>JANZXP010000008.1:14346319-14369064 GCA_027576715.1 Erythroxylum flavicans | reverse complement strand
ATATACTTGCTGAATGAGAAAGATAAGGTTGCTTATGTTCTTAGACAATTTATTGTGATGATTAAGAGACAATTTGAGAAAAATGTGAAAATTGTTAGAAGTGACAATGGAAGTGAATTTGTATGTTTGAAGAAATATTTTGAGGACAATGGTATATTGCATCAGACATCATGTGTCAGTACACCTCAACATAATGGACGAGTTGAAAGAAAACATCGCCATATTCTTAATGTGGCGAGGGCTTTGCGATTTCAAGCGAATTTGTCGATTAAATTTTGGGGTGAGTGTGTACTTACAGCTGGTTACTTAATTAATCGAATCCCCTCTACAGTGTTGAATGGTAAAACACCATATGAAATTCTTTTTGGAGTGTCTCCTTCTTGTAAGCATCTTAAAATCTTTGGCTGCCTATGCTACGCACATAATTTGAATCGAAAAAATGATAAGTTTGCAAGTAGAAGTAGAAAGTGTGTTTTCTTCGGGTATCCGTTTGAGAAGAAAGGATGGAGATTGTATGATTTAGAGAACGGTGAATATTTTGTCTCTAGAGATGTGGTATTTGTTGAAACTGAATTTCTTTATGCTGAAAAGACTATTACAGATATGGAGCTAACTAAAGATATCACTTTAGGCTTTGATGTTGTTGAGGATTAAGAGGAGCAAAGTGAGGAAGAGGAAGTCAATATTGTTGTCAATGAAGAAACTAGAAATAGTGGTGGTGATGGCATAGGTCAGACTGATGGTATAAAGGAGCATCTTGGTAGGGGACATAGAATAAGGCAACTCTCAGTTTGCTTGAAGGATTATGTGACTCATGTTGTTCAAGTAAGCCCTTCAACGAGTTCTTTGTTCCAATCAAACTCCTCAGGTATTCCTTATCCTATAGCACATTTTGTGAATTATGATAAATTCTCCTTACAACATCGGTTGTTTTTGGCTAGTATTACTGCAAGCCATGAACTTAATACATATGCAGAGGCAATAAACAAGGAATGTTAGAGGTAAGCAATGAAAAAGGAGATACAAGCTCTGGAGGACAACAGTACATGGACAATAGAAGACCTGCCTCCTGGAAAGAAAGCAATTGGCAGCAAGTGGGTCTATAAAATTAAGTATAACTCAGATGGAAGTGTTGAACATTGTAAAGCACATTTAGTGATACGTGGCAATAATCAAGTTGAAGGAATTGATTATCATGAAACGTTCGCTCCTACAGCAAAGATGACTACGGTTCGCACTTTTCTTGATGTTGCTGCCGCGAAAGGTTGGGAACTTCATCAAATGGATGTAAAAAATGCATTTTTACATGGTGACTTGGATGAAGAGGTGTATATGAAAATGCCTCCTGGTTTCATTTCTTCCATACCAGGAAAGGTATGTTGTCTTCGAAAATCTTATACGGTTTTCGCCAAGCACCTCGCTCTTGGTTTGCTAAGTTGGCAGCATCCTTAAAGGGGTACGGATTCACACAATCTAGTTCTGATTACTCTCTATTCATTTTTCGGGATGGTCCTGTACTCTTAGCTATACTTTTCTATGTGGATGATCTCATTATTGCGGGTAATGATGAAACCGCTGGGCAAAAATTCAAGGCTTATTTGAGTAGATGTTTTCATAAGAAGGATTTGGGAAAGTTGAAATACTTTCTCGGGATAGAGGTAGCACGCAATTCAGATGGCATTTTCTTGTGTCAGCATAAGTATGCTTTAGATATTCTATCTGAAGCAAGTTTGCTTAAAGTTAAGCCTGCCAACACTCCTCTTAAACAAAATCACAAGTTGGCTCTTGCTACAGGGGATGACATTGATGATCCAGGTCAGTTTAGAAGACTAGTTGGGCGTCTGATTTATCTAACGATTACTAAACCTGAGCTGTCATATTGTGTTCATGTTCTTGCTCAGTTTATGTAGCATCCGAAGAAGGAGCATTCGGATGCAACTTTGCGAGTTGTTCGCTATTTAAAGAGGAATCCAAGTCAAGGTATTCTGCTTCAGGCCAATTATGCTTTGAAATTATATGCTTACTGTGACTCAGATTGGGCTGCCTGCCCATTGACTTGGTAATCTTTGACTGGATATTGTGTTTTCTTGGGACTTTTACCTGTTTCTTGGAAAACAAAGAAGCAACACACAGTGTCTAGATCTTCTACAAAAGTTGAGTATCGCTCTATGACTACTACAACTTGCGAGCTCAAATGGTTAAAGGGATTATTAGATTCTCTTGGTGTTAACACTCTGCTCCTATGCGTTTGCATTGTGACAGCCAATCAGCATTGCATATTGCCGCTAATCCTGTCTTTCACGAACGAACAAAGCACATTGAAGTGGATTGTCATTTTATTTGTGATGAGATTCAAAGTGGGAATATTCAAACTACATTTGTCAAGACCTCTATGCAACCTGCCGATGTTTTTACGAAGGCTTTGGGTAAAGATCAGTTTGATTTTCTTTTCTGCAAGTTGGGCATTTTTAATCCTCATGCTCCAACTTGAGGGGGGGTATTGGACGCTATAGTGTCGGTCTTTCCTACTATAGAACTTTGGGTATTTCTTTTTGTACAAAGGTTTATTTCTATATAGGAGTTTTTCTAGCGATAGATTTATGGTAGGTTTTCCATCTTTAGAAGAGTGTCATATTTTGGAGTTTCTGTATATATGTTATACAGGGATGCTAGGAAAGAAAAAATTGTTTTTCTCCAAAACTTTATTTAGACTTTTACATGAAGGCACAAATAAGGAAGATTCTAATTAACAAATAAGGATTCATAACTTTTTATGTTAAAATTTTATTTTGTTATTGTCACTCGGAATTTTTCTTATTCTCTTCAATTTTTTTATTATAGCGTAATTTTGAAGCTGATAAATTTTTATTTTTTAACTTGTAAACGAAAAATTATTCTTAACTTATCGAACAAGAAGAAATATAGTGTTTTTAAACAAAATTTCTTTAGTAATTTAGGGAAGAAAAAAACTAAGTTTTTTTTTCTTTCTATAAATCTTGTTTTAAAAATTTACAAGTTGAATAATCTCACGTACAAAAAAAAGGATAAAATTAGTTATATACAGCTCATTTTTTTAAAGTTTTAGGTTGAGATATAATGTCCCGCAGTTGTCATACATTCAATCTAATTTTTTCTCAATCCCTTCAAAACCGTTCACCTAATACTGTAGCAATCTGCAGACTGGAAGAAGACTTTAGGAACACTTACTAGAGCAGCAAAAGCTTCTTTCTTTCGTTTTTTGTCTAATATTTTGGTTTGATGATCAATTCATAATCCCCCAGATCTCGTAGTTGTTGTTTTGATTAGTTCATAACCCACCTTATGATAGGATGATAAGACTTGGGAAAGATTTTTCAAAGATGGATTTGGGCTTGAAGGCTTCCTTTGTAGACCCTTGCAATTTCATTTATGACCCCAATAAAAAAGTGTTAGTAATATAATCAAAAGTTTATTTTCAAAATATTATATTAGTTATAAATGAGCTGAAATTTAACATTACATTTGCATTGGTGTTTTCAGCACAATCTTATTCTTACTCATCAGCAATCTGTCCAAAAGAACATCAATTATTATTATTTTATGACATGACAGACAATGATTAAGAAACAATCCAAGATGTAATTCATAATTTGCTTGAATACTCACAAAACAAATCAAACATCCAAACTACCAAGTCACTGCGGTAGGCTCCTTCTCTCTCATCTCCAACCCTGAAACCGCTTAACTTCTTTCAGTTCTTGGACGCTGTTCTCTACCGAACCAAACAGATTGTAGTTCTGAATTTTCAAGGTAACCCATCTCTTATCCTTCACGTTTCCGTTTTTGTGTTGTTCTCTGCCTGTTATTGCCACAATCTGTTCTATGGGAAGGTTATTTAGTTGAGATCTAGTTGTTTTTGTGGGTTTATGATCTGAAATTTAGTGAAAGCTGTGCTCTATAATATGTCTTGCTGTTGTCTTTTAGATTAGTGGGTTTATAGTTTGATGCCCGAAATCATGGTTTGGGCGCCAAAGTTTTCATCTTTTGCTGGCATCTCATGAATTTGGGATATACCTTTTCTTTTTAAACTTGGTATTGGGTCGTTCAAGGTATTGACACGTTGTTATTGCATTATAACAAAGGGTTTTGGGATTGATGATTACGATGGATTATATTGGGCAATCATCTGAATTCATATCCACTGTTTCTAGTCCCCCATTGCTGGGAAATGGGGGTTCTCGTGAAGATGATCACTGCCCCAGGCAATTATCTCCAATAAGGATTGGTGGGCCGAGGAACACCAGCCCACTAGGGCATGTGGGGTCGAGGAACACTAGTCCTTCGAGGCAAAAGGTTATCAAGACAAAACCACGTGGTTTGGATGAGGAAACAGCAGCGACATTTGGTAAATCCGTTCATCTGGATGTTCAAATGGAGGATAGCATATGGGCAATGCTGCCTGAAGATCTGTTAAATGAAATTCTAGCTAGGGTTCCTCCTTTTATGATATTTCGTCTTCGTTCAGTCTGTAAACGGTGGAATTCAATTCTTCAAGACAGTAGTTTTCTTAAATTTCACTCACAAGTGCCGTCTCATGGGCCTTGCCTTTTGACATTTTGGAAGAACTCACAAACCCCACAATGCTCTGTATTTAGCTTGCCATTGAAAACATGGTACAGGATTCCATTTACATTTTTGCCTCACTGGGCATTTTGGTTGGTTGGTTCTTCAGCGGGCCTTGTTTGCTTTTCTGGGCTTGATGGCCTAACTTTCAAAACACTAGTTTGTAATCCACTAACACAAACTTGGAGGACGTTGCCAAGTATGCATTATAATCAACAGAGGCAATTGATAATGGTTGTTGATAGAATGGATAGATCATTCAAAGTGATAGCTGCTAGTGATATTTATGGTGATAAATCATTGCCCACCGAAGTGTATCATTCAAAGCTTGACAGATGGTCTCTTCACCAGATCATGCCTGCAGTGAATCTTTGCTCTTCAAAGATGGCATATTGTGATTCTCGATTGTATCTGGAAACCCTTTCTCCACTTGGTTTGATGATGCATAAACTTGAAACAGGTTATTGGGAACACATTCCAGCCAAGTTCCCACGGTCGTTGCTGGATGGTTATTTGGTTGCTGGCACTCAGAAACGTCTGTTTCTTGTTGGAAGGATTGGTCTCTATAGTACACTCCAGAGTATGAGAATATGGGAATTGGATCATGCAAATATAATGTGGGTGGAGAACAGTAGGATGCCACCAAAATATTTCCGAGCTTTGTTGAGGTTATCAGCTGAAAGATTTGAGTGCTTTGGACAGGATAACCTGATATGCTTTACATCTTGGAATCAAGGAAAAGGCCTTCTATATGATGTGGACAAAAAGGTCTGGTCTTGGATTGCTGGATGTGCTCTTCAGTCATACAACAGCCAGGCTTGCTTTTATGAGCCGAGGTTTGATGCTTCCATCTATTGAAATCAAAATTTTGCTTTGCGGCTTTGCTGTGCTTATGTCTGAGAGGTTGCTGAGGAGTTAGGGATGTCAACTGCAGCTTTAATCTGCTTCTTTCAAACAAATTCCTCTCGTTTCTCTTTGTGGAAACGGCAGGATTTGTTTGTGAGGTTGATTACAGGACCACATGTCCTTCAACATTGCATCCTAGATCACATTATTGGAGCAACAACCTAAAAACACAGATTCTGTTAGCAGGATTCCTCTACTTTGCATCAGTATTACGTCAGCTGTACCAATTCTACGATGTGAATTGTTTATCAGCAGCTGTCGATTTTTAATGAATGCAATGGATGATTGGGGGAATTTTAAATAGCTTTTTCGTTTCTTTTGTTCCCCATTTGCAGCTGTCGTACATTTCTGAAAAATTTTCAATCAATCAAAGTGTAATTAGCCATCTTGTGCCCCTAAATTTATTGATTCATTAACTAATTGACTATGACAAATTTACCGAATCGTTAGGCCAGTTGTGTGCTCTGTTTATTTTACCCATAAGATTATTGATTGTTAGTGTTATTTCTTGCCCATACATGTATACAAACTTTGTTCTAGTTTTAAATTTACCCATAAAATTTCTCTAGTTTTAAACTTCCCATACAAAGAACTCGAGTGAAAGCCTTTCAAACATTTAATGAAGTTTCATTTATTGCACGCAATTATATCGTTTCCCAGGCCACAAGATTTCGATCTCAGCATCCCTAAGGCGCAGAGAAAGCAAATGACTATAAAAAAAGAAAAAAAAATGCCTCATATTTCTTTAGCATTAGCATGCATTTCTGGTTATAGACCTTTAGGGCAACCATTGCTATTTAGTTGGATTTGAAGAACATTATTAACCAGATGTGGAAGGACACGCTTGTTTTATTCGATTCCAGCCCTAGATACCGATAATTATAGCAACTCATGTTAGATATTTTACATTTTGGTGGACAACAATTAATTACAATATTATCAGTTTTTAAATAACTTATCAATTAAGTTACATAATTTGATACGGATAAAGATAATAAAATGGCTCAATAAAGGATCTAGGTTAATGGGTCGAAGTTCAGGGGAAAAATAAACCCTGATCAATGTGAACCGGACTCATATCGAGCTTATGATAGGGAAGCTTAATATGAAAGCTATATAAAGAGGTTAAAGTCTCCTGCAGGTGTTCATATCATTCATGAACGTAAAGTTATTTTGACCCATTCAGGGGTTCACTTTTTGAAAAAACTGTAGAAAGACGTTGATTACGTCCTGGTGAGTAGATCCTTTGAAGGCTCCAGTGGATTGGCGTTCGTTTTAGCTTCGAAAATCTCGTTTGAAGTTATGGAACTAAAATTAAGTATTTTCTTCATTTCTTTGTTATTTCCCTTTTACTTTTAATCCGAAATACTTAACAAAGGCTTGTGTTACGTGTAACACGTGGTATCAGAGTGGTTACATAATCAGGTTGTTAAAAATGAAGTTTTTTTTTCCGATTTTTCTCCATAAGAGTTTCAGAGAATAAAGTTCCATTTTTCGATTTTTTCTTGTATATTAATCCTTAAGTATGTTATGGTTAGCCTTGAAAAACGGGTGAAAACGAGCTTTGAAGGGTCAAAAATCGCCCCAACAGTTGAAGGCGACGGACCACACATGCTCGATGCATACACAGTGCACGTGGGTGGTAGTTGAGGCAGGCATATGTGTCGCATGCATTAGTCGGATGCGTGACATGTTGTCATGTGAGATGATTGACATGTGTGGTGCGTGCACCACCCAATGACGGTGCGTATGGCACGTACTACTCAAGCACCTTTTAGATGCTCGACATGTGGTCATTCGGGGGATGGACACGTGTTGCGCATGTGATGCACGTGCCATAGTAGGTGAGCACGTGGGTGCACTTGGCACGTCTACGGCGGGCACTCACCCACGGTTGGCGACAGCATTCTGACGCAACGCTGACGCAGTGCTAATGTCAACACATTAAAGAAAAAACTCAAAATTTTCAAAATCCCTGTAAAGGTGCCCTGGGTTATTTTGGGTCAATTTTTAAGTTTGGGGAATTCATAAAATGAGTTTTTTTTAATTTTTTTGGATTTATTACATTGGTAATAAATAAAGTTTAACTCCAAAAATATGAAATAAGGCATTCTAAAGTTAGTTTTGAGTGAATTTTCGTACTGCGAACCTGACATGAGGGAGATACTTAAGGTTTTTATATCTCGTGTGGTAGGTTCGATATTCGGTAACGCACGATAGTCACTCTAATTGAGATTTTTCTTAATAAAAGTCTCAAATAAAGTTTAACGATAATGTTTTCAACACTAGTATGTGATAATAATACTGTACATTCGAGTTTTGCATTTATTGATGATACATTATCACATATAATGTGCTCATATAGAATGTGAGAATAACATAAAGATGCATTTCTTGTGTTTATGACTTTTTGGGTACTGATGAGAATGAGGTCACCAAAGTGGTCTCTCGAGTTAGTATTTTGAATTGTTCTGCTTGCTTATTGAGGGATATCTCTGGTCTTATGTTTGGTTATTCTGCCCAAAAATATTGACCTTACATAGGATTTTGAGATGTGCATAAAGGCATTAGATAGAGGAAAATCTTTGCTTAAATGATCTATTCGCTTAAAGGTGGTAGTGTCATGAGAGTTAATGGTATGTACTCTGATCGCTTTTATGTGGAGGTTTGGTTGCATGTATCATGTATTTAGCCTAATGATGTTCCATAATATGTGTAATCAGATTCTCAGTACAGATATTATTTTATGATTTTAAGTATAGTTGTTATCCTGCATTTGTGCTGATTGTTACATTGTCATTTTGCAGTCACTTTTCTGTCAATGATATTAGTGTCATCATTGAAACCATGACTGGTTTCAATTTGAAAAAGTGGATAAAGGATGTATTGAGTGCAATGGAGATGTCAAATATTGACATGGTCGTATGTACATATAGGTCATCTCCACCTACATCTAGTAGTTCGGAGGCTAACAAACCAGCCAATGCAACTAGGGATCGATCAAACAGATTATGTCGTATGACCATTAACAGATCCATATCTGACCATCTGCTTAATGGACTTCTGAAGACAAGAATAGCGCAGGAGTTTCTTGATAATGTCTCCCAGAGGTACGCAATCTCTTATAATGCCAAGATAAGTGTCTTGATGAAAGAATTATTCTCTATGAGGTACACTAGAGAAGGGAGAGTGAGGGAGTAGATATCAAGAGTAATCAATCTCCACAGTAAATTGAAGGCACTGAATATTCCTTTTCCTGATATCTGCATAGTTCATCAGGATCTAAGCACACTCCCTCTAGAGTTTACTATTCTGGTGACTACATATTACTCATAGGATGAGGAATGAGACTTCAATGTTTTGATTGTCCATTGTGTTGTTGAAGAGGAGAAGTTAAAGAATTATGCTCATAAGGTCCTTTCAGCAACCAAAGGAAAGGGATAGGTCAAACCTAGAAGGGTCAAAAGTAAGAGATCCAAATCTTCTCCACATGTTGATGTTGATCAATCTAGTGCCGGTAAGGGTCTGGGATTGCTAGAGGTATAAATCCTAAAAGGAAAAATAAAAACTGTTATGTAACTCTTTGGCTTTTCAATTTATGAATCTAATTTTGCTAGTTATATCCAGTTCTTGGTAGGTAGATAGTCGAATATCTAATCATGTTGCTTCCACAATGCAGGAGTTCATATATATGATAAAGCCAACTAAAGGGAAGGAGAAACTAATGGTTGGAAATAATGAAACTAGAGGAATTACAGATTATGTCCATAATGACGTATGAGATCTTATTAAAGAGTTGTACTTAAATGGATCTTAGTATTTTACGACATTCATTGATGATTTCCAAAAATATATCTAGATAAGAATTAAGCATGCAAAAAAATCAAGAACCTGAGATAAGATAATGTTATTGAGTACTTGTACTTATAATTCTACAAATTTTATGAAGAACATGGAATTCAGAGACACTACATGGTTTGGAAATACTATAATAGAACAACGTTTTAAAGAGGATGAGTAGATCTATAACTGAAAAGGCTAGTTCTTTTAGGTTACATACGGGGTGCTTTAAAACTTTTTGGGTAAAAGCTATTAGTATAGAGTGTTACCTCATCAACAAATCACCACAGATATAATTGGATGAGAGAGTGTTAAAAAAAAGTGTGAATAAGAAGTAAGGTATATTTCTTTTGAATTAAAACTTTTGGTTGTCCTACTTATGTGCATATTTTTAGTAATGGGAGGTAAAAACTTGACTTGAAGTCAAAGAAGTTTATCTTCAGTAGTTACCTTAAACATGTGAAGGGATATAATTTTCAAGCTTCATCTTTAAAGAAGATGATAATTAGCAGGAGTGCAATGATGGATGAGCAATATATGTTAAAACAATATATTAAAAGGATGTGATATGATCAATATAGAACAGTACAAAGGAGATACAAATGGAACTAGGTTAACCTAGAGTAAACTTTAGAGAGGTTGAAAATTCCAGTTTGGAAGATAGATCAATGTCAAAAGAAGAGCATTAACACATTATAGTCATAGATATAGTAAGACCCACCATTAGGCCACTAAACAAATATGGTTAGGAAGATTCAGTGTCTTTTATACTCATTATGAGTGATAGGGATCCAATAAATTTTAAGAGGTTGTGACTAGTTAGGGGAAGGATAAATCGATCGGAGATATGATGGAGAAAGTGGAGTCTTTAAACAAGAATCAGACATAAGAGTTGGTACAACTTCCTAAAGCGAAGAGGCCTATAAGGTGCTAGTAAGTACACAAGAGAAAGCTAATAATAGTAAAAAAAAAGAATGGAAAATTTTCAGTGCTCAAATAATAAGTAAAAGGTACATAAAAAAACAGAGAATTGATTATAATGAAATCTTTCAAATGGTTCATCATACTTTCTTTAGGATTTTTATGTTGTTAGTTGCAAATTTGGATATGCATTTGTAGCAGATGGATATGAAGACAATTTTTTTATAGCAACTTAAAGGTGCCAATTTAAATAGAATAACTTAAGGGGATTATTAAATCAACTTTAAAATGTGCATCTAGTGTATAAATTAAAGAAGTCGCGTTATGTGTTGAATTAGTCTATATAACAATGGTATAAAAGGTTGTACATGATCATAATTGGCTACATGAGATGTGAGTATGATTTTTATATGTAAATTTTTTGCTACTATATATGGATGATGTGTTAATTATTCCAAAGAGTATGTGTGATATGAATGAACTAAAAACCTTTTTGAAAAAGGAATTTGAGATAAAAGAATTAGGTACTGCCAAGAAAATACTAGGAATGGAGATTCAAAAGGATAGAATCTCTAGAAAATTATGCTTATGTCAATCCAGCTATATTGTGAAGGTGTTGGAAGGATATGGAATAAGTAAGCTAAACTTGTAAGCACTTCATTTGTAAAGCACTTCAGGCTTTCCTTGAACAATGCTTATAAACATATATAAATATTAATGATATGTTTAAGGTATCATATACTAATGTTATTAGATATTTAATGTATGTAATGGTTCATATGATGCCAAATTTATCTCATATTGTTAGTGAGGTTAGTAAGTACATTCGAAATCCAAAAGAATAGATTAGAAAGTGGCGAAGTAGATATTCAAGTACTTAAGGGGTACGCCAAACTGTAAGATTAAGTTTAGTAGTCAAAAAGGTAATCCTTCAATTATGAGATATGTTGATTTTGACTATGTAAGATATTTTAGAGTTTATTAAAAGGTATGCATTTACTCTTGTAGTGTAAATCAATGTTACAATCTATAGTTGCATTGTCAACGACTGAAGTAGAGTACAGTACAGTGTTTAAGGCTGTTAAGGAAGCATTATGGCACATAGCTAGTGAAGGAGATGAGCATGGATCAAGATGGAGTCTAAATATACTATAATAGTTTTTTTTTAGAAATTAAATACACTATAATAGTTAATACGTTATTTACTTGGAAAATAGTCAAGTATATCATGTAAGAACTAAGTACATAGGTGTGAAATTTCATAGGATCAAAGAGTTGATTGCATCTGGATAAATTATATTGAAAAAGTTTTATACTTTGAGAATGTAGATGACATGTTGACAAAGCAGTTACTATAGAGAAATTCAAGATTGCTTAGACTTGATTAATGTCTTAAGATGTTAGATATAGATACAACCTAACCTAAAAGGAGTATATTCGTTAAGATAAAGATTATTATGTATGGCTCATATACAAGGATATTCAATCTTAGAATTCTATTATATAAGTATGTACTTTTAGAATTCTTGAGTGGACATGATTTAGTACACAAATATAGCTCAAGATATGACACAATCAACCTTATCTAGAAACTCATTTTTTTTTCCAGATTTTACATTTTGAAAGATTCTAAAAGTGACTAAAATTATAATTAAATTAGGTTGAGTTCGGTAAAAAATTTTTTGAAATATAATTGTATTAGTTAAAGTTTTCATCTACAAATATATGTTATATAGCTAATTGATGTAATTATCTTTATACTATTTAATAGTGAAATAGCCAATTTTTAGCTCTCAAGACCCAAATTCATATAATTAAAAAAGTCTTGTTAATAATTTCTTAGATTCTTATTTTTCTTTTATTATTCTCTATTCTTACTGTGTATTTTCTCAACACAATTAATTATAATATTTAAATTAACAAACAATCACAAATATTAGAAAACTAATAGTCAGAGTGATAACTAAAGACAATGTATTCTTGTAAAATTCACCTTGTATCTTTATTTTTAGATTTCAAAAACTTTTTGAGTATCATTAAGTAATTAATATTGTTAAATTTTCTTAATAAGTTTTTAAATTGTCTATTCTAAAAGGTTATGAATAACACGTAATATTTGATTTGTTAGAAATTTAAATGTTGAAGATAACAAATATTAACAAGAAAGAAAGGAATTGAAGAGTTATATATATTTTTTAATTTATAGTTCATATCCTTAGTTTGAAAGGTAAATTTTTTATTAGCAGTAATATTTATAATAACTTGTGTTGGTTTTTTATTTTTATTTTATCTATTCCTTTTATTTAGTTTTCTAATTTCATATTTGTATCTTGAATGTTTAATTGAGATATAAATTTAATAGTTTGAATGATTTTTCAAATGAAATTATTTTAATAGTATATTTTTATTTCAAACTCTAGATGATGACTTTTGTATTGTTGAGTTAATACATCATATATTTGATCTCTCATGCTAATCAATGAGTGTAAAGTTAATTTACTTTACATTTTGAACCTTTTATACTTTCCAAGTTGTGTTATATAATTTTTGACTTTTCCCATAAAGTTGAATAACATTTAATTTAAATAATTTATCAGTTAAGTTACGTAATTTGATTCAGATAAAGATAATAAAGTGACCCAACAAATGATCTAAATCAATGGGTCGAAGTCCCGGTAGAAAATAGATCTTAATTAGTATGGACCGAACCCATATCAGTCTTGTGATGGGAAAGCCTAATGTGGAAGCTATAGATAAAGGTTAAGGTCTCCTGCAGTTGCTCATATCATTCGTAAGCATAAGGATTCTCTGACCTGTTAAGAGAGCTTACGTTTTGAGAAAATTGTAGAAAGACGTTGACCGCATCCCAGTGACGGATTCCTGTGAAGACGATGGTAGATTCGCACTCGTTTCAGCTTCGAAAAGCTCTTTTGCAGTTATGGAACTGAAATCAGGTATTTTCGCATTACTTCATTTATTATCCTTTCATGTTTGATCCAAAATACGTAAATAAGGTATCGTTACGTGTTACACGTGGTATCAAAGTGGTGATGTGATCGGGTAGTTAAAAACGAAGATTTTTTGGTTTTTTTTATAAGGTTTTCAAAGAGTTAACTTTTTTTTCTTGTTTTTTTCTTGTTTTTATTGCATGAAATTGGTATAAATGTGTTTAGCCTTAAGAAACGGGCTGAAAACAAGTCCAACATTGTAAAAACTCAACCCGAAACACACCAAAAATTGATATTTTTTGACGAGTCGATGGAAACCGTCGAGCATGTGTGGGACACGTGCCTGACGGGTGAACATTACCGACCATTAGGCGGTACGTTTGGTGATACATGACAGCTGTCGGGCACGTGCAACGTCAGTGGGCTTGTCGACGCTAGTGGGTGTCTGCCATGCGCCTCTCGCCGTCAGCCGTATGGACGTGCTACAGTATTTTATTTAAAAAAGCACAAAATTTTCAGATTTCTTGTAAGGGTGCCTCGGGGTGTTTTGGGTTATTTTTTAGGTCCGAAAAATGTATAAAGTGAATTGTTCCATTTTCTGGATTTATTACGTTAGTAATAAATTAAAGTTTAACTCCGGAAAAAGGAATTAAGGTGTTTTGAATCTGATTTCAAGTAAATTTTAATGCTTCGAATATCATATGAGGGAGATACTTCAAGTTTTCGTGTCTCGGGTCTCATGTTTAATGTTCGGGATTGCATGATAGTTACTCAAAAAAGGAATTGTGACATTCTAAAGCCATTTTTGAGTGAATTTTCTTACAACAAACTTATCGTAAGGGAGATACATGAGGATCTTATGTCTCGGGCGGTTGGTTCAATGTCAAGTAATGCACGATAGTCGCTCTACTAAGATTTTTCTTTTACGAAAGTCTCAAATGTAGTTTTCAGAGAATGTCTTCAACACGAGTGTGTGACAATGAGACTGTGCATTCGAGTTTTTGCATTTATTAATATTACATTGTCACATACCATATGCCCTTCAAGAATGTAAGGATAACATAAATATGTATCCCTCGTGTTTACAGACTTTTTGAGTGATGATGAGAATGTAGTCCCTAAAGTAGCCTTTTAAGTCAGTATTTTGAATTGTTTTGCTTGCATATAGGGGGATGTCTCTAATTTTATATTTGGTTATTCTGCCCAAAGGTGTTGGCCTTACATAACATTTTGAGATGTGTATAAAGGCATTAGATCGAGGAAAGTTGTTACTTAAGTGATCTATTCGCCCAAAGGTGGTAGTGTCATGAGAGTTGATGGTTTGTACTCTGATTACTTTTATGTGGAGATCTAATTACATAAATTATGTATTTAGCCCAAAGGTGTTTCATAATATGTGTGATTGGATTTTCAGTAAAGATACTCTTTAATGGCTTTGAGTATTGCTGTTGTCTTATATTTGTGCTGATCTAATCAAAGTTACTATGAAGTCACCTTTTCGGTCAATAATATCAATGTCACCATTGAAACCCTGACTGGCTTCAATACGAAGAAGTGAACATATAATGTATTGAATGCTATGGAGATAGCTAAGGTTGATATGGCCATACGGTAGGATAGGCTATCTCCACCTACATCCATGAGCTTAAAAGCTCATAAAGCAGCCTATGAAGCCTAGGATCAGTTTAACAGATTAAGTCTTATAACTATTAAAAGATCCATTCCTGACCATCTGCTAAGTGGACTTTCGGACACAGATATAGCAAAGTAATTTCTTGGTAATATCTCCCAAAGTTACACAGTCTCACTTACTGTTGAGACAAGTGCCTTGATGAAAGAATTATTCTCCATAAGGTATATTGGAGAAGGGAGAGTAAAGGAGTACATATCAACAATGATCCATCTTCACAGTAGACTGAAGATGTTAAACATTCCTCTTCCTGATCTCTTCATAGTTCACCAGACTCTGAATACACTCCCTCCAGAGTTTAGTAATCTGGTGAAGACATATTATTCACAGGATGAGGAATGATACTTCAATGCTTTGATTGCCCATTGCATTGCTGAGGAGGAGAAATTCAAGCTTGTTACTCCTACAGTCCTCGAAGCAACTAAAGGGAAGGCAAAGATAAAGCCCGTTAAGATCAAAGGTAGAAAGACTCAATCTTCTCCACATACTAATGCTGGTCAATCCAGTGCTAGTAAAGGTCCGTATGACATAAAGAAGCCAGCGGTATAAGGTTTACAAAGAAAGACTGTGACCATCAGATAACTCCTTAGCTTATCAATTTATGGATCTAATTTGTGATAGTCGCATTAAGTACTTGGTGGCTATATAGTGGAGTATCTGATCAAGGTGCTTCCACAATGTAGGAGTTTATATCCAGGATAAAGCCAAATAAAGGGAAGGAGAAACTAATGGTTCACAGCAATGAAGAAATGGATGAAATATCTGTAGGGGAATATATGTGTTGAACCTTGTTGTAAAGTTCATTTTAGTTTTTACATGACATATTTTATATGTGATCTTTGTATCAATTTTAGAAAAAGAAGGTTGACGTTTTGTATTTAATGCTTTTGTTGTACAGATGTTTTTAATGCAAAACAGAATGATACAATTTTCTTATCATATGGTTCGTATAAAATGTGTCTTACCCCAAATTAGATGTATGCTTCTTCGTATCTTGCTAAACAAGTCATAACATAAAGGACCCTAATGAATGAAAAGCCATACATGGTGTGGCATAAAAGTTTAAGCCACATTTTCAGAGCTAAGGATGAGAGATTGGTTAAGGAAAGCATTTTCTCAATTCTAGATTATGATGGTCTGGGAACATGTGTTGACTATTGTAGGGATTAGTTGACTAATAAGGAGAAAAGGCTCAACTCGTGTTTCTGACTTGTTTATTCTGATACATACGGATATTAGTAGACCTTATACAATTGCATTATGTAATTCCAAATATATTCTGACATTTGTTGATGATTATTCCCATTATAGTGTGTTCTTGCTTAAAGACTGAAGGTTGAAAACCAAATGGAAAAATCCATTCAGAATGTCAAATCTGATCGTGGAGGAGAATATCATGAAAAACATGGTATTTCAAGACTTGAAAAGGTTCGTTTGCTAGATATATGGAATTGGTTGGGATAGTGACTTGATTTAATATACCGACTAATCTTAAGCAAAATGGTGTGTTTTCGAAAGGCATAACTGCACCCTAAAGGATTTGAAGAAGTCAATGCAAAATACGACTAATTTACATGATTATCTAGAAGTGTGAAAATTCAGCCTTGAACTAATCTACATGATTATCTAGAAATGTGAAAACTCAGCCTTGCACACATTCGTGTATAAGGCTGCCCTACTAAGGTAGTATAATCCTTATAAAGAAAAATTGCATGCTCATTATCCTCATTGCTATTTAGTCAGATATTCTGACCACTCTAAAAGCTACAGATCTTACTATAGAGAAGGAGGGACCAAAATAGTAGAATTGCAAACAGCTAAATTTCTAGAATACGATGGCTATGATGTTGGTGGGCTCTTTGACCACCGGTGGATACTACAGTTATTATGTACCCGCCACTCATAACAGGAACCCATACCGATACATACAGAAGTTCTTGGGGGTATAAGATCTAATGCAGTTATGAAGATTCGACAGAATGACTCACCTGTTATCCCATCTGATTACATAGTCTATTAGGTGAACATGACTATAATATTAGACATGTTATGAATCCAATTACTTTTACAGAAGCTGTTTCTAAACTCAATACGAACTTGTGGTGGGTTGCAATGACTGATGAGATACAAGTCATGAAGCATAATAAAGTCTGGGAGCTAGTTGATTTTGAAGTAGAACTGTAAAACCGTCAGTTGTAAATGAAGTTTTAAGACTTAAAGGATTTCAAGATAAAGTTCAGCGGTTTATGGGCTCGCTCAGTTGCCTGATGGTTCACTCAGGGAGAAATGTTGACTTTAATGTTACTTTTTCTCTCATATCCTCGTGGGATACATTTTAAGTGATTATGGAAATTGTAGCTCATGATGATATAGAGTTACATTAGATGGTTGTCAAAACTGCTTTCTTGAATAAAGACCTTTGTAAAGTGGTCTATATAGTACAACTTGAAGATTTCAGGATCCAGAAAAACTGACATGATTTGCACGTTAAACAAATCAATATATGGTTTACATCAAACCTCCCGAAAGTGATACCTTACAGTTGATGAGGTTATTACCTCTTTCAGCTTCATAGAAAATAAAGTTAAAAAGATGCTTGATCTATAAGGTCAAGGGGAGCAAAGTTTTCTTCCTATTATTGCATTTGGACGATATATTGCTCACGTCAAATTACTTGAATATGTTGTATAATGTTAAGTAATGTTTGGTCGAGAACTTTGACATAAAGGACCTTGGTGTAGCATCTTTTGTCTTAGGTACTCAGATTCATCGGGATAGATCTCAACACTCATCATATTTCTCACAGAGTGAATACATTGAGTATATATTACAAAGGTTTAATACGGTTAACTGTAAACCTGTCGTAGAACCTATCTCTCATAGTGAGAGATAATCTTTGGCACATTTCCAAAGAATAAAGTAAAGAGAGAGGTCATGAGGAATGTTCCATAATCTAGTACGATTGATAGCTTGATGCATGCTCTGCTATATACTAGGCAGGACATTGCATGTACTGCTTGACTGTTTGGTCAGTATCTGGTTAACCTAGATGTAGACCATTGAAATGTAGTCAAGCAAGTGTTGAGATAATTAAAAGGAATTAAGGATTATATGTTGATATATAGAAAAGTCAACAAACTAAACCTAGTAGGGAATTCAGTTTCAAATTAAGCTATGTATCTGGATAATCGAAAGTTCACTTAAGGTTATAGTTTTTTTAAGTTTGCAGATGGTACAATGTCGTGAAAGAGTGTCAAGTAGACACGGGTGATTTCCTTGACCATGCCTGCAGAGTGTATGCTATAGGGATGCTTCACAAACGGTCTAGCTTAGAAATTTGAATTCTGAGTTGTCTGTGGTTGATTCAGTGACTAAACCCATTAGGTTGTAATGTGATAATCAAGTTGCTGTGTTGTTTAATAACAACATTGAATATCACATGGTCATAGCATTTTTAGGTCAAATATTTGACCATGAAGTAGTTTATACGAAAAAGTGACATTAAGGTTTGGAGCATTTAAGGACTGAGGAACTATAAGTTGAATCTTTAACTAAAGGATTTTTCCCACTTGTGTTTGGAAGACAAGTATACAGTATAGGTGTTTTGAAGTCCTTAGACATTGTTAGTTAAGTGATCGTTATGTTTGCCCCATGTACATTTGTACGTTTTGATATATTATGACGATATGATGGTTCATCAATAAAGATGATTATTGTTTATCCTCAATAATACGTGTTATCATTAATTGTCATAATACGTATGAAAGTCTTAATATTTGTGTCAATCTTAAGCATTTAAAAGTCATTGGGCATATATACAGATTAACCTTGAGCCTATGTCATTTAAACGCATACAATTTTATACAGATATCCTTAAAGTTTCACATGACATAGGGGGACATAAATTTTTAATGCCATAAAGGTTCTCTAATGTAGTTTAGCATTCAGTTGGAAAACATAAAGATTTTCTCTAATGTTGTTTAGCATTTGGTGAGAGGACACAAGTTTTCTCTAATATTGTTTAGCATTCGGTGAGAGAAAACAGGATTTCTTTAATGCAGTTTAGCATATGTGGTTTAGCATAAAGTTGGAGAAATCGAGACCTACAAATGAAGATGATATGTATTAGATCATACAGGTATCATCCTAGTTTGTCATACTCTATTTTTCGATTCATGTTAGTGAGGTATTAGATATGCGTAATTGTATTGGATCTGTGTCGCACATGACACATGCATTTGATACTTTTCGGTATCGAAATCCTTGCAAGACAGAATGTTGAACTTTCATTATCTTTAGATCAAATGTTTTTTTAAACTTAGTCGACTAATATAGTAGCGTAGCTTAATCGAGTTTTAAAATTGTTTTAAAACTTGAGTCAAAAGTACAATTAAGTATTTTCCAAGGGGTAGAATGTTAGATAATTTTTGACTTTTCCAATAAAGTTGGACAACATTTAATTATGTTTTTGGTTTTTAAATAATTTATCGATTAAGTTACGTAATTTGATCCAAATAAAAATAATAAAGTGGCCTAATAAATGATCAAAATCAATGGGTCGAAGTCTAGGTAGAAAATGGATCCCAATCAGTGTAGACTAGACCTATATCGATCTTGTGATGGGTAAGCCTAATATGGAAGCTATATATAAAGGTTAAGGTCTCCTGCAGTTGCTCATATCATTCGTAAGCATAAGGATTCTCTAACTCGTTAAGAGAGCTTACATTTTGAGAAAACTATAGAAAAATGTTGACCGCATTCCGATGAGGGATTCCTGTGAAAATTGTGGTGGATTCGAGCTCGTTTCGGATTCAGAAAGTTCGTCTGAAGTTATGGAACCAAAATCAGGTATTTTCCATATTTATTCATTTATTGCTCTTTCACGTTCAATCCGGAATACGTAACTAAGGTATCGTTACGTGTTACAAGTTGTACTATCTAATAAGATCACATATGATACATACGGACATGAATATTCTAAAACTCAAGAGTGAACATGTACTTAAATTGTCTTTTTAAAAGATTATGTCAGCATATTTAACAAAAGTATACCTTTTAAAAGAATTTTATGAAGTGATTGCAAATGGTAGAGCAACTAATCCTCATACTTGGTTCCATCAAACAACTTTATACTCGAACTTGTCTTTAGTTTTAAGCAATGTTTTAAAAGTGGAACCGATTTAATTGATTTAGTAGTGAAAATTTTTAACTAGGCCAAATTTTCAGTTTGGTTTTAAAATTTTTAGCTTAATTTAATTTGATAATCTTTGTTACTAAAAATCAGTTGATTTATTAATTAATTGGCTAGTTTTTGTAAACTACTTAGTTTTATAAATCAAAATAAACCGATTAATTTTATTTGACAATTAAATTTTAATTTTTTTATAAATAAAAATTAATCTTATTTAATTTTATTCAATCTTATCCAATTTTATGATAATCTTATACTTGTTGAACTTTTTAGAGCTTAAATGCAAAGTATGCATGTGAAGTATTATTGACAATCTTGCGCTTCGATCTTATACATGTAAGGTATTTTTGCAAACACGTCCACGTCTTAAGGACCAAATTGAGTGTCTATAGATGACCATCGTTTCGACTTTACAACAATCTCATTGTATCAAAGCCCTATGGCATTCCTATATAATTGTCAAAATAAGATCTTATACGAGTGGTTTTTACAATAATATAATAGTAAACATATTTTACCTTTAGCAATGATCGACCATATTCATGTATCACCTCTAAATCTTCATAAATGTTCATCTATTATTAAAAATATTTGGTTATTATCATTATGACCAATAGTTGATAGTCATGCCCCATATAATGAAGTTCTGAAAACTAGTCATCTTACACTACAAAATTTGCTACTTAGAAATTTTAAATAATGCTTGAAAATCAACAGAAAATCTCTTCAGGATGGGGAGATTGAGTAAGCATTATGATTTTGGGGTCATACTTGTAACAATTAATCCAAACTAATTGAGTAATTGTATAGAACATGATAATGTTTCAAATATGACAAATGTAAATTTCTATAAATTTTTATGTTAAAAAGTAATTTTATAGAATAAACAAAGTATTAGGTAAAATCAATACTATAAAATGTTCTTTATCCAAAAAAATTAAAATTAATGTTATTTCTATGATACTATTTTTTTTAAGTCTCATAGTTTTGATATCATTTACACTTAATAAAAGTGCTTTCTTTCACCATAAGTCGATGGTCCAACGAAATATTAAAATAAACGATGGGATGATATGAGTGTAATCAAGACATAATAAACCAGCACCTCAAGCATAGATCAAGTTGTACATGAAGAACAACCAGAAATTATTGAACAGTCAATTGAACAACAAGTTAAGCAACAAGTTCCTCATAAGGATGATATTACAACATTAAGGAGATCCACTAGGGTTAGAAGGTCAGCAGTACCTAATGATTACATAGTGTATCTATAAGAGTCAGATTACAACGTTGGAGTCGAAAATGATCCTGAAATGTTTTCACAAGCTATGAGTTCTAAGGAATCGGACTTATGGTACAATGCTATGAAGGATGAGATGAATTCTATGGCATCTAATCAAGTCTGGGATCTCGTTGAGTTGCCAAATGGTGTGAAACCCATTGGATGTAGATGGGTATTTAAGACAAAGAAAGACTCACGAGGCAACATTAAGAGACATAAAGCAAGGCTTGTTGCCAAAGGGTTTACTCAGAGGAAAGGAATCGACTACACAGAGATATTTTCTCCTGTATCGAAGAAAGATTCTCTTCATGTAATCATGGCATTGGTAGCTCATTTTGATCTTGAGTTACATCAAATGGATGTGACAATGGCATTCCTCAATGGTGAACTAGAGGAAAAGGTTTACATGAAACAACCTGAAGGATTCTCCTCTAGTGATGGTAAGCATTTAGTCTGTAAGCTTAATAAATCCATATATGGGTTAAAACAAGCCTCCCGACAATGGTATTTCAAATTTCATGAGGTTATCACTTCATTTGGTTTTGAAGAGAATATCATGGATCAGTGTTTATACCAGAAGGTCAGTGGGAGTAAGACTTGTTTTCTTGTATTATACGTGGATGACATTTTGCTTACGACTAACCATAGAGGTTTACTATATGAGGTTAAACAATTTCTCTCAAAGGATTTTGATATGAAAGATATGGGTGAGGCATCTTATGTCATTGGCATTAAGATCCATAGAGAAAGATCTCAAGGCATTTTGGGTTTATCTCAAGAGACCTATATCAACAAAATTTTAGAGAGATTTCGGATGAAAGATTGTGCACCAAGTGTGGCACCTATAGTCAAGGGTGATAGATTCAATTTGAATCAAATCCCGAAGAATGACTTTGAACAAGAACACATGAAGAACATTCCATATGCTTCAGCTGTAGGAAGCCTGATGTATGCTCAGGTCTGTACCCGACCTGACATTGCATATGCTGTTGGAATGTTAGGAAGATATCAAAGTAATCCAAGTATTGATCATTGGAAAGCTGCAAAGAAGGTTCTGAGATATCTTCAGGGCACAAAGGACTATATGCTTTTGTACAGATGAACTGAGCACTTGGAAGTAGTTGGATACTTCGATTCAGACTTTGCTGGCTGCATTGATTCAAGGAAATCAACATCTGGTTATATTTTCATGCTAGCTAGTGGAGCTGTATCGTGGAAAAGTGCCAAGCAGACCCTGATTGCTACTTCCACTATAGAGGCTGAGTTCGTATCATGTTTTGAGGCCACCTCGCATGGTGTATGGTTGAAGAGTTTCATATCTGGGCTCAGAGTTGTTGATTCAATTTCTAAGCCGTTAAAGTTGTA
>JANZXP010000008.1:14329981-14346219 GCA_027576715.1 Erythroxylum flavicans | reverse complement strand
TACATAATTAAAAATTAATATTGTCACAAAATATTAATTTTTAATACCCAAAATGATTTTATCATTAAAATCATAACCTAATGGTTTAGTTCCTAATTAACCCAATTAAGTATTAATATTAACATAATTAATATTAATAAAAATTCAAAAAAAAAGGAGTCGGGGTCGTCTTCAACCTCCAGCCGAGTCGGGCATGACCTGGCTGGAACCAGTCGGAGCCCCGACTAGAAAAGGAAGGAGAAGACGGCAAATCACACACGGATGCCACTAGTGGGATGAGTACGGCCCGGAGACGCGCACCAGACGTCCAGAAACTAACCATGCAACGATCGAAAAATCGCAAAATACCAACGTCGAAAAAATCACGCATGTTCGACGTCATCCCTCCTCTCCCACATTCCAATCACGGCTTGGAGCTCCATGGAGTACCCAAAAGACGACTCTCCCGTCCATAGCTCGTCAAAAATGAGTCGGAAAAATTCAACACTCTCAACTCATGTGTTTCGGCAGAAAAAACGCAAAACAGAGTAAAACAGAGGGAATTTTTCACCAAGTTCATAAGCAAGGCAGAGGCAGTAGCTGGCTCTGATACCAAATGTAATCAAGACATAATAAACCAGCACCTCAAGCATGCATTTTATACATGATAAAATTCACGTAAAACACATGCATATATATATCAACGGAAGCGTAACGAACATAATTATACCTCCAGCCATTGCATGTGTCTCTGAGTTTTGGATCTTCTATCTTCTCTTTAACTCGACGATGGTGTGTGTTATCAGCTTAGTGAGGATAGGGATAGAAACTGGATGATTATATCAACTCTCTCTGGCCATCACAAAGACAAATCATGACTAGTTAGGTGGGCGACAGAAGTATGTGGAGTGGTTGCGGGTAATGAGTAGATGGACCATCAAAGGTGAGTTTGTCGGGTCAGGGACCATCAAAGGCGAATTTGTCGGGTCGTTAAGATAAACTCTTACAATGAGAAGTTAGAGCACGACGTTGAAGATACTGGGCGGAACTGATGGTTAGGTGGGTAACGAGTGAAGATGATATTTTGTTGACAGGAGTAGATATGTCTGTGAAGGGTCTGGCTTTTGAAGTAATTAAGAAGCATAAACATTAAAACAAGGTGATCCCGCAAGGAATCTTTTCTTGGATTCTCAAGACATCTTACTTAAGCATGCATACACAGGTGAAACTTCATTAGCTACTCAATGTTTAATATATGATGTTGTGGTTGTCACACATGTGAAGATGTCCTTGAAAGGCAAACCAGGTCTTCATTTCGTTGAAAATTGGACATATAGCATAGATCGGAACCAAGAATACGACCCCTTCATAGTACTTTGATGCAAATACAACTTTCACTCATCAACTTCAAGAATATTTCCGTATATTTGGTGTACGTGTCCACAGGAGCCCAGGAGATATACACTTTTAAGTTTAGCTTATCAAAATCCTTCCTCTCTGGTCTCAGAAGTGGATCACTAATGCACACAACATTGATAAATGTAGCTCTCCATGTCCATACTTGGTCGCATGTCTGAATCTCCTTTATTAACTTGTTTAACGTTAAGAGAACTTTCTTTCCTGATAAGGTGAACATAAGATCGTAACTAGTACTGCACAATTTTTTTTTAAATGAATTCTTGAAACAAGTTGCAGGGTTTCTCTTCTAGGGAATGGTATTTCCTTTAGTACGACGGTTAATGTTACTGTCGGTGGGTTGATGTTGATGTTATTCAGGCTAATTGTGTAATCGTGGCCTCCATTGAACCGACTTGGTAGGCAAATCACACTGTTCTCAAGGAGAAACCACAAGCATCAAGTTGGATGAAACGCCCTCGTGTTCTAAACTTCCATCACATCAGTCTTTATATGGTTTATTTTCTTCTCACATTGTTAAAAGATCTTTTAGCAAATCCATGCAGTAATCACTTGGCCCATGTTCCCCAAGCTCTTAATTTCATGTTCATGCCTCTTCGGGAACTACGCCATCCCTGTCATTCATTACCTCCCATCTTTGTTGTTTAAAGCATGGGACTCTATTTCTGGTATGCAAAGATTTATAGACCTTGAATTTGCACGCTTTTCACTTCTACTATTAGGAAACGTATCATTAATTAGTTCATCCTTCTATGTGTATTCTACTTTTGTCAATAATAGAGGAATTCACGAATGTTTGCAGCTGCGAAGAGGATAATTATATGATTGATCGTCTTTTCTTGAATTGTTGATCACCAAAGAATTTTTATTTTGAATACTCTGCGGATCACTGTGTGCCACTCATTTTGCATTCTCATAGCTCTAAAAGAGTACATGTCTCATGTAATTTTGTACCATAAACGCTGTGACGTTCAATTTCTTTATTTGAAAAAAGATTCCATCACCTTAAGCAAAGGAATGAAGTGGATTAATTCGTTTTTCAATTGGTAGCTGAGACAGCATATCAAAATCAACAGCGGAAGACAACGAGGAGTGGCCTAATGGCTTAAGCTCCTCACTTAAGTCTATCCATTTAAAAAGGCCTTAAGTTCAAGTCACGTCAAAGGAGGAGAAATGAGAAATTTGTCCTATTGATGATTCTCTAGCTTCCTGGACAAAGCTCCTTGATCGGATCAATTACGGATGTCTCGCTTTCAGCAGCAGTGTGGGAGTTGAAGCTACTAGAGAATGCGAGGGCTGCTGGAAACCTGATGTTGAGCAGGGCCAGTGATCAATCAGCAGTTGACTAATCAAGTATGTGACGATTCCTTGTGCACAAAAGTATACAGACTACGTAAGAATCTTAGGGACCTTGAGGTTCCAGATTTACATCCTCTAGAGCTCTTAAAGTAGAGTCTTAAAAACTTAAGATTAGTCCGACTAAATTAAGATACCTAATGTAATAAAAAAAAATCAAAAGTGGAAGCTATAAACTCAAAAGGGCATCCAAGGAAGGAGAGATTCCATTTGTCATATTGCATTCTTTTGCTTCCCTATGACACAATCAAACGAAAGATTTCTGACTCAGACCTCTGTCAGGATTGACATTTGACCCTAATGTCTCAGGTTGTTTATAAATTAATGTGCAGAAAATGACGTAAACCATCTCTGTCACGAACAAAAGATAAGCTTGGACGGTACAATGTGGAAACTTTTGATGATAGTATTATTGACTTGCGGTAACAATTTTTCTTGGGAAAACTTTTAGGAATTATCAGCAACCCGCATCACCGAATTGGCCCAGAACAATATAGAAGTAATGAATTGCTCGGTGACCCTGGCTATGGTCAGTTTAAAGTCCACAACCACCGCTTCAAACTTTCGAAAAGAACATGGTTTCTGAATTTTCCTTTTAATTATGCTGTTGTCTTATTCCAATTTTATTAATCTTTTAGTTTTCCTAGTTCTGCATGTTGGCAGTGGTAATATTTTATGCAGGCGGAGTTGGAACCCTAGTTTTGACTTGGGCTTCAAGTGTATAAAAACCCACAATATGTATTTCAAGCGTCTGCTCTTACTGTTACTGATAATCAAGCAGAAATATCAAAGAAAAAGAAGATACATAAGGATGGTGCAACGCATAGGTTTTCTGATGAGATTGCTACTAGTGGTTCTGTTGACCATGAATGCTTTAACAGATCATTCATATGTACTTGCTCATCAAGGTATTGTTTTGGAAGAGAACAGGAAGGATATTGAAGAGACTAGAATTGATACTGTGCTTGCTAAGAAGGTAGGCATTTTGCACTTGATGATATGTAGTCTACTATGTTTTTTATTTTCTTTTTTGTTTTTCTTCTGCATATGCTCACAGTTTTGTGAACGTCCACATCCAGGAACTTCTTGATGGTTTCACAACTGCAAGTATAAGGAAAATGCGTACTGGAGGTAGGAAAATGCCATTTGATAAGATATTGATGGAAACTAAGGACGGGCAAGGCACTCAGAGAAGGGCTTCGGAGAGAATCATCTCAGGTGCAAATTCTTCTGATATCACCAGTAGTGACTTCCATGTAGAAGAAGGTTATATAGCAAAATGGAATCATGAAGACAAACTTAACTTTTCTGAGAAGTTCAAAGAAGCTGGTTTTTAAGCTTTTATTGATGATTAACGACGACCTTAAACATCATGCACCAAACATAACTGAGCCATCAGAAGCACCTTTACATTATAATATTGACCCTTTAAGCTCCCTTTTGTCTGCCTTCAGTGTTCAGCTTATATACAATACCATATATATTATGTGCAAATTTGGAGAATCGTGGAATCTAATATATTTAATTCACGCTCATGATACCTATGTTCTATTCATATGCACTACTGAATCCAACTTCTCCTAAGTTTTACAGGTAAGAAGGATTCATATTAAATAGACAGGGAATATAGATTCTCACCTTCAAGTTTTGTTATTTGAGCGCAGGAAAGGAAAACAAAAACTTTCTGAAGTCTCCTGAAGAATCAAAGCATCAATACCATTTTCAGGTCTCTCTCTTTCTCCCATTCAAACACAAGCATTGCACACATATCCATGCAAACGCATGTAGGGTCCAGTTCTACACATACAAACGAGGACCACCTGCCATGTTCTAAGTCAGTCATTTTGGTCTCCACCTGACACTCAATTGTATCTTGTTTCAAGCAGAAGAATATGAAGGAGTCTGTCAGTACGAGAACTGCAAGAATTACTACTAAGCCTTTCCATGTCAAGCTCTACAAAGATTCCAATACATTGCCAACCAAAGTCAGTCTGGAAAGTTCTTTAACTTCTAATAAGCTACAGACTCGAGAAAAGCTTCCAAGAGATGAAATGCAAAGACTTCTTGAAGCAACTAAAGAGATTGTGAACTTAATGCACAGAGATTACAAGGGCATGGATAGGCCTGGCCGCAAGCCTCCCATTAACAATCATGAGCCTATTCATTAAGTGTAACCGAAACGCTAAATGGGATTTGTTGGCTCACAGTTTTGCCCCCACTTTGTAGGAAGTGAAGCCTTCTAAATCATATAGGGTATAGTATGTAGTTCATTTCAATTTTCTTTTTCTATGGTTTTCAATAATGAATGCATAGGAACAAGAAAAATTACTATATTTGTTTCTTGTAATATGACATTTAGACGGAGACACATGTAAACGTTTTATACATCAAGTGTACTTCATGGATCTTTTCTCGTGTGATTTTAAACTGTTTTCTTAACGTGAAATAGGTTTAAACCTTGAAGATAGTTTAAGCAGCATCAGATTAGGGAAAAAAAATGACACTTACTGCTAATTCAAACCATGCTATTTACATATTCTATATATCCGATGTCATCGACGAACCAATACTTTGACCAATGCAACTTCTTGTATTTATTAATATAACTGACATCGTCTTACCGAGTTTATAGGTAAAATCTAAGAATTACATTTGTATGAGGTTGCTTATAGTTGGACTGCAGACAAATGCATCGTCAATGAAGCTAGTTGCAATGACTGAGTAAGTTGGTAAGCATCGAAGTAGTGTTTGTCTGAATTTGGACAACTCTAAGCTATGAAATACACGCAGAGGTCCCGTTCAACCAAGTTGTGCAATATGGGTTGCTCGGGTCATGAGTTAAACCTGCATTAGTGATGATAACAGAAAGTTTAAAGTTAAATGGTTATGAAAATTATCTATAAACTAGCTGGAGTAATTGATGCTATATAAAATACTTAGAGATTATTACCTTAAGTGGAAGGGATCATGATATTGTCATAGCCTACCAACCAACTAGCACAGCCATGAACGAAGATTGAAGCCTTGGTGTCAAATCGCTAGAGTAGGAAATTAATTACGATGCATCCTGTTATAAATATAAAAAATATCATACAAGCTAAAAGATTATTGAATTTTCACGGAGTTAAGAATTTAATTAATGAATCCATTAAACGTTTATGAAATATAGTTATGTACTATTTCACACTTCGGTCTTATGCTCACAAAGGCCTTCACAAATGTCTCCAGATTCTTATTTTTAAAATCCTCATAAGCCTTTACTGACAAACTCTTCAACTCCTCCATTACCTCATCAAAATCAACTTGCATTGTGCAATTCACCGCTTTCTAAAATAAAGTCCTATATGTGTGCCCTTTATGAATACTAGACAAGTTTGCATACACATGACAGGCACATTCTATGTTCAACTTCTGGAAACAAGTTCTTTAATGCTTCCACTAAACCCTATAAAACAAATAGTTACATAGATAAATTAAGTGTTGATCACATAAACAAATGAACATAACATATATGGATATTTAAAGTTTACCTTCTGCTGATCGCTTACAGAAGTCCATGAATTTCCACTTATGTGAAGATCTTCAGCAAAAATGCTCAAAAACTAATTCCATGATTGGTAGTTTTCTCCCTCAACTACAGCCCAACATATAGGAAACATCTGATTGTTTCCATCACAACTAACAACGGATAATAATGCACCACTAAGGAAAGTCTTCAGAAAATATCCATGTAACCTAATAATCTTCCTGCATCCACTAAGAAAATCATACTTCAAAGCATTGAAACCCACATAAAATCTTTTGAACATTGGTCTCTCAGCTGTTTCATCAAAATCACATTCAATAATAGACTTTCAATCTTTGTCAACTCATATTAACTCATGTCCATAAGACCATAACTTCGTATAATGACCTTCTGTCCATCCCCAAAGCATAGTAATTACTTCGCATTTTGCCCTAGAACATTGAATTTTAGTGACCTTTAGTGCATATTTTGATGAAAGATCATCCATCGTTTTACTAATAAGCCAATTGGGGTTCCTCCTGAACTTGTGTATGAATTCATTCGCAATCCATTTCCGACTAACTTGCTTATTCCTTTGCACTTTACTGAAGCTATGAGTGTTTTCGAATCTCTTCACAACAAATGTTTTCTCATTTCCAATCTAGCTAGCATACACCCAAAAAGGACAATGTGCATCACAAACTGCTTCCATTCGTATACCAGATCTCTGTATTGAAACATTATACCCATTTATAATTGCATATTTCTTTATAGCTTCCCTCAACTACTTCTCATCATTAAACTTCATTCCAATTTCAAACTTAAAATCTATCATTTCAACTTTTGGATTAAAACTAATGTATTTCTTCTTTGGTATCGATGCTTCATCATCACTAAGATCTGGTGATTGAATTTCATCATCACTGTCATTATAATCACTATTTACATAATGTGAACTTCTTTCTGCTCTTCCATTATCATTTGAATGATAACCAACTTCATTGAAATTGTTTTCACTTCCACAGTCATCATCGACAACATTGTCAAATTCTAACCCACTTGGTGAAGTCTTCACACACCTCCTCTCATTTGTTCTAGCATTAACATATTCTTCATCATCAGTTCCAAAGAACTCCTCATCAACTAAATCATCACCAAAATCATTATCTTGTATAACAGTGAATTCCTCATATTGCTCTAATTCAACTTGGAACAACCCCTCATCGTGCTCCAATTCATCATCAGAATTTGACTCCTGACCATCTGTCGCAAGATTCTCATAACCATGGTCATAGTATATTTTAACATTCTAACAATTCAATTCTTCCATTTTTTTTCAGTGTATCCAACATGTCCCTGTCATGCTTTAAGCCTAACTCTATCCAGCTTTTAATAGACTCATGTGGAAATTTATAAAACATAGAGATTACAATATGTCCTCTATCTTTGGAAATCCCTCTTAGAACTAGCATGCTTGGTTCATCAATACCCATATTCTTTTTTCTTTTAATCTTACCCCCAACATATTTATTTTCTTGCCTTTCCAATACTTCACCATAATGAAATTCAAAATTGACCAACATCTGCAAAGGCAAACTGTGACTAAATACGAAATGATAAATATTAAAAGAAGAAAAAAAGAAGCAACAACTAAAGAAAAAAAAGAAACAACAACTAACAGTGCACAGAAATAGGTTAGTATGATTGCATCAGAACAATACACCCACATTTTCATATGCAAGGAGTTTCATAACAGGCTAGTACTACATCATAATAATACAAATTGAAATGATGGAAAGGCACCATAAACATACCTTTACAAATTTCTTGAATTTTTTTCACAGTACTTCACAACTTAGCGGCCTCACTTACTAAAACAATTATAAGTAAGTCATTTTGTGGATGTACCATTTAAAAAAAAAAGAATGTATCCATAACATAAAAATAAGAAACTACACTAAAAATTTTGAGACAAACAAAATGGAATGCATTCAATAATTACCAAATAGAAATCATATTTTTCAGTAATTACCAAATAGAATGCATTCAGTAATTACCAAATGGAATGCAAGTTGAACTAAATATTAAATATTAGAGCATAGAATAAGCCAAATAGAAATCATGTTTTTCATTAAACACCAAGATGAAATGCAAGTCAACCATCATGCATTCAGCTACTCTGATTTTTTTATTCGACTTGCATTTCATACTAAAAACCAAGTGTAGGAGTATTCAAGGTTTTCACTGTTCAATTTGCTACGCACACATATAAGTCAATCCTCCTTTTCAGTAGCAAACAAATCGTATCTTAGTACAATCCAATTTGAAACTTTAGTACCCTAGCACAATACAAGTCAATTTTCTGGAATCACAAATCTAAATTGAAACCCTAGTATAACAAATTAAATTTGTGCTTTCGAAACCCGAGCACAGTCTAATTTGAAACCCTAATACAATAACACACCATTTCATACAAAAACTAAATCGGAGTGGAAAGAACAACAGAGAGAGAGAGAGAGAGGACTAATCATACCCTAGTCAGTGCCATAGGAAGTTTGATGATGAAATCTTCAGTTTTTACTCGATGAAGAAATCACTCTCTTATAAAGGACTCATGCACAAAATCACAAAGAACATTTGTTAGTTTGATAGAGCAAATAAGTTTATGATAGAAGAAGCACCAACGCACAAATTCACTCTCTTATAAACTTTAGGGGATTTTAGGTTACAGATTAAGGATTTCAGAGTAAAAGTTTTAAGCGTTGATCGACAGAAAAGAGAGGGAAAAGAAAGCAGATTTGATTTTAGTTGAAACGACGTCATTTTACTATCAAAGTTAAACGACGTTGTTTCGCTAATCAAACAATCTTATCCTAAACTAGCTGAGGTGTCTGATTAGTGAGAGGCGTTGACAAGTGGCTGCGCCACGTCAGCACAGATAAAGGTAAGACTAACGTTAGGCTAGAATTTGAAAAAAATTGAAAGTTTGGATATTTTATTGTTATTTTTTAAAGTTAGGTTTCGCAAGATTAGCCTTATTTGACCATGGATTTCAATGTTTAATTTTAAAATATTTCACATGTTCTAACACACTTGTGTCCTTAAATTATGGATCCTCTTACTTCTTTAGAAACCAATACACAGTCTAAGATACAACCATGTCTCTAATATGTAGATCTTACTAACTTTTATATATATAATGCACTATCGTCTCCTATATTGCATCCTCCTTTTAAAAACATCTCTGTTACACCAATATGCATATGTCTTTAACTTATGCCTTTACTTGGAATTTCTATAAAGAACATGCCCTTGTCCATAACCACATTTCATACCGTTTTCACCTATTTAAGATGGAAAAAAGTATTTCTAAGAAATACTTTTTGCCATCTTGAATAATCAAAGATGACATACTCATGTATATAAGTTGTGCATAACAATCTCCACATTAGCAAATATACTTTTCATAAGTTAGATTGTATCCATAACTCATATCTTAATTCATTAATCAAGTCTAATCAATTCTTGAACTTCTTCATAGTAACTGACTTTGTCAACATATCAGTCACATTCTTCGAAATGTTAAACTTTTCCAACAAGAAATATTTAGATACAATTAACTCTTTAATCTTGTGAAACCTTATGTAATGTGCTTAATCTTTACATATTATACTTGATTCTTTGCTAAATAAATAGTACTTTAACTATCATAGTGTATTAAAACTCCACATTGATTGATGCCCACATCATTCACTAGTTCTATAAGTAGGTTTCGCAAGATTAGCCTAGTCTGACCTAATCTGAATTTATTGGGCCTAATTCGAATTGATTAGGCTTTAGGTTAGTTTCAAGTTTTTTTTCAAAATTTTGGGCTTCAAGCTAAGCTCGGCTCAGGCTACTTAGCCTAGCTTGACTTGAAGCTTAAAATTTTAAGAGAAATGACTTCATTTTAAAATTTTAAATATATATAAATCAAGTTTGATCTGACCTAATCAGGCTTCAAGTTGTCTAAGCCTGAGCTTAGTCCTACTTGTTGTCATCTCAATATATAAGTCATAATGCCTCCTTAATAGCCTTAGCACTATCACGCATCTTACTTTAGTTGTATATAATGCAACTATAAACTATAATGTTTTTTTCCAACAAATAAGCTCTCCAAGAATAAAGTCATATCTTGTAGTTAACCTTAAGTTATCTATATCTCCATTATAGTCTAAATCCACATATCTCACAATCAAAGAATCACATTATTAACTATTAACACATTCCTATAGTTTGACGTATCCATCAAGTGCTTAAATATCCACCTAGTGACGTACCAATATTGTCTCTCAAGTTTTGATATGTACATACTATCCTTATTAATAGCATAAACCATATCTGGCCTCTTACAAACTATTGCATATGTTAAACATTCAACCATACTAGCATATGTTACCTTAGACATATCATCAACCTTTATATCTGTTCTCTGACATTGGTCTAGGGAAAGCCTAAAGTGGTTTGCCAATGAAGTGCTTACAAATTTAGTCTTATTTATTTTAAATATAACCAATTCCTTCTCATTATAGTTGGATTAAGATAACCACATCTTTTTAAAGCTTCTATTTCCCTAAATCTCCATTCTTAATAATTTTTAACAGCACTCAAATTGTACATCATAAATCCCTTTTTTAGTGAGATCTTTAGTCCATTCATATTATGCATACTCCTTACAACAATTAGTATATCATCCACATATAGTAGCAAAATAATAAATGATCCATGATCAAGGCTCTTGATATATACACAATAATCATACTCTTATCTTTTGTAACTAATTCGAATAATATAAGAGTCAAATCTTTTATACAATTGTCCTGAAGAATTCTTTAAGACATAAAATGACTTATTCAATTTACACACTAGATGCTCCTTTCTATAGGTTAACTAAACCCCTCGGGCTACTATATGTAAATTTACTCCTCTGAATCACCATAAGAAAGTTATATTCACATCTATCTGCTTCAAATGTATATTTGAATTTTTTGTTAATTCCTTCAAATTATGATGAAAGTATGTTGTAATATCGAGAAAACTATCTCATTATAATTAATTCATTTTTTATATATAACCTTTAGCTAATAATCAAGCCTTAAGCTTTTCATTTTCTTTTTTTATTAAGCTTCCTTTTGTATACCAACTTACATTCATAGGCCTCTTCCATTTAGGAAGTTGCATTAGCTCTATATTCAGTTCTTGTTTAAAAACTCCACCTCCTCCATTATTGCTCCCATCATATTTATTTATCCTTCTTTCTATTGTTTATAACGTCTTCAAAGTTAGTTGGTTCCCTATTGAATGTGATAAGTTCTAATGATATCAAATCTTCACAACTATATTCATGCGATATCCTAATAATGCATTTTGATCTAACTATTAGTATACTCTGTTGATTTTCTTCTTTTAAAATTGATCTATCTTTTGAATCAAAGTTAACAACGTTTTTTAAATTTGCTCGAAGCTATTTTTTAAATTTGCTCGAAGCTATCCTAGTTCTATTTGTACCTCTTTCATACTTCCCTCTATTGATCCTATCACATCCTCTCCATATATTTGCTTCAATGTATGTTACTACTCAAGCACTATAGTCTTACCAATCACCATCTTATTTGACGTTAGATCCCAAAACTTGTATCCCTTTATATCTTTTGAGGTAGCCAATAAAGGTACACTTCTTTGATTTTGGATCAAGTTTAAACCTCTTATCACTAGAAATATACATAAAAATGAAAAAGCAAAGGTTTTTAATCTAAGTAAATTTACATTATTTCCTATCCACACTTATACTGCAACTCTCATATCCAATGATGCCTATAGTGTTCTATTGATGAGGTAATAAGCTATATTAATAGCTTTCCCTTGAAAAATTTTAGGGAGCCCCACATTTAACTCAAACACTTGGTCCTTTTACTTATATATTTATTTATCTTCTCTGAAATATTGTTCTACTATGGTGTTTTCTAAATTGAGTTTCTTTAAATCCTTTGCTCCTAAAAAAATTTTAGAATTATGTCACCATTGCCTGATCTTACGTACATTCATCAGTGAATGTCACAAACTATTGAGATTTATCTAATTAAAACTCTTTAGTAGGATCTTATAAATTAGTATACATATAGTCTAAAATTTCTTTTATTTTTTGCTCATTTATCTTGAATTTTACCTTAGATTGTACATCAAACACAAAAAACTTGCAAAAATCTAATCTACAATATTTAACACCCTTCAATGGGCCACCCTTATAAAGTTTTGTCATTCCTTGCTCACTAACATTACCCAACCACATGTGTTATAATGTAGTACTATCATCTTATAACTCTACTGTAGCAATCTATCTACCTACAATTGTGGCCCCCATCAGTCTAGATATGTTTCTAACCAATCTTACGCCTTTCATAATAATCAATACACCCTTTACTCCTTTAATATTATCTTCCCCACTTTTATAGTCAAAATTATTCATACGTAAGGTACCCAAAGAAATTAAATTCTTCCTCAAATTTGGTTTGCATCAAACATTATGCAATATCTTAATAACACTATCAAACATCTTCATCCTAACATATCTTATTTTGATGATTTTTTTAAGATTTATCATATCCCAACTGGACAATACCAAAGTTATCTTATGTATATAGCTATAATCCTTATTTTGTGTCAAGTGATATGAGTATCTCATATTCAATATCCATTAGTGTTGAAGTTCACTAGTTACAATATAAAGAATATCTCCTTCACTATAATTTGAGTCCATGCTCTGTACTATATTATCAAATCTTGAAAATCATCAAACTTCCTTTTATTATCCTGCCTCTTCTTTTTTAGATAATCCTTCTTGATATGTCATATTTGGTCACACTTATGGCACCATATTATCTTTCTACCTTTAGATTTCAATCTATAAATCCTTTTAGATGAGCCATTCTTATTTTGTTTCCTCTCATGATCTTGTTTTCCCTTCATAAAAAGTCATTCACCTTGATAGATTTTATTAATATTGAGTCTTTGTTAGTTGTAAGCTAATAACATAATAGTGATGTCCTCCAAATCAATTGTTTCCTTACCCAATATGAGCAAGGTCACCAAATATTTACAAGAAAGAGGTAAAGGACAAAGTAAATTCATTGCTTTGTCATTGCTTTAATGTTCACCTTGAGCCGTACTAGCTAGGTTATTAAGTATTTGGTTAAATGTATTGATATGCTATTCCAGATTTGTTCCTTTTTGCATCTTCAATCTACATAGTTTCTACTTCACATACAACTTGTTTCTAAGAGACTTTGACATATGCTAACTCTCCAATTTCTTTCATATCTCCATAACGGATGTAATCTCTGGGATGTGGCACCTAACCTCTTCTACTGGATAAAGACGATTGGTTTCAACTGCTTGCATCTGTAACTCTTCCTAATCGAGCTCCATATTTTTTCAGCATATTCTTTTGCAACCCCTTTAACATGTTTATTGCTTCAATAAATCCTTTATTCTCTGTTGCCACAGTCTAAAAATTCCCATTCCGTTGAACTTTCTCACTTCAAATCTTACAACCAAAGTTATTTTTACCTTACTTATGCTCTAATTCCACTTGTTGAAGAAATAGATAGCAAGAATAAATAATAATAATGAAAGATAGAAACAAGAACATATAAAGATTTTCAAAAAGGTTCGGACAATTGGTATACTTACATCCTCGAGAAATGAAAGCAAGTGATTCACTATTAAATAATATGATGATAATTACAACATAAATTAATTTAACTATAATTCTAGTAGGTCCTAAAATCTTTTTAAAATTCATAATCTATCAAAAATCTTGTTTCTAGATAAGGCTAACTATGGTTGGGGGACATGATTGTCCCAACTATAGATCTCACTATCCAATTTCAAAATATTACACGAGATCTAGCATGCCTATGTCTTCAGACTGTAGAATCTCCTCCTTTTTTTACATACTAATACACGGTCTGAGAAATGATAATGTCTCTAACTGTGGATTTTATCATCTTTTTCATGCATAAGACACGATTTGTGACATAATCGTGTCTCATTTCGGGTCTTCCTTTGAAAACATCTCCACCACACCAATGCATCATTGTCTTCAATCCATGTCCTCATTTTTAATTTCTAAACCGATATGCCTTGAAACACACTTATATCTTAAGCCAATCCACCCAAAAGCTTCTAAGAAATATTGGTTTTTTTCTTAAAAACTTTAAAATTACATATCTGTATATATGAGTCCTACATAATGCGTACTTAACCATCTACTCCAACTCCCAATTTTTATATTGTTAAGACAAAACTTCACACCATATTGAATCCTATGCATTTGAAAGCATCAGATCCTTAAACTAAGTAATTTTTGGTATTTAACATAGTATATTAGAATCAGTTGAATTCACATCAAAACCAATACGACCAAGAATAAAAGGAGCATTATTCTTTCTTCTTTGACGGTATAGTTGTTATAACTCATCCTCAAATTAGGTATAAGTGATAACACTATTCATTCAATTTTCTTAACAAAATTAATTACAATTAAATACATCGTATCCTCTAATTAATAAGAGAACATCTAATGAGTAAAATAACGACTTTCATATTTATAGTCATGTCGCCTAACCTTTGCCTTTGGCCTACTCTCCATATACAGACACATGAAAGTACAAATCAAGTATTTCCTATGTAGTATGAATACTTCGACTGACCTCATTTTTAACATGTGAAAAAAGACTCGTTTGTTTTATTTCTCCAGTTCTTATCCTGTCTTAAAAAATCTCATCCATAAATTTGTAAAAGAAAGAGAAAAATTTATAGATGGGATCTCTTGTCATAAGGGTAAAAATCGGAGAAATCACAAAGAAGATCTCATTTCTTTAGTTAGATGACTTAGTCACGTGACCCTATGTCAGGGACAACGTGACCAAACGAGCAGAGAATAAGATCTTGCGCTGTTTGGTTGAGAGGAATAGAATTTCTATTACCCATCTATTCCTACTTATTACCTATTCCTTCGTTTGGTTTGCAAAAGCCAACAGAATATCTACTCCTGAACGTTAGCTATTCTGCACAAAGGCAGAATAGCTAAAGAAACCTCCCCCTATCTTTACCTATTTCACGCAGATTTGAAACAGGTAAATACGTCTTCTCTTTCTCTTGGACAAGCTAACCCCTCGTACCATCAACCCACAAAATTTGTCACTCACCCAGTAGAGCACTCCTCAGCAACACACGCTTCTTCTAGCATTTCCCAGAACAACTCAAGAGCTAGCAATGGAAGGCTAAAAGACTCAAGAGCTAGCAATGACAGACAGACAGCTCCTTCGTGAACATTGAAGACAAAGGCCTCCATGGCAGTTCCCGTGGAAGAAGCCATTGTAGCTCTCTCCACATTCTCTCTTGAGGTGCCCTTTCTTTGTTTCCTTTTCTACTGAAATAACTTAGGAAAGTTCTGCTCAGTTTGGATTCAATTGAGATCGTTTTGGTGATTTATTTAATTAGATTTTGGAAAGATGTCGTTGTTCACGATCATCTTCAGGAGTCTGAATCTTATCCACTTGATATTTCTTTTTTTCTTGTGCGGAATATTCTACTGGATGTTTCTTAGTTTGACATTTATTTTCTGGGGCTGTTTTGCGAAAAGATCTCTTTTTCTTCTTGATAATGTTCTTCTTTTTGTGAAAGGATGAGCAACCAGAAGTGCAAGGACCGACCTTTCTGGTGTCGATTGATAAGAGGGGCAACAATAGTCCAGTTGGTATGCTTTGTGATTGTTATATTCTTCTTTTTCCTTTTAACATAAACAGGTCTTAACAGTATTTTCAGGCTGCTAACCTAAACCAAAGAAGTTGACTTTCATTTCTTTTCCTTGTTCTACATCATCTGAATTCTGTTATACATTATTTTTCATTTCTTTATAAACTTGAAAGGACTTGTTTTT
>JANZXP010000008.1:14313675-14327522 GCA_027576715.1 Erythroxylum flavicans | reverse complement strand
ATGTTACCATATGAGGTATGTAGGTTTAAATGAGAACTTAAATGAATGTAGTTGATATTGAATGAGGGGATTAAAGTAAGTAAAAAGTATTTAGAGATTAAAGAATATTTGGAAGGTGTTGTAATTTCTTATGAAGTGTATTAAGGAAACATAACCGAAAAGTTGTCATTGAACATGCATAATACATGATACATTCATGAATGTGCTTATGATTGACTATTTATCTTAATGTGTAAATTTTGTATATGATTGCATTTTATAGAAGAACACATTAAGCAACCACTTCCAGACATTGCTGGGACTTCAAGGCAATAAGCTGAAAGGAGCAATAGTGAGTAACCTAAGATGGTCTCACATTGATTGTATGTTAAATTGTGTACTGAATTATTGTGATGTGTATGTACTGAATTATGTACATTTAATGTCCGGGCAGTTTTGATGCATGAATAGAACATTGGAAGTGGTACTTGAATGTGAATGTGATTGAGTAAATGATTCTCAACTATTATGTTAAATGTCGTATTAAAAGTCCGATGATAAATTTGAATGAGAAAGAATGCGAATGTGACAAAATGAATACGCATGGTGCATTTCATTACATGAATGCATGAAATATAAAGGTAGTTGTGACCGGAGTTGCCAGTGAAAAAAAACTTAAAGCTCAGACATCTATAGTAAAAACCTATAGCTCAATGTGTATAAAGAGCCCTATATCCCCAACGGATAAGGAATAGTATGATAGAGCCCGATATCCACAACGGATACGGGACAATGAAAAAGGCACTCAGTCACAACAACGTAATTAAATGAAGTTGAGTCTCATAAGCATTGCATATACATTTGATATGAATAAATTGAATGATTGCAATGTTTCGAGGACTTTTATTGTATGATATGTGTGATTAATTATCGATGATTATAATCTACATAATTGCAACGGAATGATGAATTGTATGGATTCTGATATGTGTTGTATGTGAACAAAGAGTTTCTTGAAATTACATGATGAAAATTGAGATGATGTGAATTATGTGATGACATAAATTGTGTGTTGCATGACAGGAGTGAACCATCAAAGATGGTTACTCAACTGAGTTCGCAAAACTCAATCAAATTGCAACGTTGATATTTTCAGGTTTGAGAGAGTGACGACCTAGCTTCTAAGACTGCTTAGAAGCGATTTTGTACAGCTCTTGGATAGAGGACATGGCTTAAAGATCAGTCTGTTGGGACTGAAGGATTAGTGAAACTTTTGTTTAATTCCTCATGCATGTAACATACTTTGTAGACAGAGCTGTGACTCTGATGGGCTGATATTGTACAAGTATGGATGATAGTTGTAATGGTACATTGCAAATATGGTTTATGAAAGATATGAGGAAATTTTTGGGTTTTAAACATTGTGTTAATTATGAAGTAGTTATGATGCCACCTTATATAGTGAAAGGGTAATAGTTAGTATGCCAATTCTGTCGGGCATATGCACGTGCATCTGAAGAGTGTACGTGTGCGTGTTGGATGGGGGTAGAATGCTACAGCGAGTGTGTGATTATGTCCTTTTTTCATATGAATAGCATTTTAGTGTCGTGACTAATGTATTTTTCAACTTTATCTTTTCTCCACATCAATTTTCTTTCTGTTTGCTTAAGTGTCATTTTGTGTGGGACATTATTTTTATTTGACATACGCTCTTCTGTAACTAAATTATTATGCAGATCTTCTTAAGCACAAGGTGGGCGATCTTATCGAACTTACATGTTGAGATGTTTCGTGTGAACAAGTATCCTGACATTTTATATTAGATCATTTACATTCATGTATAAAAACTAGTGTGGTTTTTTTTTCCTGGCTATCAAATATTGCCTTGCATACAAAAGTTTCAGATTATGTTGTCTTCTCACTTGAAAAAGCAATCCACCTTTGGGAAATTAGAATATAAAATGTCTGATGGAAGTTTGCAGTTGAAATCTAAACAGTATAGTGCATTTTGTAAACATCATAAATGAATAAAAACAGAAGAATGCATTTCTGAGAGTAAAATATGAGGGCAGTGTTTGAGATGGTTATATCAAAGTCTAAGCAGCAGCTAAAAGAAGAGTAGGCTTAATTAAGTTGTCCAGAGGTTTGTTGCATTATTTGTGTTGACATAATGCCTTTTGCTTTTTAATGGAAGCTTCAGCTGATGTTTCTTTATTTTCATTTCCATTAGAGGTCCTTGACTCAAAACAGTGTAGAAGACATTCTTCAGGTTCTCATAGTTTTTATTGTTGAATCTTGGGAGCTGGATTTTGCACTTCTATTTCCAGAAAGGTGCATTCTTTTGCGAGTTTTACTTGTTCTTGTTGTCTTAGCAACATCATCAGAAAAGGACAGTGAATTATTGTACAAGACGGCCAAAATCAACAGATTAATCAATATTTTTAAGGTTTGGAGATTTTTGTATTCTTGTCGTTTATAGTTTTCGAAAGTTGACTTTAAAATTGCATAAGTATATCCTTTGGTGACAGAATGATCCTGTGATTCCTGCATTTCCAGATCTTCATCTTTTCCCTGCTGCAATTATGAAGCAATTGTCTGTTTACTTTCAAAAGTTCTCTTCACAAACTCGTCTTCTCACCTTGCCATCACCTCGTGAACTCCCACCCAAGGAAGCACAAGAATATCTTTATATTAATCTTCCTTTTCTTTATATATTTAATAAATGACGCAGAAGAGTGCATCCTTTTTATCCTTGAAACTTTTACTAGATCGTTCACAAATGAAAAAAGTACTTTTATCTGGTTGGATTGCTTTTATCTAGTTCTTTTTTAATAATTATCGTTGGCAATATCCATTGGAACAATCGTCTTCTTTTTGCTTCCTTTTGATTTTTCTAGATTTGTTATTATCATATCTACAGTGTGCATACAAAATTTCCTAATAATAATAATAATAACAAGGATAAGGATAAGGATATTTTGGTCTTTTTGTTAGTTATTCCTTTCTTATTCCAAGTTTATATTTTCAAACCAAGCACTGACATAAAAATTCTTTATCTATTCCATTTTTTGAACCAAACAAAGTAATACTCATTCTATTCTATTCCTCATCTTTTCTATTCCTAAGAATAACTATTATATTCCTTATCTATTCTATTCCTTAAACCAAACAGCCCATTAAGGACGGTCACTTTTGCTTCAACCAGCTTGCTAGATTAAGGATGGCAACCGGGCGAGAGCGGGGAGTACCTTCCCTGTCTCGTCCCCGCCCGGCACCCCCACTTTCTATCCCCGATCCCCGATCTCTAAAGTGGGGATATTTTTGCCTCATTCCCCATCTCTAAGATCTCCATGAAGTCCTCGCAGGGACCCAAATTCCCGAATCCTCACTCTGCACCTATATAAAATTGGTTTATATGATTATATCACAACTCCATAAAATATACTATGATGCAATAAAAAAATCATTATGTTAAAAATTCAACAAGAGTCTTCCTGAACCATAATTTCAAATACTCAATGCTCAGTATATTCTCAAATTCTCTAATTTAATAAAGAGTATAAAATTAAAAATATATAATATATTTTTAAAATTATCGTCAACGGAGATCCTCCTTAGACAGAAATTATTCAATCTGTTCCTATCTTCTACTCTATCTCGGAAGTTATATTTATTCCATCTTTAATTGTACGAGATGAATTTTTTGCCAATCTCTACATAAATCCCCAAACTCTGAACCCAAATTGCGGTCGTTAAGCTAGATCTTTGCAATAAGGTCTGTTACCAAGAATCCTTTGCAATAATATCTTAAAAGACTCTAGCGAGAAAGCGAACAACCTTTCTGGCTTACAGTAGTACTCACGCGTGATCCACCAATGGAACAATGGAACATTCCGTGTACAAAGTTACAAAATGTTTAGATCCCTCCAAAACTACTGCGGAGCCGGAGAGGCTCCAACCTTCCAATTGCTAGTGGGATGTTTGTAGTTGTACCGGCTAAAGATCGTATCTTTGTGCATTTTTTATTGTTATAATCTCATAAACCTAACCCCACATTCCTTTACCCGACCCATGATTATGTTGTACTGGTCACCGTCAAGGCTTCAACATTGTAGCCCCTCTGAAAAGGACCTGCCTTTGATGCTTTTCTTTTTCACTTCTCTTCAGCCTCTACAGCATCTTCAACTTCAACTGGGCCATCGTTGTCTAATCTTGACTCTCAAGTCTTAACATTGAATAAGTCACGATAGGAGAAGGGTTATGATTTAACATGCTCGGTTTGTGCTGGTGTTGATCCCTGGTTCTTGAGGTCTGTTTCCTGGGGTGTATACGTATCTTCAATATTCTTCTCTTTTCTTTTCTTAATTTTCCGGTCAACTTTTGGTGATTCCATCTTTCTTGTTCGTGTTTCCGTGGAGGTTTAGATTCTAATGTTTTGATTTTGGAAGATTTGATGATCGGATACAACTTGGGTTTTCTGGGGGTGATGTTTTTGGTGAATACACCTGTTAGGTGATCATTGCGAGATGTGTTAAAGGATCCATGCTATCTAGCGCGCATGTGAGAACAGAAAACTTTTTCTAACATATAGTAGATCAGCAGACTTTACGTTCATAAGCCTTTGGGTTGAAAAGGAATTAATTTTGAATTCTTTCTCAAAGGAAGAATTTTGATATGTGATCATTAAGTGTTTATTATTGTCTCTGGCTGTTGCTGATCAATGAACTCAGGCATCCATTCTGCTACAAGCCCTTGTGGCAAGGAAATCTGAGCAAATTAGAAAAGTAGTAGGAAAAGGATTACCTATGTTCTTTTGCTTAAGTTTGGCTGCTACTTAATATATGAAACCCCCCTTCAACGTTTGTTTAACATAATCTGTCCAGTCAAAATTTTTTTATATTTCCGTTTATTTACTCAGCAATCTCTGAGTAATCAACTAAAATCACTGGAGCTCCATATATTAAGATGTAAAGTTGCTTGTTCAGCCTGTTACTCTCCTGGTTCGTTGGATAGAGATATCTATACTATAGTTGTCTAAAACAACTTTATCTTTTCCATTTTTGGACATGTCGACTTCATAAAAATGATTGGTTACATGCCCAAAATTTACTAGTATCTTACATTGTTAGTTATGTTAGTTTTCCTTGATTAGTTCTAGTTAACCATTCGAATAAGTGAAGTGGAGATAAAGTTGTTTTATGATGGACAATTCCATTTCTTCTTGCACATGTTTTTCTCCTAATGTTTAACAATACAGTGACGTGGAGATAAAGTTGTTTTATGATGGACAATTCCATTTCTTTTTGCACATGTTTTTCTCGTAATGTCAACTAAATTATGTTATGTCAACGCCTAATGCCCAAAATTTGACTTCTAGTTAAGATGGCTGTGATCATTCATACCTCACATGTTAATGTTAATATACATTGCCATAAATGTTTTCAGGAAATAATTTATCTCGCAATGATGTTCTCTCTCTTGTTTGTAACAGTGATCCTGCAACAATTTTGATCTGTAAAATGTTTACAGCACACAAGTTGCAAAAGGGACAAAACAATGACACAAAAACTTGATTTGATTGTTCTTGGAGTATCTGTTGGTTTGGCCCTTGGTATCTTGATTGCTACACTAGTATTTCTTGGTCTAAGGTGGTACATGAAGCATGCTCGTCTCAGACGATGTGCAAATGAGCATAGTTTTGGATCACTTCCCATACGCATGAATGGCATCGATGCAAACACTGATCTTAGTGCAGCTATTGGAAGTCCTGTGACACACAAACCAGACCATAGTCAGAGAAGTGCTCAACCTTCTCGTTGGAGTTATCAAAGTAAAGATCGACCTGCTTCCTTATCTGGCGTCATTAGATATTCTTACAAGTATGTACTCCTCTAAATTGCAACAGATTTTTGTTTCTCAAACATGTCAAAATATTTGATGTCACCATGAATCTGGAAATTTGGGGATACTACTGGCATTACACAAGTCCAATTGCAAGTAAATATGCTAGAAATCTGTTTTTATCTTAGCATTAGTTAGACGTGAATATGGAAAGTGGAGAAAAGAAGCAAAAGTAGTCTTAGATGGATTCAGGTGGATTATAACTTTCTTGTGAATTCAGTTTGCATTATTTAGTTCTGTTCAATAGGTCGAATTTCCTCAAAATGTAGCAATGAAGTGGTTGGCATTTTGAAGAAGGATTTTGGCCTTTTATTTTGCAGAGAATTAGACAGCTCTCTCAAGTTTCTTAAAGGAAGTTAAATTGATAAATTTTGTATATTCATGAAACTGTTGCTTGGATTACGAATCTGATGTTCTGTCTTGTCTGTCTGCTACAAATTTGCGAATGAATGTAAATGAACGTATTAAGAAGCTCGTGAATGAATTTGTCAAGCAATTCATCCTGTGACTTATATTTGTTTCTTTATCAGGGATATTCAGAAGGCTACACAAAATTTTACAACCACTTTGGGAGAAGGTTCTTTTGGGCCTGTGTATAAAGCAGTGGTGCCTACAGGAGAAATAGTAGCTGTAAAGGTGCTTGCTTCCAATTCAAGACAAGGAGAGAAAGAGTTCCAGACAGAGGTAATGGCTCCATCACTAATACTGATACTGTGAGAGGGAACTTAATCCTCACAGGATGAAGTGTAAGTGAGAATGATGCATGTGGCTCGAGCTATCCACGCTGGCTTGCCAATTCTTTTTGAAAAATTAGAAAGGCCACTAAGTCTCTTTATTCAAAAGATTCAAGAGTGTGAATTGAATACAAATTTTTGTCCATGCACAATCTTTTGTACCGTGACTGCTCTGAAGATCACCTCTATTTTCTGCGGGAAGCATATATAATTTTTTCATAAAAACCTATAAATGTTATGATGTTTAAAAATTAATGGACTAAATGTACGAAAAAGTTCTACCTTAAAACTCTTCACTTTTAGAAACATTTAACACAATAACTTAAAATTTGTTGAATGATATAACAAATGTTGTGTCTTTGAACACTGTCAAATTCCATCATTCGTTTTATAAATGCTATTTTTAAACCCAGTTTGCTACTTATCCATATCACTAATGTCTTCCCTTTGCCTGTGTTTTTTCAGGTATCTCTTCTGGGGAGGCTGCATCACAGGAATCTAGTTAACTTGGTAGGATATTCTGTAGATAAGGGACAACATATGTTGATATATGAGTTCATGTGTAATGGAAGTCTGGCAAACCTTCTTTATAGTAAGTTAAGAAGCTCACTTTTGGAATATTATTCATGGTGAGAGTTTATATGCATAAGGGTGCACATTTTTCTTTAAAGTAACATTATTTAGTAAATCCTGCCCTTATATTTCACAATCCACTTCTTCTTGACATTTTGAATTGAACTTACGTCTCATGTAGCTGTAAACTTTTTAGCAAAGAGCATAATATCTTTTGACCGATGTGGTTATCACCCTTCATGCAGAATTTATATTCCATTTAAGCTTATTTTATGGCACCTGAAAAAATCATTCCTTCTCTTTGTTGACTTCACTAATCAATTGGTTACAATTTCTTTTCCTAAATATATTAGATTGGTATTAAAGAAGCAATGTTGATGATTATGAGGTTACTTTTTGTATCACATTTGCCAGTTACAATCCAGCATCAAACTTTTGCTGTAAAACTGTAATCAAGAGAAAACCTTCAGTCAAACATAGTTAGATGGATTTTTTTGCCAGAAGTGGCTGTCAGCTGAACAGTATGAATGTTGGATTTAGATATATATCTCTATTTAGGTGATCATGGTATTGTTCCAATATATTATGTTACAGTTTCATGAAAATCCATGTAAAGGGGAAGTTAGTTCATCCGTATGAACTTTTTGGATGGTTAACCTTTGTTCAGAAACTTCTTATTATTTTGTTTCTTCTAGAGTTGATGCATTTATTTACGATTCCTTCATAATGAACACCATGTTGTACATTCACCAGATCAAAAGGAACAAAGTTTAAGTTGGGAAGAAAGGCTCCAAATTGCCCTGGACATTGCACATGGGATTGAATACCTTCACGAAGGAGTAAGTTAACTGCATATACATTTGTTTTCCCTTTGTCAATCGTGTTGTATGCATTTTGTTCTTTCTCTGGTAGAATGATTTTTTTGTTGATTCCATTGAAATTCTATTTTGTCTTACTGATGCAGGCAGTTCCATCGGTCATCCATCGAGATTTAAAGTCTGCTAATATATTGTTGGACCAGTCAATGAGGGCTAAGGTAAACTTGGGATGTTAAATATGAAATGTAGTTCTTCAAGACAGATGAGTAATGAACGTTCACTGCTCTTTAAGTGGGTTGCTTTTCTTCAACATTAAAAATAAAAAAAAGGAAAGCTTTTTCATGTTTTTAAGTCTTCAACTGTCCTCTCTAATCATGACATTAGGTTGCCGACTTTGGACTTTCAAAGGAAGAGGTCTTCGATGAGCAGAATTCTAGCCTGAAAGGTACTTACGGCTACATAGACCCAGTGTACATATCCACAAACCAGTTCACCACAAAGAGTGACATCTATAGTTTTGGTGTTATCATCTTTGAACTCATTACAGCGATCCACCCACAGCAAAATCTCATAGAATATGTTAATCTCGTAAGTCTTGTTCCTTTCCTGATAACTTTGTTCTTCCATTTACTCTGTTTCTTTGATCTAAAACCTCCTCTTTTCTTGGATGAACAGGCTGCCATGAGTTCAGATGGTATTGATGAAATACTAGACAAGGAACTACTTGGACAATGCAACATTGAGGAAGTGAGGGAGCTCGCTAGAATTGGTCATAAATGCTTGCACAAATTCCAAAGGAAGCGACCTTCAATTGGAGAAGTTTCACAGGCTATGGTGAAGATGAGACACCGGCAACTTGCCAGAAATAACACCATGTCTTTTGCAAGTCAAGATATGTCACTAGTTGTAAGCAAAATAGAGGACCAGCAGGTAGAGTTGAGTGAACTGACAAGCAGAGAGTTTAAATGATCACAAGACTTTACGTTGTCTGTTTCTTCTTAAAGATTGCCAGCTAATACAGATGATACAAGAGTACAGAAAAATTAAAGCAGTAGCCCCTTCCTTGTGAAATCAACAATACAGTAGCGTAGGATCACAAATTAATTCTGTTTTAGCATTTCTGAAGTTTTGAAATGGGAAAAGTTGATTCTTGTTGTTAATGGAATCAAGATCTTTTCTTCTGAAGAATCACTTCAGGTGTTTTAGGTAGTTCCAGGAATGAACATAATCAACTAAGAAGCAAGCAAAAACAATGTTAGAGCTAAAGACATCTGCTTGAGGGCTGATCCTGGTTTTGGTTTAACCATGAGGTTGATGTCTAGAATGTGAACAGCATTTACAAATAAACATTACTAGCACAAAAACGAGAATCAATTGAAAGAACGGGAATGAGGTTGCCAGCAAGGATCATAGAAATGTAATAAAAATTAAAAATCCTTTATGTTTAATTAAATGCAAAGCAGGCACTGATGGCCATCGTCTTCAACCAGATTGTACGCGTAGGCACGTAACTGTTATGAACTGCAACTGCTGACGTGGTCAGTTTCTTTGGAAATTCACTTATCTGTTTGATTGGTCTGGTCTGATGCAAGACACCTACATTTCCTAATACTTGCCACTTATATACAAGTATGATTATTTTCGGCAACAGTATAAGGGTATCATCGGTAGACCCTGCTTGCCTGGTTTTCCTATATACTGGGCTGTATTGATTGCTGGCTGTCCGCTTGGAAAAGGACAGAGGGTTTGGCCATAAAGGGATTTGATTTATGTGGCAGCTTTTGACCTTTATAAAAGGAGCCCTTTGAGCTTGGTTTCTATACTTTCTGTAAAGATGGAATGCCCGTCAAAGAGTTTGTGCTTATATCTTTTCCTTTAATCATCCTAACAAGTTCATGACACAATGATTTTGTGGATAATCTAATACTGTCTTTGCACATTTTGTAGGTGGTAATTGGATATTTGCTGCACATTATTTGGCCTTGTGACTTAGGAAATTACAATTGCTTGTTACAACACAAGTTCCCAAATGTGTCATTTTCGTGATTTTCGCATGTGGGTTGATTCCACCTCAATGTGGTCCAACATTCTACTGCTTGTCTTTATGCGTAAATATACCTTTCCCAGTCACACGCAACATAGTAAAATGGCGTTTTGTAGAGTAGTCTAAAAGTTCCAAACAAGTCTGGACTCTGGATTCATCTTACATGAGATGGAAGTACTCAAAACATACAGGGAACTTATTTACCAAAGGGAAAAGCCAAAAGGAACTTGCTTTAATAACCTTTTATCTTAATATTTTTTTTGGTAAATCATTTATCTTAATATTCATGTCATGGAAACCATATAAGGGTCTATGAATAAAATTTTATGGAAACCAGACAAGTGTCTATGATAAGAGTCTCCTTTCTCTGCAATCATCAGATCATTAGAAGGAGGATTTGTCTAAGAGAGCAAACACTTCCAAAATGATTTAATTCAAATCCAATCCAAACTCATGTTCTAGCAATTTGTATTTCTTTATTTTGTCTCATTTATATTAGGGTTAATTGTAGAAAAAAAAACTCAAACTTTACTCAATTTTGTAATTATAACTCAAACTTTAAAAAACAACAATTAAATACTCAAACTTTTAATTTTTTTCAATTTTAACCTGACGTTAGTATTTTCGTTAACATTGTTGATGCGACATGCCACATAAAATAAAAATCTTAAATACTTATATACATCAGACTTAATTAAGTTTAACTAAACTACGTCGTTTGGGGGTTAAAATTTCTAAATCAAACTCTGTCATGTCGGTGCGAGACGACAACGATATTTTATCATGCTGGAGCAAGACGGCAACGACACAGTTTCTAATAATCTGAATGAAATCTCAATTTGTCACCCTAAATTCTCTTTCTTTCTGTGTGAGAACGAATTGATTTAGGATTTTCAATTCCAACGATTTAACCAGCGAGTTTGATTTAGGGATTTCAATTTTAAAAAGAAGTAGTTTAGTTAAACTTAATTAAGCTTAATGTGTATAAGTGATTAAGATTTCTGTCTTATGTGGCAAGTCACGTCAGTGTCGTTAACAGAAATACTAATGTCGGACTAGAATTAAAGAAAATTAAAATTTGGAGCAAAAGTTGAATTTTTTTGGTAATTAACCATTTATATTACATAATTTGTTGCATAATGTAAATAGGCATATTTTCAGACCGAACATAAAGATAACTACTGTAGGTTATACTAATGTAGTGATTAAGATGATTCCAAATTAGCTATGAAGTTCGTTATCTATATACATAGGCCCTGTTTGGCAAATAGTGGATTGCATTAGTTGTTAACTGATAACTGATTTTATCAACTGATTTGACTAGCGGATTGCATTAGTTGTTTGTTAAAGATGTTTAATAAAATTAGCTGTTTGGTATTAACTGTTTATGTATAAAATGACTTATGAGGACATGACTTTAAAAAAAAATATAAGAGTATAAATATTATATATCTTAGTATTTCGTTGAATATTCTTAGTAAAAAATAATAAATTATTAATGAATTAATAAATTAGAATTAAATAAAATTTTTAATCTAATCAAAATTTAATATATTTTTGTTTATGATTTATAATTTTTGAATTATTAAAATAAATAACAAAAGTTAAAATCTTTAAATTAATAAAGACATGAAAAACAAATTTTACAAATTAATTATTATTATTAATTGTTGGATGATGAAAATAGTGGGGTTTGAGTCTAAAGGAATAACATTCCTACGTAACTTCCGAAACATAATTTGAACATTTCCCCTCATGTTCAACAATTAAACCAGACCAGTTTGTAAAACTCTTTAACCAACCATGCTTCATTCATTCTCTAATTAATGCAGGATACGGTATAACATAGACATCATAATCACTTGATTTTTTCTATCCATCTTATACTAAATGATTCACAGTATAATATGACTTCTTACAACTACCTGAACATGTTTTCTGAATACAAGTAGCGTAGAAGCTAAAATATTTCCAAGTGCCACTTACTGGTAATCGTCGAACTTAATGAACAACACATAAAAGGGCAAAAGGCTTTATTGTACTATGAGAAATATATGATAAAAGGACATATAAACTTGGTAAACTCGAAACCCACAGAAACATTTAAAGTATTCTCAAACTGGTATTTCTCCCTAGTTGGAGATCGATCGATCACATGCCAATAGTTAGCACGCTTATATAGTCTATCACAAAGTTCTTACAAAAGGTTTCACCTTTAGCGTCCAAGCATGAATACATAGACTTACAGATCCAATTAGGAGTTGAATCCACCCAAAAGACCCGATTAGGAGTTGAATCCACCCAACATGAAGCCTACCTTTCTTTCCAACATGAATCCTCTTTTTCTTGCTCTACCAACATGAAGCATACCTTTCTTTCCAATCAACCATTCCCTGTTCTCCATTCCCAATACCAAACTCTTCTGGAGCTTTCTTCTTCCATAACTCATTATTTGAGGATAAGTACCTCATCTCTGAACAAACAAATCCCATCCTATAAATGTCAATACTAGGAAGTGACTCCAGTATCTTAAGCTTCAGCTCAGTTGGAAGGCGAATCAAATATGCTGGCAGATCCAAACCAACCTTCTCACAAAGGTCTATCAAAAATGGCAGAGCAAGCCCATCCTTCACAATTTTCCAAAACTCAAAAGCTTCACTTTTAGGGTATGTTTTGGACAATACATCATCGTGATTCACTTTATCTTTCTTATCACAATTTGCCCAAACCAAGTCTATGGTTAGTTCAAACCTGTATTCATTTAACCAGACCTTATGCAACCCTGAGCTACCATTCAACAAAGTCCCAACTTTTGAAACTTCAAAACAACTAACTCAGAAACATTGTTACCACCCAAAAGTTTAGGAGGTGTATACCAAAGTGTCAATGTAGAAGCCATAGATGGCCATTCCTCTGGCAGTTGAAACCTTTCAACTTGCACACCAGACACTGGATCAAACGCAACAAACCAGATTCCAAAAACACAGCATAAATTGAAATAACCACGAGCTTGTGGTCACTGTCATAATTACTTAATTCTTTTCTCAACACCTCCTCAAGAAATATAGATCATAGAATCTAAAACCAGACCCAGCATCAATATCCATTCTCTTTGCATCATCCAATTCTAGGGTCTGGGGTTTCTTCAATTTGGGTGTTAGAAACCGTATTAGTAATTTCCGAGCCTTTACCTCATACACGTGAATGCCTAATTGGGGTTTCATGTTTTTGAACCCTATTTTCACCTAAAGAATCAGACTTTTGAAAACCCACATATTGATCTGAAATGGGTTCTTGGCAATTACCTTCTTGTGCTTGTGCTTGACCAAACGATTAAAACTCGAACTCACCTCTTCAAGAGAGGACGAAGAAACACTATCAGCAATAAGAGAGAAGTAGATAAGGTCACCGAAGGTGATATCAAAAGACTTCAACGATTCTTCAGGAGATGAAGCAATGAGTTCATCCTTTCTATTGAGAGAGAAGGGAAGCAATGTTGATAAAAGAAGTGGAGAAAACAAAGCCAGGGCACAATTGTTGGACCCCATTTTCAGAGTTCAACTCAGAGGTTATAAAACGTGAGCTTATTACCATAATGTGGGCATAATCCAATGAAAAACACCTTAATCATTATTAATTCATCTTTATGCTTTTATACCATAACATATCTTACGTATATGTCACCACAATTTCTATTCAAAATTCATCATCTTTAATCGACAGCTTTTTCAAGTATACCTAATTTCAACTCAATCTTATCCATACGCAAATTCATATGTCCACTCAAATTCATCCATA
>JANZXP010000008.1:14301834-14313575 GCA_027576715.1 Erythroxylum flavicans | reverse complement strand
AAAGCAAAACATGAACCTATCCACACTTCTCATGTACTGCTCGAAATTTTCTAAGAAAAGTTTCAGGGTCCAACAACAATCATCAGCCAAACAAATATTTATCAGCTGATAACACAAATGTTACTTCTTTTGAGTTTTTTAAAAATTAGCTGATTGAGTTCAATTGATCAACTCAATCAGCTGATTACCAAACACTAAAAATAACTTGTCAATAAAGTCAACCATCTAAATTTATTCAATCAGCCATTTTTTGACTGATCAGCCAATAACTAAACGGGGTCATAGCCTATGTTATATGAAAGTTTCTTTTTTATGATGAAAGTGAATTAATAAGTGAATGGATGGAGTGAACACTTTAATACACAAAAGATTTTAATACGAGCCGGCTGAGATTTCTATCTTATTTGTCTTTTAAACGAATGAACAAAGAAATTATTATTATTATTATTATATCACAATTTTAAATATAATAAACAACTAAATAATTGCAAGCATATAAAAGGGTGAGAAGAATAACATTCTCCTACGTATTTAACAACCTTCCATCCAAAGTTCAAGTTGATTGATACAAGAGCGAAAAAAAAAGTAAAAATATAAATATCAAAATACACTAAATCATGTGGTAATTTAGAAGCAGTTTTTCTACTAGTTAGCATTAAAATTACATTCTATTAGATTTTTCCAAACGCCGTATTTATGTTGAATTTTTATTTAATGTTGTTGTTATACGAATATATATACTAATATCGAGGTACAAATTTTGATGTTATTACGGATAATATACAACCTCCCAAATATCCAATCATTAAATTTTCTTTAAATAGCAAATTGGACGTTGAAAATAGAGACGTTGAAAATTGGAAGACGCTTTAGGTAATGTGGCCACATGGTATATGGTGTCGGGGGACTACTCATGTTGTACTGTTTCTTTTCCACAGAAATAGCAGAAATTGGGTATATTTTGATTAGCTTCCATCCCCATCTGACTTTTGCCATTTTTTAACTGATAAACAAAAACAAATATGCATCAAATAAACCATAAAATGTGTATTTGCATGTAGTGTATTTAAGGTTGTAATGCGTTGTTTTAGTAGGAGGGAGAAATAGAATGAGTCTTGATTAGATTAGTTAAGTGATTGCGGTGGCCCAAGGCCGCTGCTGTCCATATCTACTTCCACTGATCCACTGGTTATTGCCAAACTCGTGAGAGTGAATTAAACATTTTCACAAGTCGTTTTGACTTAAGCCATTACTGGTCCCTTTCTCATCCTCATCGTTCAGATACAAATATTAATGATCTTCAGAGAACACTACCACCTGTCTAACTCCTTCCATTTTCAGTTTCAGTTCCATCTATACCCACAGGACCATCCTACTCTTAACATATCAATAAAATTGTTTTCATAAAAATAAAATGAATTCCTTCCCAATCATGTGAAGAGGACAACAGAACAGCCAGCCACTGCTCAGCCTCGTGTCATGTCACTTAATTGTTCTTAAATCTAATGCCAAACATGGGAATCTAATCTATTGCTTCAACTTGATGCCAGCATGACTGTGCTTCTCACGCGCCGAAACTGAGAGTGGTCGCGTTAGACAATATCTCATAGAACATAACTTGCCCGATTTCTCCGACTCAAACACTCTCTGTAGCTTACAGACATTACTTCACACGCGTCACACCCCACCTCAGACGCTTGACTTTCATTCGCATACCCCACTTCTCAGTCATCTCTTCTTCTTCAAAGCTTCTTTGAAGAAAAAAAAAATCTTGGGAGAACCAAGAAGAGGGACTGACGAGAGAGGGTGAGGTGCAGAGTTCTCTGTTCGGTACGGAGAAAGCTGAAGTTTTGGTGGTGTGGTTCAATGAAAGGAGAAGGAAAGATGGTGATGAAGTCTAAAATGAAATGGATTGGCTTAGTGGGCCTGGTTTTGTCTGTTTTCTCCCTCTCTGTACATTTCTTGCTTGCTAGATTCACAGATGGAGGTGTTTATGACTACCAGTCTTCAATCACACTCTTTTCTTGGAGACCCGTCTTCGAAAATCCTGACTTTGCCAAAAATGTATCTGCTATGATTCTTTTTCTTTTAAAGTTCCAGTCTTTCTTGTCACTTCTTTGATGGGTTTGGATTGTTATTGCTTGCTTGCTCTTCAGCAATGTCTTTCTATCGGTGTTCTGTGAATGGAGCAGTTAGTTTCGTTCTGGGAAAATACTATTTGATTTTACATTGATTTGGTTAATTTGCAGGGATCTGAAGATCCCTCAGGACAAAAACCCCTGTTAAATCAACGTGTTTGTTCTTTGAAATTTACAAGTCTCATAGTCTATGACGTTTTCTTCCCTTATGTTAGATCTGTCTCTTTAGAAATGACTTTGATCAGTACCCATCAAATTCGCATTTTCACCTTTTATTGGCGAAAGCACGTTTTTGTCTTCGCTGTTGGTGTTTGTGTTATCTGCTTATTGATTCTCAGGATTATGCTCTTTATCTGTGGCGCAGAGTCCACTCTATAGACGACTTTGGGGTCCAGTAAGAAGTCTTGAATCTTTGCATCCAGATGCAAATCCCAGAGGATATTATGCTGGTTAGTTCTGGTCTGATTGTTGTTGTTAGCGACGAGGAATTTTATTCATTATACTCAAGAATTACGGTAGTTTTTCTTTGTCATTTCATGTCCATAGGAGCTTATATTACTAATTTTGTTACCACGCAACTGGATTGAAGTCCTTGCTGTGTTTCATCTGTGATTTTGTTAAATTCCTTAAAGATTTTAAGCCAGAACTTTTATGTGATGTCAAAGCATATCATCCATGTGTTTTTCGATGTACAACATATGCCAATACTCTTTAGAAAGAAAAGAGTTTTTTTTTCTGTGGTAGTTTCTTTCACGAGTAAAATTGGTTTATTACGTATTTATATCCACCAAGCTATTTCATCACTATTATTATTCTAGTTATTTCGTTCAATTTTTCAACTCCTGCAGTAGTTTTGTTGTCAGTGTTTCTATATGTGACAAGCTTATCTTGCAATGTATTTAGAGTTTACCCATGTGGTTCTTCTTATCAAGCTGGTTAGGACAGTTTGGTGTGATAAGAAAATAGAATAGTTCTTCTCAAACTCTGCGTGCCTATATTAATATGCTCTCTCTCTCAGCTCTCAAAATTATGATTGATGACTTGATGTAAATTTGAGTATTCTGCCTTAATATGCATGTAATAGAGCCCGTTGCACCATCAAATGGGTATGTCTTTGTCAGGATACGAGGTGGTTTCCATGAAATCAGGAATTCGGTGAGGATGACTGACTTATGTAGTATACCTATCTTTCTTTAGTGTATTAAGGTTAGCCTATTTAAGTTTTAATGCCATCTTTTCACATTCCAGATATGTGATGTAGTTGTGGTTACTCGATTTCTTAATGCCACTTTAGTTATTCCTGAGATACAATCAACAACAAGCAGCAAAGGCATCAGGTGCTTGAGAACTGTTTTGTTATAGTTTCAATCAGCATAGTAGTATGATCAGTTACAAGGTAACATAAGGATAGCCTTTCATTTCAATAACTAGTTGTATATGTTTGTTGCAGCTCTCAGTTCAAGAGTTTTGCATACCTCTACAATGAGGATCAATTTATGGCAGCTTTAACAAAAGATGTTAATATTGTGAAGACTCTTCCAAAAAATCTTAAAGGTGCTAGGAGAAAAAAGGAGATTCCTTCATTCAGAGTGCCTCGTTCGGCTTCACCGTACTTTTATTTGCATAATGTCCTTCCAGTACTCAGTAAACATTCAGTGGTTGAGCTTGTCATTTCTGAAGGCGGATGTTTGCAGGTCATGAAAGCATGATGCTTAAGTTTGAACTTCTTTCATTTAATGCCGAAGTTTACATTTACATTTAATTTCTGATGGATCTTTTGATCAGTAGTTTTCCCTTACTAGATGGTTTTATGATTCAACTCACATAAGCTGAAGGTTTTTATATTTTCAAAGGGAGACATAGTCCTTATAGGGCATCATGTTTCTGTCTTTTTAAACATAGGAAAACGAGGCTTTAATCTTAGATTTTCAGAAATGTATGTTACGGTAATTCCTTTACTGGTATCTTACTTATTTCTAGATTTCCATTTATCTTGGGATACCTGAGGCATGCCACAGTGTGACCACTGGTTAGACAAGGTATTAGTTATAGATGATGCATTACTACAAGCAACTCAGTCCTTTCTTACTTTCTTTTAATAGCATATTTTGGTGTGGATTTTCCTATTGTACTTGAATGAAGTTTGGCTAGTCATCCTAAAGGGTTTGCTTACTTTTCTCATGTTCCAAATATGTGAATATTATTTGCTTCATGTGCCATATTGAGTTTCACGAGCACCAATTCCTTAATATTTTCCAAGTAAGAAACAATGCAATTTTTCTGGGCTGAGAGCTATGTTTCTGCGATTTAAGTTTCTAATTTATATCAATAACTTGGTTCAAAACTCTGATGCAGGCAACACTTCCACCTGATTTTGAAGAATATCAAAGGCTGAGGTGCAGAGTGGCTTTTCATGCTTTACGGTTTCGACAGGAGGTCCAGGAACTTGCAATGAGAGTTTTACAAAGGTCAACAACTGGCTATCAGTGAATGGTGTTAAATAGTCTTTTTGCATTTTCCATCTTATAACTGGGTTCTCATATTACTTCAGATTACGGGCTCCTGGTCGACCGTTTATAGCATTTGATCCTGGGATGTCGAGAGATGCTTTGGCATTTTATGGTTGTGCTGAACTCTTCCAGGTATCTGCCCAAACCCAGAAGTCATGATTGTTGATTTGATTTGCAAACTTTAATAGAAGAGAAAAAGGATAAGAAACACTTACCTAGGCATTGATTTTGGACGCATCTTGGAGCTCTTTATAAGGATGTGCACGCGGAACTCATTCAACACAAGCGAGCGTGGATGATAAAACGTGGGATTGTCAAGGGAAAGCTCTTTATTAATTCAATGGAGCAACGGCTTAATGGTCTGTGTCCGTTAATGCCAGAAGAGGTAAGATAATGTGAATGCCAAGACTTTGTTGGCACGATGCTGTCATAGTTAAGGATAAGTTTTTCAATTTGGCAATGGGCTCAATTATAGAACCGTAACTTTTGAGTTCTATGCTTCTAAGAACGAGCTATTCCATGATTTTAGTAAAGCTCTATGCTGAAAATAGTAGTGTGGGCATTCTATTTTATTTAATTGAGGTTGTTGTTTTGCTTGTTGGATGGATTTGCTAGATGATCCCAATGCGTCAAAATGTTTGATCAATTATTCCATGTAAAAGTTAGATGTATGATAGAAAAATGTGGTGTACCATTGAGCTAACTTGACCGTTTTTTTTCTACAGATCGGTATTCTTCTTTGTGCATATGGATACTCATGGGACACTATTATATATGTTTCTGGGGGAGAAGTTTTTGGTGGCCAAAGGACATTAATCCCTCTTCATGCAATGTTCGAGAATGTCATTGATAGGACTTCCTTGAGTGCAGGATGGGAGCTGGGTCAAATTTATGGTCGAGAGGTTAACATTGTCAATAATTATCCAAGGGCACCACCTTCCATTGGACAGGAGAAGAAGCGTGTAGCATGGAAGGATGCAGGCCCCCGACCACGTCCACTTCCACCTCCTCCAGCTAGGCCCAAATATCCATACAATATTGAAGGCTGGTGGGGTTGGGTGGCTGAGAGTGATAATGAACCTGAGAGTACAGTTATGGAGTTGAGGACTAATGCACATAAGTTACTATGGGAAGCGATTGACTACATAATATGTATTGAAGCTGATGTTTTCATTCCGGGGTTTGATCGAGATGGAACAGGAAATCCCAATTTTGCCAGCTTGGTAATGGGCCACAGGCTGTATCAGTCAGCTGCATTGAAAACCTTTTTACCCGATAGGTAATTCTCAGTATCTGCATAATTGTGCATGCAAGCTGCTGGAGCTTCTTTTTCATTTTCCTTTCTCTAGTACAAATTATTGCTTAATTAACATGATAAAATGATTGCTGCTGCATAAACAGTAACTGACCCCGTGACAGGTAAAATACGGCTTCCTAGTGCTATGTTGAAGAATATTAGTCTTTTTCTATTGACCTTTTAGTTAAACTTATTCTGCTTGAAAATTTTACGTGCTTCTTTCTTCTTATCTAAAGGAAGGAAGTAGTCAAGTTTTTAGAAGAAAACCGTGAACACCTATACCAGGCAAACCGTACCTGGTTGACATCCATACGCAGGCATATGACAAGAAGTTTACTTGATGGAATAAAAGAAGCGTCTGCAAAATCTAAGGCAGTGTCTTTTCTCTCACATCCAATCCCAGAGTGTTCATGTTTGAGACATGACTTTGCCCAAACATCAGTGAATGCCTCAAGCTCTTCGACTCAGGCACAGGTTGAAGCTGTTCTTGGAGTTTCGCACCGTTGTCCTGCATGGATGGACAGTGAAATAACCTCAAGATCAAAGGACAAGGAAGTTGAAGAGGATCTTGATGAAGATCTCTCCTCATCTTCTGGCTTGTTCTTCAGAAATAGGATTGAAAACCATGAAGCTGTTGGTGTGGAAACCAACAAAGAAGAAGCTAATATGGAGGAGCAAGAAGAACTTGAGGGTGCAGAAAAATAGTATCAGGATAGTACTCACCAGTACTGGATTTTCATAATGTTCATGACCCTCGAATACATGGAAGAAGAAAAGTTGTATCAGCACTAACAAAGAATGCATCAGATTCTGGACTTGCCAGTCGACGAGGGGAGGAAATCGGGATTAGTGGTAGAAGAGCCAAATGGTTAAGCTCTAACGTTAGCCATCCATAGGATCTGTTATGAAGCCTAACCAACCAATTTTTGTGTAGAACAGAACTGCCAGTGGATAACTCATAATCTAATGCTTCCTTAGTAACATACCCTTGTTTTCTTAGGCATATATTTGTGATTGTTTGTACTTGATGTAATATAAAACATAGTCACATTTTAACTCATGGCTGAATATATTGATTCCTTTTTGTTCTTGTATATCTATTCTCACAAACTTAATATACTCTTATGGGTAAATCTACGGCTTCCTACTCTTTTTATTCTGAATATGTTATTGGTAAGTCTTTGTTCTTGCAGTAAACATTATCCGGCGAAAAGCATTTCAAATTAAAGGTCTCTGATTCCCTGTACCCATTTAGATATGGATAAAGGTCGGTCCTTTGAGACCCTTTGTTTCGGGGTTTTGGGATTTATAGAGCAGAAGAAATGGCAAATCTTGTCCTATGAGTTCTTCTCAAGCGTTTGCAGCAAGTTGCTGTTGAGCACGGGTCTTCACCGTTGCAAGTCGTGAGTAGGTTCATCTCGTCCCAATTAATGTTGTCCTTGCTTGATGGAAAGGCCAAGACGGATATGTCAGATAAGAAATCCTCGTCTCTAAGTAGATCAACATCTCAATCGTCTAAACCTGCGCTGCTTCTGGATAACAAAATCTTTGGCAAAATTGAAGATATCTAGTTCAATTCCTTCTTCCCCATCGAGTTGATATTCATTACCCACTTTCCTTTCTCTGGAAAATTAGCAATTGTAATGCATATTCTTCCCATGTAGAAATCCACCAACGGAACCATTATTTGACGAGTACATGCACATAAAGAAAAACTGATGTCGAATATTTTTTACATTTCTCGTAAAGTTGGACAACATTTAATTATAATTTTAGTTTTTCGATAACTTATCGATTAGGTTGCGAAATTTGATCCGGACTAAATAATAAAGTGACCCAATAAATAATCTAAGTCAATAGGTAAAAGTTTAGGAGGAAAATAGATCTCGATCAATATAAACTGGACCCATATCGAACCTGTGATCGAGAAACTCGATATGAATGTTATATAAAGAGTTTAAACTCTCCTGCAATTGCTCATCACATTCGTGAACGTAAAGTTACTCTGACTCATTCAGAAATTCACATTTTAAAAAAATTGTAGAAAGACTTTAACATGTCCCGGTGAGCAGTTCTTGTGAAGGTAGCGGTGGATTCGCACTTGTTTCGACTTCAGAAATCTCATTTAAAGTTATAGAACCGAAATCAGGTATTTTTTGCATTTCTTTGTTTATTTTCCTTTCTTGTTTGATCCAGGATACGTAACTAAGGTCTCGTTATGTATTATACATGGTATCAAAGCAATGACGTGATCAAATGGTTAAAAACGAAAATTTTTCGATTTTTCTTTATAAGGTTTTCGAAGAGTTAACTTTCGTTTTTTGGTTTTTTCTTGCTTATTGATGCATGAAAGTAGTATACATGTGTTTAGCCTTAAAATATATGGTAAAAACGAGCATGGGAGCTCCAAAATAATGGCCTTAAACTCTCTAAAAATTGCCTCGAATATTGGCAACCGATAGAGATTGTCAGGTGCATGTGACGCTTGCACTGGTCGAATTGACTGGCATGTGTGTCGCACACGCCCAACAGATGAGAGACGCCTGTGGAGCGTGCAATGCACACGCCATACACGCACAATAACTACCAAGGGGCGATTTGTCTAGCACGTCAGCAGTCGACACGCGTGTGAACAAGGGCAAGCGTGCCAGTGATAAGCCCGTGCGGGCACGGATATGGCGCATGCATACAAATTAGATGGGGTGCCACCGTTACATGTGCCTCTCATTCCACGCGCATGTTAATGTCAGAGATGACGTCATGCTGATGTCAAAACTAGAGTGAACGTTGACGTCAGCGCTACAACGAACTAGAAGAAAACCTAAAAAATTTTCAAATTTCCCATAAGAGTGCCCGAGGGTGTCTTGGGTCAGTTTTCGGGTCTAAAAAATTCATAAAGTGAAATTTTTCATTTTTCTGGATTAATTACTTTGGTCATTTCACTCAAGAAAAAGGAGTTAAGACATTCTAAAGTCGTTTTTAAATGAATTTTCATGCAGTAAACTTGTCATGAGGGAGATAGATGAGGTTCTCATATTTCGGGTAGTCGGTTTAATGTTCGGTGATGCATGATAGTCACTCTAATGAGATTTTTCGCTACGAAAGTCTCAAATAAAGTTTTCAGATAATGTCTTCAGCATGAGTATATGAAGATGAGACTGTGCATTCGAATTTTGCATTTATTGATGTTACATTTTCACGTACGGTATGCCCATAAAGAATGTGATGATAACATAAAAATATATCCCTTGTGTTTGTGGACTTTTTGGGTACTGATGAGGATGTAATCACCAAAGTGGCCTCTCGAGTCAGTATTTTGAAATGTTGCTTGCATGTTGAGGCATGTCTCTATTCTTATTTTTGATTATTCTGCCTAAAGGTGTTAGCCTTACATAAGATTTTGATATGTGCATAAAGGCATTAAATGGAGGAAAATCGTTGCTTAACTGATCTATTCGCCCAAAGGTGGTAGTATCATGAGAGTTGATGGTTTGTACTCTGATCGCCTTTATATGGAGGTATAATTGCATATAGTATGTATTCAAACCAAAGATGTTTCATAATATGTGTGATCGGATTCTCGATACAGATACTATGTAATAGTGTTGAGTATCGTTGTTATCCTGCATTTGTGTTGATCTTTGCATTGTTATTTTGCAGTCACCTTTTCGGTTAACAATATCAATGTCACTATTAAAACCTTAACTGGTTTCAATTCGAAGAAGTGGATAGAGGATGTATTGAATGCTATAAAGATGGATGAAATTGATATGGTCATAGGTACAAATAGGTCATTTCCACCTAGATCCAGGAGCTTGAGAGCTTATAAAGCAGCTTATGTAGCGTGAGATTGGTCTAACAGATTATATTTAATGAACATTGAGAGATCCATACCTGATAATTTGCTAAGTGGACTTTCGGACACAGACATAGCGAAGAAATTTGAGAAGGGGGAGTGATGGAGTACATATTAAGAATGATTCATCTCCACAGTAGATTGAAGATGCTAAAAATTCATCTTCCTAATGTCTTGATAGTTCATCAGACTCTGAGTATACTCCCCCCAAAGTTTAGTAATCTGACATATTACTTACTAGATGAGAAATAGGACTACAATGCTTTGATTGCCCATTGTGTTGTTAAGGAGCAGAAACTCAAGATTATTGCTCCTACAACCCTCGAAGCAACTAAAGGGAAGACAAAGGTAAAGTTTGCTAAGTTCAAAGGTAAAAAGTCTAAACCTTCTCCACATGCTGATGCTAGTCAATCCGGTGCTAGTAAAGGTCCTGAAGATATAAAGAAGCCAACAATATAAGGCCTGGGAGGAAAGACAAAAATCATCAGGTAACTCCTTGGATTATCAATTCATGAATCCAATTATGCTATAGTCACATCCGGCTTTTGATGGTTAGATGGTGGAGCATCTAATTAAGTTGCCCCTACAATGCAAGGATTCATATACAGGGGAATGCTAACTAAAGAGGATAAGACACTGATAGTTATCAATAATGAAGAAGTAGATGTAATATCTATAGGGAATGTATGTTCTGAACCTTTATACAAAGTTCATTTTGATTGTACATGACACATTTTATATTTGATCTTTTTATCAATTAGGATAAAGAAAGTCACAGTTTTGTATTTAGTGCTTCTGTTGTACAATTTTCGTTTAATACAAAACATATTGGTACAACTTTCTTGTCATATGATTTATATATAGAATGTGTCTCAACCTGAATTAGATATATGCTTCTTCGTATCTTGCTAAACAAGTCATAAAGGAGAGCCCTGATAAAGAATAAGTCATATATGTTGTGGCATAAAGATTAAGACACATTTCCAGAGTTAGGATTGAGAGATTGATTAAGGAAAACTTTCTGACAACTCTGGATTTTGACGTGGCATAAAGATTAAGCCACATTTCTAGAGCTAGGGTTGAGAGATTGATTAAGGAAAAATTTTTCACAACTCTGGATTTTGATGATTTGGATATATGTATTAACTGTTGCAAGGATAAGTTGACTCAAATAAGAAAAAAGGGGTCAACTCGTGTTTCTAGCTTGTTGGGTCTAATGCTTTCAAATATTAGAAGACCTTCTATAGTTGCATTGTGTAATTCTAGATGTGTTTTGACATTTGTTGATGATTATTACCATTACAATTTATGTGTTCTTGATTAAAGATTGAAGGTTGAGAAATAATTGGGAAAATTCAACAAGATAGTCGGATCTGATCGTGGAGGAGAGTATCATAGCAAACATGGTATTTTAGGACATGAAAATGTCCGTTTGCCAGATATATGGAATCGGTTGAAATAATGACTTAGTTCACTATGTCAAGTAGTCCTGAGCAAAATTGTGTGTTGTCAAAAGGCATAACTGCACCCTAAAGGACATATAGAAGTAAATGTAAAACAAGACTAATCTACCTGATTATATACAACGGTGAAAACCCAACCTTGCATACATTCGTGTATGGGGTTGCCTTGCTGAGGTAGTATAATCCTTCTAAAGACAAATTGCATACTCGTTCTGCTCATTGCTATTTAGTCAGATATCTGGACCACTTAAAAAAAGCTACAGACTTTACTATAGAGAAAGAAGGACCAGAATAGTGGAATCACAAATAGTTAATTTTTCGAAAAATAGTGTCTATGATGATGGTGGGCCCTCTGACCCTTTGGTTGATAGTAGGTCAGATACTACAGTTATTACGTATCTGTAACACCCACATAATACCCCCTGGAGGATATGTGGATGCCACACAAGACAGTACAAACAAACAAAAAATATTTTA
>JANZXP010000008.1:14277592-14301734 GCA_027576715.1 Erythroxylum flavicans | reverse complement strand
TGATGCCAATTTAATTCCAATTCTCCAAGTATGATTCTTTAAAAACATAATTAAGTCATATGGAATACATGTTTAATTAAACATTCCAACTAGGCTACAATTTGGGGCCTTACAGTATCTGCCACTCATACTGCCAAATTCAGTGGATCTAGGTCCAAGTACTATGCCTATACATAAACAAGAACTTATACTTGTATAAACAAAGGTTCACGAGGACACAAAATCTAATGCAGTTGCGTATATCCACTAAAGTGAGATGACCTTCTATCTCATCTGATTACATAATCTATTTGGTGAACAGAACTATGGTGTTAAACTTGTGTATATCTAGTTACTTTTATAGAAGTTGTTTCTAAACCTAATGCAGATTTGTGGTGGGATGCAATGAATGATGAGATGCAAGCCATGAAGCATAGTAAGGTTTGTAGTTGATTTGCAGTGGAATTGTAAACCCATCAATTGTAAATGAATTTGAAAGACCAAAATGACTCAAGATAAAGTGCAACGGTTTAAGGCTAGTTCAATTGCCAGAGGTTTCACTCAGAAAGCAAGGTTTGGTTTTAAGTTACCTTCTCTCTCGTATCGTTGAAGGATACATTTTGAGTGATTATGACAATTGTAGCTCATGATGAGATAAAGTTACATCAGATGGCTATCAAAACTGTTTTCCTGAATAAAGACCTTTATGAAAAGGTCTGTATGGAACAACCTTAAGTATTTCAGGATCCAGATGGAACTGACATGGTTTGTACGTTAAGCATATCAATATATGGCTTACATAAAACTTCCCAAAAGTAATACCTTATAATTGATGAGGTGCGACCTCTTTCGACTTCGGGGAAAATAAAGTTGACTAATGCTTGTACTACAAGGTTAAGGGGAGTAAAGTTATCTTCTTATTATTATACGTGGATGATATATTGCTCACATTAAATGACTTGACCATATTGCATGAGGTTAAGTAACTTTTTGCCAAGCATTTCAATATGAAGGACTTTGGTGAAGCATCTTTTGTTCCAGGTATGTAGAATTACCAGGACATATCTCAACACTTTTTAGGCCTCTCACAGAGTGTATACATTAAGCGAGTGCTACAAAGGTTTAATATGACAAACTTTAAACCTATTATAGCATCAATCTCTCATAGTGAGAGATTATCTTTAGCACAGTGTCCAAAAAATAAAGTAAAGAGAGAGGCTATAAGAAATGTTCCATGTTTTAGTGCGGTTGGTAGTCTGACGTATGCTCAGGTGTGTACTTAGGCAAACATTACATTACTGATGGACTACTGGGTTGCTATCCAGCTAACTCAAGAATAGACCACCTGAATGCAGCTAATCGAGTGTTGAGATGCTTAAAGAGAACTAAAGATTATATGTTGACATATAGAAAAGTCAATAGTCTAAACCTCGTAAGGAATCCAAATTCAAATTTAAGCTATGTGTCTATAAGATATGAAGTCCATATCAGAATAAGGTTTTAGGTTTGCAGATGGTATAATGTCGTAGAAGAGTGTCAAGTATACATATGTGACTTCCTCAACTATGCATGCAGAGTGCATGTTATGGGGGGGCTATATAGACTGTTAAGCTCACAAACTTGATTTCTGAGTTGTCTGTGGTTGATTTAGTGGCTAGACTTGTTCAGTTGTATTATGATAATCTTACTGCTATGTTGTTTAGGAACAACAAAAGGAATATCATAGGATCTTAGCATTTGGAGGTCAAATATTTAACCATAAAGGAGTTGATACGAAAAGTTGACATTAATGTTTGAAATATTTAAGGACTGAGGAGATGTTAACCAATCTTTTAACTAAAGGACTTCGCCCACATGTTTATGAGAAACATGTATACAGTATAGGTGTTTTGAAGCCCTTATATACTATTAGTTAAGGATCATTATGTTTGCTCCATGTATATTTGTACATTTATACATTTTGTTGTATTCTAACAGTATGGTGGCTCATCAGTAAAGATGATCATCGTTTATCCTCAATAATACATGTTATCGTACATTATCATAATACATATGAAAGCCTTAAGATCTGTGTCAATCTTAAGCATTTTAAAGGTCATTGGGCTTATATACATATTGATCTTAAACTTATGTCATTTAGACATGTACAATTTATTATAGGTATTCATGAAATTTACCATGACAAAGGGAGATATAAGTTTTAATCTCATAAAGATGCTCTAATGCATTTTAGCATCAGTTAGAGAATATGAAGGTTTTCTCTGATACAGTTTAACATCTACAAAAAGGAAATAAGTTTTCTCTAATGCTGTTTAGCATTCGATGAGAGAAAACATAATTTCTCTAATTCAATTTAGCATATGTGGTTTAGCATAAAGTTTAGAGAAATCTAGACCTACAAACGAAGAAGATATAATTTGGATCAAATAGGGATCATCTTAGTTTGCCACACTTAATTTTCCTATTCATGTTAGTGAGGCATTAGATGTGGTGATTGTATTGGACCTGTGTCACACATGACACATGTGTTTGATACTTTTCGATATCAAAAGTCTTGTGAGACAAAATGATAAACTTTCATTATCTTTGGATCAAATGCTTTGTTTTAAATCTAGTTGACTAATACAGTAGCGTAACTTAACTGAGTTTTTAAACTGTTTTAAACTTGAGCCAACACTGCAATTAAGTATTGTTCAAGGGGAAAATGTTGGATATTTTTGGCATTTCCCATGAAGTTGGACAATATTTAATTGCAATTTTTGTTTTTCAATAACTTATCGGTTAAGTTACATAATTTGATCTAGATAAATATAATAAAGTGACCCAATAAATGATCTAAGTCAATGAGTTGAAGTTCAGGAGGAACGTATATCCCGATCAGTGTAGACTAGACTCATATCGGATTTGTGATGGGGAGCCTGATATAGGTGCTATATAAAAACGGTTAAGATCTCCTGCAGTTGCTCATGTCATTTGTGAACGTAAAGTTACTTTGACTGATTCAAAGGTTCACGTTTTGAGAAAAATATAGAAAGAATTTAACGTATCTAAGTGAGCAGTTCCTTCGAAAGCGACAGTAAATTCACGCTTGTTTTAGCTTCGAAAAACTCATTTGAAATTATAAAATTAAAATCAAGTATTTTTTTATATTTCTTTGTTTATTTTCTTTTCATGTTCGATCTAAAATATGTAACTAAAGTCCCGTTACATATTATACTTGTACCCTTTCATAATTGGAAGCAACACTTGTGCCGGGTCGTCCTCCTCTTTGGCTTCTTTAAGTTGCTCGAAGATGTGAATTTTAAACATTCAACAAGATTACTTGATAAACGACAAGGACAAAGGCGGGCAGCGAAGAGAGAGAGTCCCTCCCTAGGCGTAATGGCTTATGGCTATTGGCTAGATAACGCTTTACTAAATAAATAGTAACGGCCATTTTAAAAGGTATTAGTTTATTTGCATTTGTAATTTTTAAAAAATCTTCCTCTAGGGCACCAAAAGTCCAACACATATTCATTCTTTCACACCCTCTCTCCTTTCCTTTCCCGCCGGACCTCTATTCCCGCCTCCGCCCACCCCACAGGCTACTGCTACATATATATATATTCTGCTAGTTGATTTGGTTTGTGGTGATAACTAATTCGAGGGAAAATGGTGAAATCAGCGGCTGCCAAGCCTCACCTCGATGAAGAAGACGAAGCCGATGGTTACGACTCCTCCTCCTACAGAGGTACAACCAACCACATGCTTTATCTTTCCACATTTTTCAAAATCTATATCTTCTTTCTTGTTTTCTTTGCTTTCGGAAACAAAAAGCAGTAATTTGGTTTAGTTGTTTTTATGATGAGTTAGGTGAAGTAGCCAAGGGAGATGGTAAGAGCAGTGAACAGAAGGCCAACCCTCACCGCTCCAAGCATTCAGAAACCGAGCAGCGCAGAAGGAGCAAAATCAATGAGAGGTCAGTATTTGGACATTTTTGTTTCAGGCTTGTGTTGTGGTGATGATTAAGGGGTTAGTTAAATGATTAAAACTTGTAACCAATGGTAGAAAAGCATCGTAAAAATGAGAGCTCTGCATTATTTGCTGATGAGAATAAGGTATTTGGTATTTAGTGTTGCTTATGTGAAAATCTTGTGCTCTATTTTGAAAAGAGCTAAGGGAGTGTCTGATTTGTTTCTCACTTTTAGATAGTCCTGAGTGCCAGTCAGGTTCTTTTCGTTCTTCAGTGTTCTTTTGTCTACCTAGTCTTTGATGTGTGATGTAGGAACAACTGTGTTTATGAGACAGGTTTCAGATTTTGAGAGATCTTATACCTCAGAATGATCAAAAGAAAGACAAAGCTTCATTCTTGTTAGAGGTGCATGTCTCATTTTTTGTTTTTGCCATCTCACTTTCATGTGTACGCTGACACACTCACGTTATCAATTATATATCTTTGTTACCATGTCACTTAAATGAGTTCGCTTGTACAACTTATGCAGGTCATAGAATACATTCAGTTTTTACAGGAAAAATTGCAGATGTATGAAGGAACATATCAAGGTTGGAGTCGTGAGCCAGCTAAGTTGGTGCCTTGGGTAAGAATTCTCTTCTGTGCGCGCGTCTCTACTGTTGCATGATTGACCATGATATATACACTGATTGGGATTCCTTTTGTTTGACATTTGTTGTTTTTCGTTTGAGCTTTATATACATGTCCATGCCATGTGGATCTTCTTTTCATGTTTTGACAAAAAGTTATGATATTTGATACATGTTCTAAAACTACTCCACTGGGGATATTTGATACATGTTCTAAAACTACTCCACTGGCTAAGATTTTGGAATCTTGTGGATGCTTCAATACTCTGGGATGTAGATGATGAATAGTTGGTTTTGAGAAGGGATTTCAACCCCTAGGCTACACCCTATATAGGTGCGACTACCTGCTATATGAATTATGTACATTTTGATTCTGTTAAAGTTCATAAATTACCTTCTTGTTTGTGATTTTCATTTGACATGAAGTTCCACTCTTGTAAATTGCCTTGGATGTATTGGTTCTTAACTAAGAAACAAATAACTTGACGACAGCCTACTGTTCTTCAATGTTCTAGTATTTGCGTTGAAAAGTTCTGTTAAAAATTGCTTTGGCAGTCACTAGTAGACAGAGATGATGGCATCTAGGAATCTTGATATGGATCTTGAATGTGGGACCCTGGGCTGTTTGACAGCATTCACATAGTGAAAAATAGTAACACAGAAACAAAGTGTTGATGACATGATATGCTTTTTTCTGTTTCTATTGGAACCATGTGTATTTGTTTGCTTTGACAGGTAAGGAATTTGGTGCCTTTTTTCTCAAGTAAAAGTGGATGCTGATGTCAATTATCTTTGTTTATGCATTTTGCATGAAAATTGATTCTTGACATTTAAGGCATGACTTGGGTGTTCTAGAGTTTTTGTTTCTTAGAAGCTTCCTTAATATCTTGTCTTGGGTTTGAACCAGAGAAATCATTATACACCTGCAGAAAGTTTGATGGATCATCCTCAAATCCTGAAGAATGGGTCTGCTCATGAGAATAGTGCATTACTTGCAAATGTACAAGACTCTATCGAATCTGGCCTAGGAACTGGTCCTCTACTCAAAGCACTAGATCATCCCCCAGGATCAACAACTCCATCTGATCCCTTTAACTTGCAGGCACAGTCAAATCTGTTCACTGCTATCAAGAGGGATGGTGTGCCTGCACAGTCTTTGGAGGAGTCTCTTTCTGATGCTGAAAACCTGGCATACCAGCTTCAATCACAACCATGGCAGAGTCAAGCATGTGCTATTGAATGTGCAGCGCAAGTGAATGCATTGCATGGACATGAGTTGATAAGTGATAATGGATCAGATAGCCTCTCAAGTTCCTTTTCTCAAGGGTGAGCACCTACATAGAGTTCATGACAAGTTTGTTCAGTTGATAGACAAAAATGAAACATATTGGATTTGCTGTGTAGAATCTGTCAATTAGGCTTTATACTGTGAAGGTGACTTGTGCTGTGAAGTTGCAAGTCATCAACCATAACTAAGAAAGGCTACCGTGTGTTATTTTCTGTAGTTATCCAGGATGTCGAGCTAATATATGAATATTAATATTTCACCCGCTCAAATATGCTTGGGACCATGATATACACTATTCTAATTCACAAATTGGTTACTTGTGCTTTTTAGAATTCTGTTAGAAGCATTAAAATTTATTGGCAGATTGGATCTCTTCTATCTCATCTTTATCTACTGGATTTACATGGAAGGAAGCTATGTGCATAGGGAAAGTTGTAAAGAGAATTTCGAAACCAGAAATTTAGCTGCCTGTTTTATAGGGGAATTCGTTGAAGGCTTCTTACCAAGTCCACATTTTTTATATGCTGGGTATAGCTTTTGACAAGAAAATAAATGGGCTAATATATGGGTGTCTATCTGATAATTTCAAGCTATGCGAGTTCTCCGGTTCTTTCAGATTGCTTTCCCATCATTTGGAACCTAGCTAATGTTCTTATTTTAGGTTTATGGCACATTACATGGAACATAATTTTTACTGCAGGTTACTAAACACTCTGACTAGAGCACTGCAATCATCTGGTGTTGATTTGTCACAAACCAGTATCTCTGTGCAACTTGACATGGGTAAACGGGAAAATAATGGAATCACTGCTATGGCATCAAATTCAAAGGTTCAACTCTGACGCTGTGCCAACTATTGAATAATCTATGTTTGTTTTTTTTCTTCTGTAGCTTTGGGGCACATGTTAGTAAGTTTTTGCTTATTTAATGCCTGATTTTTTGGATGTTTAATTGTGAATATTGTCAAGTAGAATGTGTTCTATCTGCCTTGTTATACTGATCAATACGTGCATTTGGTCTAGGATCGGGAAAACCAATATCTAAATAATCAAGCCATCGAACAAATTGTGATTGGGAACTGTGGGGAAGATTCTGATCAGGCTCACAAAAGACTGAGAACAGAGAGAAGTTAGTGTACCATTCCTGCTCCAAATTCATTCCTCTGCTGGTTATTTTCGTTTTAGTTTCTGCTCTTGAAATTGTGCTGTTCACCTGCTTATGCGTGGGTTGACGACAATCAGAGCGGGTCAATTGTACATGTGAGGAGACGTGAAAATTTTCTTCTATATTTTGCGTTTCTACTATTAAGATATACCCTTGCCTGCATATATAAAGAAAAGCTGATCTTATCTTCAGGTTGGATCTATTTGGCATCGTAAGTTTCTGGACCATTTGACATAATTAGCTTGGGGATAGACCTCTTCCATCTTCAAATTTAAAGACCTTGTTTTCTCGGTGATTCACCAGAACTCTGAAAATAACAATTCTCAAATTTTGGTAAGAACTTCATTGCGACATTTGAGCATGTTAATTGGTTACCTCCTTCAGGGAGGGCATATGGATTGTTTCTCATCTCTTTTCTTCCAACAACCCAGTTATTATGCCCTTGCGTTTCTTGTGTCGTTAGTTGTAAAGTCGATTAACATTGACATTGGAACTTTCAGACTGTTCAATATTTGTAGTGTTTCAACGTAAAATCTGTAATCGTTGACTTATATGCATGTATATATATTAATTATCGTTTTTTAATTAATTTAAAAGTTTTATATATTTAACAATGTGAGAATTTTACATGATGACTCTTCTTCGAAGTATCCAACATTCTCGCATTGTGTTATGCCACCGGTGCTTATACAAGTCAACGGTGTATTGGTGTTCTTTCATAATCATGATTCTAATTGAGAATTGTTACTGAAGGTTTTATGAGATTTTTCAACAAAACTGTTAATTATCACATTGACTTAATTTCAAACTTAATTAAATTTTCCAGTGAGGTAGTTCTTATTAAAAAGGTGATTCATCATGATCACACACTAGTTATTCAATATATAAAATATGTGGTGTATAGCTTGTCACCTATCAAATTCTCCTTTAAAAACAAAGTAATAATGCAGGCTAACATTAGTGACAAATATTGACGATCAATCCTTTAAATGAAAGGAAAAAAAATGACGTGTGTACAAGAGTAATCGTTTCAGGGACTTAGAAAATGCACCATTACCATCACCCTTGCGTACAGAGAGAGATCTTAATTGTGAAGTATGAGATGGATAATTTGGAGTTCTATCTGGTAAGTTTTTTTTTTAAAAACAATTTGAAAAAATACCACAATTCAAATACAAGATTATCCCTTCCACACAACCATTAAGATGGTTGAATAGTCAATGAGCATAGTTTTGATGTCAAACATAAACAGAGATAACAATTTCCTTTTAGACATGTTATCTAGAGCTTTGAAATATGATATCAACTCATTTCAATAATTAGTTTATATTTTTGAGAAAAATTGACCAATCGATGCTCCTATGATAGCATAGAACAATTCTCTCACGTTTCAAGCTTAGTTCAAAGTTAGAAGGATACACATCCAAAATTTTGTTCTCTTTGAAACAGTTCAATCAATTTGTATTCATCTTAATTACCCTTTTGAACACTTGATCCTAACAAGTTTGTAGCAAAGCCATTATCTCTTTTGGCGTTCCACTCATATACATGAATCACCCGCCGTATGTTTGATGTCTCCACTACCTTTTAGCATCTATGAAAAAACAAACAATCCTTTCTTTCAATTTCTCTTCTTAGGAGAATATTGTCATAGAAACCTTCTGTTATGAGCCTATAAAACATTTTATCCAGATGGAAAATTAAAAACACTATAAGATCATAACCCTCTCTTCTATTCAGCAAGTGATTTTTTCAACGCCTGATTCACATTATCATCAAACTAATAGCCTCTATACTTATCCTGAATTTTGCCCTTATAAAAATTTTCCCAACTATTTCAAGAACAACCTTAGAGATAAGGAAAGATTTAATCTTAAATATTCAAAAGCAATCATATAATTAAAAAAATTTCTCCATTCTTCCTGAAATTTGGTAGTACTACTCAATTGATTATCACACAATATTGGACCAAAATTAAGTAATGTGAACGAAGCATTGCAAGAACTCTGGTGCCAATTTCAGTTAGCTTGTAAGTCAGATTTTGATCATTGTATTTTTCAAGACTCAATAAAATTTACGTGAGACTATGTAAAGCCTATTTTTACAATCAAAAGGGGTAGACTATTAAGTGAGTCCAAACATATAAATGCTCGTGATAGACACTAGTGAAGAAGAAGACCAAGATTAGTATGAATGCCCAAATATGATAACAAAGTTTGTGACAAGTATAACACCGAACAAGATATTCAAATGTGTTATAGGCGAGGATATGTCTATAGGTTTCCATAAAGATTAAATTATTATTATTGTTGAATTAAGTGTGTATAAATTTGTGTTAAGCTTAAGCATATTTAATATTGATATGTCTTGTGATAATGCAAGTAATGAAATCATTTGACATGATGATATAAATGATGACATCATAATATTATGATGTAAAAAATGATGTTAAATATAGTGATGAAAGCAAGCAATGATATTATCGTGAAAAGGATATATACTTACCTTCCACTCATACCTTCATAAAGAAATTTTAGTCAATAAATAAATAAATTTTGTGTTTTCTCTCTTAAGTGTACTGAATTCTTGTTTTTTCCTCTAAAATCTTTATCATATTATCTCTAATGAAGAGCATGCTTTGTTCTTGCTAGCAATATAGTGGATTTTTAACATCAAAAATTCAAAATTCTCTTTAATTTTAGTTTCTATTTGTTATATAGTGTTGATCGTTTGAGGAATTATTATTGAGTGATGCTCTTTATCAGAAGTTTGTCTAGTGATATTAAGTATGACATCTAAATTCATCTTGTTTCTTCTTATTTGCATAAATTATATACTCAATCTTATTTATTCTTATTTTGGTTTATGTACATATATGAAAGCTAGATGATTTTTCAAGGTATAGGCTTTTACAAAGAAAATATGAGAGTACACAATATATTACTTCTTTTAGTTTTTTTCTTTTGATTTAGAAAGGCAATTTTCTTTGTCAACCATCTAAATCTTATACGAGATCAATTATATACTAAAAAATAAATACATTTATGATACTACTCTTCCTCTTGTTAATCCTCACTAAATCCTCATATTCTTTTATTCGTAAGTCTATAACACAACCTATTAAATCATCTTCTTCTCGGAAAAGTTTCTTTAAAGAATATTATAGCTTCTAAGTTTAGCACTTATCAGATCCCAGTTACCTTCGGGGAACATTTTGTTTCTTTGAACATTTTTGGGCATTTCTCTTGCAAATAGATTAAAAAGGGATATATTCATCTTCATTTTGGAGTAATTTGTTTAGTTCTTGCTTTAAATACTTGAAAAGTCTTGCTTATAATTACTTAAATCAGTTTGCTTGCCTCCTAACTAAAACTATATCCGGTACTATTTGGGCCATTATAAATGTCAAAAAATGTTTGTCACACTTTTCTTCAATTTAAATGGTTCTCTTTATGATCTTAATCTCCTAAAGACATCAAAAGTATAAATCTAAATAATTGATGCTCCCTTGTAAGAGCAAAGCTTTATAACTACTTTTCACTATCAAATGGTATACAAAGTTCTTAATTAATATATAAATCATGTTATTACTCAAAACGATTACGAGCTTTCCAACAAACTTTACAAAGAGCTTTAGGAGCTCTGAATAGTTGTTTGACCAATAAGTTACATTTACATACCATTAGTCCTAATATTGGTATGTTTAGGACAATGAAAGAAATAACATATTAGTCTTTTATAAGCATTTTTTTGTTCGGGGAGGGGTTCAGAAATACTAATGGTATCCATTCGAGCCGATAAAATTAGTAATATTATCCGTGAACGTATAGATCAATATAATAGGGAAGTAAATATTGCAAACACCAGTACCATACTTCAGTAAGCAATGGTATTACTCGAATTTATGGTCTCTTTGAAGTAATGGCAGGGGAATTAGTAGAATTTAAAGAAGGTATTATAGGCATTGCTTTGAATTTGGAATCCAATAATGTTAGGGTTGTATTGATGGGTGATAGTTTGATGATACAAGAGGTAAGTTCTATAAAAGCAACAAGAAGAATTGCTTAGATACTAGTGAGTGAGACTTATTTGGGTCATGTTATAAATTCCCTAGTTAAACCTATTGACAGTCGAGATAAAATTTGTCTCTTCTCAAATAAAGAATTTAGAAATTCACGTTTTTTAGACAATCTCAATCCAAAACATTATTAAGCTTTTTAAAGCTTGTAATGAACTTGTTTATCATGAGTTTCCCTCATTCATACAAGCAAAACATATAGATCTAATATCTTTGGTAATAAAGAAGTTGAAGTGAGAATCTATAGGCATAGCTCAAATCACTTCAAAGATCTCTACATGAATAAATACAATAAATGTCTATCTAGTTCGTCTCCCAACATTTTTTTAAGTCCTACATATGTTTTCCTCATAGCATTCATTGCCTTTTTATTTCAATTCCTACACCTTCAAATCTATTCTCTATGGCACATTCAAGAAATCCTTTCCACTTTTTTTAATCAAATTGGCTCTTTTAAACATAATTTAAAGGTGAAATAAGCATTCTCTTCCTAACCATCAAAATAGCAATTAACTTCCTCCTCATATAATAAAAAAGGTTATTTGCCTTCGATAAGATCATTCACACCCATTAAATAAAAAGCCTCAAGTACAAGTCATTTTTCAATTGATCCATCTTAGTTTATGGTAAACTAGTCTTTTTCATCCATATGTAAAAAATAACTTTACATTAAGGCCCTTTTAAGATAAATTCAAATCCAATACCTTTTTTTTACAAATTTTAAATGATTTTCAATATACAAATACTTCTACATATTTTAAAATGGAATCTTTTGTTTCCTCAATACTACACATTAGCACTTAATTTATGAATTAAGGATAATTCTCTCGGGAAACTTTAAATTAGCCTCCTGCTCCTGCTAAAAAAGTTATCAGCGACATTAAAGATATGCATAAGTCTCAGCTAACTATTCATCCACCGGAGAAATGTATATCATTATAACTTTTAGAATTTTGTGTTGGATGAAATTTTACTTGAAAAATGCCATAACCACTTCCACGAGTTTCATGATTACTTACTTTCTCAATGTCAACGAACTGAAGCTCAAATTAATGAACTTCTTGGATAATTTAAAGCCAAATTTGTTGACAGTATGGAAGACTAGTGGATATATATAGGTACTTAACTACAACTTTAAATTTACAACATTGCATAAATTGATACTACATTAGATTTATATATGTTCAATTATGTAGTTCTCTCGGTCGTCATTATAATTTTTGATAGAAGTCTTCAAAATAGAGTGTTGCTCCTACAAGAGAGAAGAATTGCAGACTCATTATAAAAGTATGAGTCGATGATCCAAATATGAAGCAAGCACATATCATTAAATTCAATGACTTATCAGTCAATAGCAAAATGACTAGAGGATCTTACATTTGGTGAAATTCAAGGAATGATTTACGAAAGCCTTGGATAAAACATATGTTTAACAACAATTATTGCATCAATTTATGGATTATAAAATCAAGATTAAAAAGGTTTACCAAATTCTTTGTAAACTAATATCCTAAATCTTTTTGTCGGAAAAAATATTATTTCTCTAAATACAAGAGATCGCTATCCTTGATGACACTATTTTATAAGAAATTTTACTTTGAAGAACAAATGCTACTTTTGCAATTAAAAGGGATATCATGCAAATAACTTTCTAAAGAAGAACAATTAAAGAAAAACCATCATATTGTCCATACTATTCAATCAATTTTTAATCTTGAATTGGCCCTTTCACTAGATGAAGATTATATTCTTGAGGCTTTATTTGCTATTGATAAATATGACATCTCTTATGATTTTGATTCTAAAAGTTTAGCCATTGAAGAGGTAAAAAATCTATATCTTATAAACTATTATCATATCAAATCGAAACACAATGTTAGATATATGGTATATATCTTCTTATTTTGTTTTGGCATATTTATTATTAATTGGACCTATAAGATACTAATTGGATGATGATAGCTAATCATGTATCTTTGTTTGACTTGGATTAAAAAAAAGTTATTAGAGATAATCTTCTAGTTATGATAGAGTTCTATTTCTAATTGATGTGTATCTTGACTAGAGGTTTGGTTAATTATGGCCATGTGGGTTGAAGGGCATTAAAATAAATTTCTTTGTGTAAGTGTTGCTGGATTTTGTGAAAAAGTGCTGAAAGTATATTGGAGTTGTGTGGTGAAAACATGGCTATATAGTATTGCTAGATTTTTGGTGATAAGGATCCAGAAAATTGGCTTTACGTATTTTTGTGTGTATGGGTCTTCAGCGGTAGAGTCGTGCATGTCTCCATCTTGGCAAAAAGGTGAATCAAGTGGTTTTGCATATGCGTTTGTGGCTCTTCAAGGAAGTATCGTGTAAGTCTTGATTAAGTGAAAAAGTGAATTGGTTGGTGTTGCGTCTATGGTGTAGCGAGCGACAATCTGAAGGGGTGTTGATTTCAGCGTGACCCAGTTCTTGTATTTGAAGTGTTATTTTTACTTGGTGAAGGTTTTGGTTGAATGTTACACTGATGGGTTGTGTGAGATCAGAATTTTGCTACACACTTATGCTAAGTTGAGGATGATTTATGTGTGTCTCTTGGTCTGTATTTTTGGAGTGTTCCTATCGGTGGTGAATGGGCAAATCAAGTGATGATACCTGCGTGACTTTTCAGCTACGCATGAATTCTCAGCTGTGACGAAAGTTATTATTTGTCTTTTATTCAAGTGTCTACTTGAATGGTGAATTGTTTATTTGATCATCTGAGTGATTTATTAATTGTCTTTTCATTAATAGTTGTTTAGAAAAATCCTCTGACAAGGTTAACATGAGTCGATCATGTTATTGAGAGTGAAAATCTTTCACGAGAAGTGAGGTTGAGAGATAGTGTCAAAGGTTTAGTAGTGTCGGCTCAGTATAACCTTAGGTAAATCTATTGTACTTCAATGAAAGTATTAATCTGGGTGAGGGCCCCGCAGAGGTAGGAAAGATATGTCGAACTGCGTTACCAAAATTTTGGTATTATTTGTTATTTCGTTTTTGACTGTTTTTGTTTTTATTTGTGTTAGAGACGACCACGGTAAAATTGGAAAGTTTACAAAACTACTACTCCTTACGGTTACGGTTCTTTCAATTGGTATCAGAGCGGATTACCGAATCAGAACTTGGTACATCAAATTGGTGCAGATCCGGGTTTCGCAATTATGGTCATAAGAGAAGGAGCATCAATTATTAGGCCATCACTGTTGAATGGTTCCAATTATCCTGCATGAAAATCACGGATGAGGGTCTTTATTCAGGCACAGGGAATAAGAGCATGGAACTCCATATTATATGGCTAGACACATCCGATGATTACTAACGATAAGGGAGAGATAGTTCTAAAAGATCCATATGAATGGACAAGAGCCAAAGAAGAGAGGGCATTTGGAAACTCATAAGCAATGCACTCAATTTTCAGTGCTGTTAATGAAGGACGCTTCTCAATGATATCGGCCTATGAGTTAGCTAAAGAAGCGTGAGATGCTTTGCAGACTATTCATGAAGGGTCTAAATCTGTGATAGCGTTAAAACTATAGATGTTAGCTGTGAGGTTTGAAGAACTGAAGATGGATGAAAATGAGACTATTCGGGACTTTCATGAAAGATTGCACGATATAGCGAATCAGGCATATCAACTTAAGAAGAAATATTCCAATATGAAACTAGTCAAGAAGAAGTTGAGATCACTGCCTCTAAGATTTATTTCAAAAAGTACAGCAATCGAGGAGGCTCATGACATCAATGACTTGTCGCTAGAAAAGGTAATTGGAATTCTTACCAATTTCGAAATGAATTTGTTGAAGGGCAAACAAGAAAAGAGTAAAAGATTGGCACTACAAGCTGAAACTAGAAAATGCATAAATGATGTAGAAGATAAATCTGATGAGAACGAGGATATAGAATTATTGACAAGAAATTTTAGCGAATAGTTAAAGAGAATGAAAAAGGACATACCTGAATTTAGACAACATGGTGGGAGTTCATCGAATAACAACTTAAAATAACAAGTCAAAACTCAAAAGGGTGAAAGGAAGGTGAAGAGAATCCAATGTCATGAGTGTCAAGGCTTCGGATATGTTCAAGCCGAATGTGCTAATACTTTGGAGAAAAGAAAAGAAAAATCCTTTACTAGCACTTGGAGTGAGAATAAATCCGAGAGTGAATATGTTGGTGAAGAAGAAATCACTAATGGTACTACATTAGTTGCTTTATATAGCAAAAGTCCAGTTACTTGCTTAACAGCAACTGAGCAGGAGTAATTAAAGACGAAAAAAGGGGAAATCAGAAAATTTCCATAAAAATGCAAACAACTTAACTCAAGACCTAATATCAGATTATAACAATGATGAAAGTGGCCTAAATGATAGAAAGGAGAATATTTATGAGACTTACAAAGCTATGTATGAAAAATGAGTAAAAACGCATAGAAAGAATGAAAGATTGAAGGAAGAAAATCTTTCCATGAAGAACACCATCCAAGGGTTAGAAAAGAAATTGAAGTTGGCATTAGATGAGCTTGGTGAAGCTAGAATAAGACTAGTAAGTACTGAAAAGGGATTGAGAATATTGAATGGACGCACAAAAAAATTAGACAAGTTAATAGAAATCAGGAAGGTTAAAGGGGATCTTCAAGGCATTGGCTATAAGGGTGAATGTTCCAAGGTGAACGATGAGAAAGATGACATATCCAGATCTGTCCAAGAAGAAACTTCGAGGAAGAATTGAAGGTTTGTACCCACATGTCATTTTTGTGGAATTATTGGGCACATAAGGCCAAGATACTACAAAACGTTACAAATTATGTTTTAAAAGAGTCAAAACTGAAAATCTAGACGCTCTTCATTAAATTTTCAGCAGCAATCCATGTTACCGAAGCACTCTTAGGTTAAAAAGGATGAAGCACAAATACAAAGACATAGTGAAGGAAAAACAAGAAAGTGTTTAGATTCACAGTTAATTACTACTTTTGAAGAAACTGTTTAAACTGAGGATTAGTCAATTACTTCAGATGATGAAATCAATCAGACAATTGATGACTGAGATAATGTAACGAGGAATAATCCTAAGTTTGAATTTCTTCGAGGGGCACGGGGAATATGTGCCTTACATTTTAAGTATAGTTTGATGTTATTTATTTAAAAAAAAAAGGGAAAGAGAAGTTTAAAAAAGATTTGTCTTCTTTAGTTTTTATGTTACCATTGTCGTCCCATTTTTTTAGTAGTTTACATTGTGACTTTTATTTGGCTCCACTGAAGACACTTCAGCTCTCTCATCAGTATGAGTCTCTCTTTAGGGTATCTCTCTCTCTTTTGGGCATATCACTCGGTATTTTGAATGGTGGTAAATTGTCATCTTCATTTTGTCACTGTTGTCCCAAGGGAGAATTATTAGATTGTTTATGGTGACTGTTCTATTCAGGGGGTGATTTCGAGATATATGCGTGGCTATTCGTTTTGCTTTTTGACATCTTTTTGTCCCAGGGGGGAGAAATTTGGATGATTAGATTATTGCTTCTATAGATGTTCCCTAGAACTTGATGTTGGATTGAGAGGGAGTTCATATGAATTGTGAATTTGATACTTATATGTCCAATTATGTTATTCAGGGGCAGTTTCTTATTTGTGACAAATAATGCCAAAAAGGAGAAAATTGTTAGATATATGGTATATATCTTCTTATTTTGTTTTGGCATATTTATTATTAATTGGACCTGTAAGATATTAATTGGACGATGATAGCTAATCATGTAACTTTGTTTGACTTGGATTCAAAAAAAATTTATTAGGGATAATCTTCTAGTTTTGATAGAGTTCTATCTGTAATTGATGTGTATTTTGACTAGAAGTTTGGTTGATTATGGCCATGTGAGCTGAAGGGCATTAAAATAAATTTCTTTGTGTAAGTGTTTCTAGATTTTGTGAACAAAAGCGAAGGTATATTGGAGTTGTGTAGTGAAAACATAGCTATATAGTATTGCCAGATTTTTGGTGATAAGGATCCAGAAAATTGACTTTACGTATTTGTGTGTGTGTGGGTCTTCAACAGTAGAGTTCTGCTTGTTTCCATCTTGGCAAAAACGTGAATCAGGTGGTTTTGCGTATGGTTTTGTGGCTCTTCAAGGAAGTATCGTGTAAGTCTTGATTAAGTGAAAAAGTGAATTGGTTGGTGTTGCGTCTATGGTGTAGCAAGCGTCAATCTAAAGAGGTGTTGATTTCTACTTGACTTAGTTCTTGTATTTGAAGTGTTATTTTTACTTGGTGAAGGTTTTGACTAAATGTTACACTAATGGGTTGTGTGAGATCAGAATTTTGCTACACACTTACGCTGAGTTGAGGATGATTTATGCATGTCTCTTGGTCTGTGTTGGAGTGTTCCTATCGTTGGTAAATGGGTAGATCAACTGATGATACTTACGTGACTTTTCAGCTGTGCATCAATTCTCGGCTGTGAAGAAAGTTGTTCTTTGTCTTTTATTCAAGTATCTACTTGAATGGTGAATTGTTTATTTAATCATTTGACTGATTTATTAATCGTCTTTTCATTAATAGTTGTTTAGAAAAATACTTTGACGAAGTTAATACGAGTCGGTCGTATTATTGGGAGTGAAAATCTTTCATGGGAAGTGAGGTTGAGAGATAGTGTCAAAAGTTGAGTGATGTCGGCTTAGTAAAGCCTTGAGTAAATCTGTTGTATTTTAGTGAAAGTATTAATCTGAGTGAGGGCCCTACAGACGTAAGCAAGATGTGCCGAACTGCATTACCAAATTTTTGGTGTTATTTGTTATTTCACTTTTGACTGTTTTTGTTTTTGTTTGTGTTAAAGATGACTATGGTAAGATTGGAAAGTTTGTGAAACTACTACCCCTACGGTTCTTTCACACAATAACAAGTTTCATTAGTTCTAGTGGTTCTACTCTCTAAAAATGTTGAAAATGAATCAATCTAAGTGGTTCTACGCGTTAAAAATATCGAAAAATAATCAATGTAATTGTTTTCATAGTCAAAGCCTTCATAGTAGCATTTTGAATCTTAAGGTGTTTTCACCTAATTTTTGGTGGCCTCGTCAATGTTATGAAAAATATCCCCACAACAAATCTTCAAAGCAAGTCAATAACTGATGAATTCGTTTGATGATGTAAAATTACTATAAAGTCATTGACTCTTCTTTTTTCTAATAAAGACATTTTCATTGATTTTGATATGTCTAAGGATTGAGACTGATGGTTTTATCATTTACGTCTTATTCTATTATGTTCTTAAAATAGTTAGACTTCATCATTTAATAAAAACTTATAACAAACTATTGTATTAAGAGTCATTCTAATTTCTTCGCAAAATATTTGTTATTGTCACAGAAGAATAAAGAAAATTTTAATCAGATTTTCATTCAAGTTTAATAAAAATATTAATTCTACCAAAGTAAGTCATATTGAATTTTTTTTTAAAACAGAGGAAACTCGTAGTCACTATTTTTTGAATGCGATCAATCAGCCACTAAAAAATGCTAATTACTTCAATAGCAAGAAATTAGAGAGCTCACATCCTTTCACGGGGCTTTTTGTATCAATAATTGAACAAAATAAGTTAGAAAAAAATATGAATTATTAATTATAAGCTTCTTAGTTTTTTACATGATAACAAGCTTCATCTACTTAAAAATGAAATGGAATAGTTCATGGAACAGTCCAACATCTAGCATCTCCAAACAAATAATAAATTTAAGGAAAACAAGGGTAGCTTGGAATTCTACTTGGTTTCAACAAAAGGCAGGATGACAGGTGTAACAATTTCAATCAACCCAGTATGCTCCTATTCAATGGAGTTATGATTTTCATAAAGCAGGCAAGACATATTATATTGTTTTTAGGTACTTGCCACCGACTTTCAATGGACATTCACCCACTTCTGGCCTCGGTGTTGTTGTGGCGTGTGAAAGGCATTATATGCTTGCAGCGCCAGCGCCCGCGGAGTCAGACACCCTAATTTGGAGTCATTTAATAGCCTTCCATATATGAGTATGACCAAGGGAAGCTCTTAAATGAAAGCTTGCACTTGGATCGGCCACCAATGTTCGAAAGACTTTTCTCGGATCGGTAAAAATATGCTCTCTTGGATCGCTCACTGCCTCCATTTCCTCTCTAGTTGACGTTATGTAGGGAAATAAGTTCTATGCTTTCCAATGACTTTCTTGGTATTATCAAAGAGCGTAAACTGTTTCGAGTAAGAAATGGGAAATTACTAGATACAACTCCTTGTCCTTGAGTATATCTTTTCATACTTCCTTGAAGATGCAGCAACAATTGCATCTAGATAACATGGGATGGTGCCAGATGTCTTTGGAACACTAATGGCTTTTAATAAGACAAGTCCAAACCTTATTGTCTTCACAAGTAATACCTGTTTCTGAAATGTTTGCACAGGACTGCATGAGAGTTGATTTTCAAAGCATATCTAATGCTGAAAGAATTCGTACAACGACACATCCTAAGAACTCCCTACCTAGGAAATCTTTTTGGGTATGCCTTCTATACATTCAAGCTCATTGGATGTATCGTGTCTCCAATTTTATCATTTTTCACTCTATACATAAATTCTTAAGTAAGCAGGTATAAATACTGTGGTATGCTGGCCGCTGACGAAAATAAATTCAGGATCGAGGACTGTGGTTCTACCAGAAACCAAGTTTTGAGAAGTAGATAGAAAATCCTGTTTGTATTGAAGCCTCTCCATATTTCTGTCGATCAATCTGCACACCTCAAAAGTATAATTAGGTATAACCATCTCATAGGTGTGACTTGGTTCATGTACTTCTCAAGGGTTCATCCAACAGTTGCAAGCACTCTTGTGGGTTGGCATAGAAATAGTCTTCTTCCTTTGGTCTATCTGGTACGATACTTCGCATTTTCGGACTTCCCATTCGATCAGCATGAACTTGTTTTACAGTTGAAGAGAACTCATCCCAGCTCAATGACCCTTCACTATACTGATCTACCAAATTAACTAGAAGCTTTCTGTCCAGCAGAATTGTCTTCTTGAATCCCAAGAACCTGAAAATCATTGATACAGAAGCACAGCATGTCCAGTCATTTCTTAAGAAAGCTGCTTTAAAAAAATTTAGGAGCTGCTAGTGCCAAATAATTTGACCCCAAGAGGATCCAAGTGCTAGTGGATCAAAGCTATAACATCTGAATTTGACACCTAATAAGGTTAAAGAATTGGGAGGAAATTGCAGCTTTGTATGGTCCAGTTATGAATTCATTTAACCAGAAATCTAGTTCCCTCCTAACTGCAATAACCATAAGTTCCGATGGAAAAGGCACAAACTAAGCTGAAAATGTAAAGGAAGTACTGAAACAGGACACTACCTGCGGTGGCCTTCAACAACTCTAGCCATATTACCATCATATGTGGGAACAAATATGTCACTTTCCAGGGAGACAAGATAGTCTAATGCTGCCATTTGGGAAGAGTGGTTCTCAAAGAACTGCAAATCAGATGGTTCAAGCAGAGTCTCTTTTCTGACCTGATTCAACAGAAGAAAGCAAAATGTTTTAGAGGAAATTCTACATGCAACTATTACTAGATTCGTTTTATACTAACCAGATTAGGGAAGTCATCTGCCAAAGCCTTCATCCTTCTGTCTCCACCATATATTTCCCCGGCAGCAATATATATTTGAACATTACGATCAATACCTAGTGCTTTCAACGTAAGGGTAGTTTCCTCCGGAGTCAGTGGGCACAAACCTTCTTTCCTTTTCATTTCAGAATGTATGACCTTTTCCTTCCACCAGGGATAAGCATATCTGGAAAGCACAACAAATCAGTATTGATCTAAATTAATTAACTCCTGACCAATAAAAGGACTGTACCTCATTCTTGTCAGTTCTTCTACCTCCTCATTGTTGCAACCATGTGTGCAGCCTGAGAAGGCCAACATGTCCATTTCGTACCTTAGATGAAGAACTAGAAAGGGTCCTTTCTCCCTCAAAATCCTAACAACCGTTCTACCCAGTTCCTCTATCTGTTTTGTAAATCTCAAGGCATTGAAATTTACACGACATCGCAACTTTTGAATCTCAATTGGTAGTTCATTATTTGCCAGACGAGCATCAGTTCTATTCAACTGCACAACTTTGTACTTCTGCACCAGAGGAAGAATCTGTAGGCAAATAACTTCAGACAGTTATTTTCATTATTCAAGTATATATATCACAGTACGGGGAAAGGAAAAGGTTCATGCTAACCTCAGAATTACAGTCGACTAACCTGATGGAGGTAATAGGATATGTTAGACCAACTAATGGGTGGCAATGAGTGCAACATTCCCAATTCTACTCGTATTTTCAGCCTGGGAGGTAGCTCTTTCAATATGCGAACTTCATCTCTCAATGAAGAGATGAAATGATCGACATCAAATATGTCTTGAAACTCACTGCCTCAAAAGGAATCAATCAGACGAGTAATAGACATTCTTAAGGGAATTATATATAGTGGCAGACTGATTAAGTATACCTCGGATCATTCCAAAATGATGTCTTATCCAACTCGGGGACAATAAGTGTGACATTCATATATCTAGCAATCGCAACCATGTCACATATCTGCTAACAGATGCAAAAACATAAATTTAATGAGTACATAAATACAAAGTAGGCAAAGAACCAGTTATAAAGCTGATCCTACTCACCGCTGCTCTCATTTGATTAAGTCCTCCATTGCAAGAAACCATAAGGTACCCATTGTTCTTGTAAGCCCCTACGCTCGAAGCAGGAAAGGGTGAATTACAGGATCATCACCATAAGAGGTAGATATGGATCCGTTCAACAAAACAATGCATATGTCAATTCGAAACAAGTAAATTGATGATGGTAAACCATACGTTCAAATGTACTCATAATGAAGAGCCGAATATGTAACTTGAAATTGAAAAAAAGAAAAAAGAAAGCTGAAACTTACTCTTTGTTGGAAGAGCAACTTTGGCAGGAACAGAAGGCAGCGCAACATCAGGATGACTAAAACAAGAAGGCCAACCCTTCAACAATCTTGGTCCCCACATCTCTCCCAGTGCCACCAACTGAACTACAGAAGTCCATAGCAATGCTGTGGTGATTGCCCTGATTATCCACAACTTCATTCGAGACCTTGAAACCGTCGAATTCTTCAACTTGTTGCTCTTATCATCTCCCAGTAGCTTCACTTTCATCTCCCACTCCTCATCAGAGTCCTCTGTTTCGCACATTTTTGAAGCCACTTTGCTTAAGTTCACCAAACCCACTTGAACAACTCCTTCAGTGGCAGATTCATAAACAACAGAACCTGATGCCACTCGATCTTTTACCTCTCTGTTCTCTCTGAAAAGGACAACAAGATTCTTCAAACTTAAATAAGATAATCAGGATCACCTTGAAACACTAAACCCCTTGCTTGATTCTTTTGAAGTTCGACATTAAAATAATAAAGACACCAGCTTCATTTTCTTATTACTTTATTCTACAGAAACACCCAACCTTGTCTCCTTACACAGCTCACAGATCACAGACTCTGAATACAAAACAAAACCCAGAAATGATATCCAAGGACTTGACAGCTAGATCTTTCAAAAAATTCAAGCTTGAGCTCAATATTCACAATGTTAACTCACAAACGAAATGTTGTCCTTTATAGAAGCAAAACAAGAAAATGCTGGTTTCATACAAAGAAAGATGGCAAAGTGGAAAAAGACTTGCACAGTTCCTATTTCCCGACGAGATTCCGGCGAGATTTGCCGGAGAAACTTGTCGGGCAATGTGAAAAAAAAAAGAGCGAAAGAGAGAGAGAGAGAGGTTAAAGTTTGAAGGAGGAACAGAAATGAATGGCAAAGCCGTTATCAAGGCGTGAGTTTTGATTGCAAATATTACAGCACGTGAAACTTGGAAGCAACACACAAACCAAACCATACAAATGTAAGAGAGATAAACCCTTTCATTTCGCTGTTTCTTATTAGTTTGTCTTTGTTAGAAACAAGATAACTGAAAAGACTAGGAGGCTTTGGATAACTTCGTTTTCCATTTCCTATATGTAAGTGTCCGTAGGAATAAGTAGACATTGAATTGCTAATGACTCTGGCAACTTTGTGGCGCACAAGACATAGTTTCATTTTCACTGAGGTTGTCACATGATCCTTTTTAAATACTTAAACCTCCATGGATATTTGTGGCCTTTGAGGAAGGAAAAGAGAGGAAATATATTTCGGTTGTGGTTTGAGATAGAAAAATAAGTTTTAAGTTTATCTAGATGGTGAATCCATGTCACCATTCATGAAGAATATTACATTTTTACAACTTTACAATCACCACTAGCATGAAAGGTAGCAAAGAGGCATCACCATCCACCATTCGCCATTCACCATTCACCGTTACATATAATGGGATAGGGATAGCTATATTTTCCTTCTCCTGATCCTGAGTTCCTTAATATCTATAGGTTAATTTATTAGGTTATGAATCATCAAGTTATTAATGACAGTATAGGTGTCAATTCCACTTGTTGTATAGAATAGAAGACTAGTTTTACTTGTCATAGGTTTCACCGTACATTTCTATGGTTCACCTAAAACGTAGCTCTCTGCTCCTCTCCTGTTATAAAAAAGGGCTATACAACAAGAAATTTAATCGCTTCCAGTATTTTCTTTCTTGGAAAATATAGACTACCGCTTTCAAAATTGCATGTTGCTTATGTCTAATGTGTTATTAGCTGTCACAAAGGTCTACTTTAGACCCAAACTTTCACTATAAGTCGCGCTCACCTTCGTGCGGCAATCCTGCTTCAGTCCGCTTAAGCAAAGATTAAGCCTTTTCACGTGAATGTCACCGAACAATTCCGTTAACCTTCGAATACCTCACGCGCACACAATTGTTTAAGTGTTTCCCTCTCACACGAAAAGAACACAAGTGTAACAGAGTAAAGAAAGCAACAAGAGATTTTTAAATGTAGCCGAAGCTACCTCTTTCATTAACTCTCACCAAAATGTTAACAAAAGACACGAGTACCT
>JANZXP010000008.1:14248248-14276879 GCA_027576715.1 Erythroxylum flavicans | reverse complement strand
GGTTTTTAGAAAACGTCAAAGCCTGTGTTCTTTTAGCTTATTCATTTTTCATTGTTAGTCTTCCCTTTGTCAAAAAAAGCCAACAAAGTCTATACATATTATCCAAGAAAAGTTAGGCTATAATATCAGTAGTATAATGTTGAGATAAGGAAATAAAGTAGGCATATTTAATAAGTCTGTCAGTCACTACCAGAATCATAAATGTGTCTTGAGAATTTTTTTTAGAATGCTTTTGAGAAAATCCATTGTTATATCTGTGAAAATGAACTAAGGAATGTGTAATGGTTGAAGCAAGCCTGGTTATGCCATACGATCTAGTTTGTAGTGCTGGCAGATGTCACACTGTCTAATGAACTCTCTTATTGCTTTCCACAAACCTTTCCAATAGAAGATTATATATAATCTGTGATAAGTGGCATGAATTCCTAAATGTCCTCCAATAAGAGTACCGTGGAAATGTTCTAACAGTTGATTTCAAAGGGCATGTTCCTGACCCACTACCAACTTTCCTTTGCATAATTGCTGATCATACAATCAAAGAGTAACGAGAGAAGGTTTCTCCCTGTTGTAAGAGTTGAATTATGAATAGAAGGTGTTGATCTCTCTATCAAGGAAGGTTTGATATTGCCCAAAATGTTGGCAGAAATAGTAGATAGAGCATGTACGGCTAATCAGAAGATTGGATTCTTCAGAGTGCATCTGCAGCTGCATTGGATTTGCCTTGTTTGTATTAGATTTTATATGTGCCATCAACTTTGCAAATGATATATATTGAGTTGGAGTTGTTAATTTCTAATCAAAAGAAAATTCAAAGGCTGTTGATCAGTCTTGATGATGAAATGTATTCCCATCAGGAAGCATTTTTTTACTACAAAAAGGATGGAAAACATCTCTGTGTCATAAGCAGGAAGAAATTGATGGGACCTCGAGCATAGCCATAGAGTAATCTAATCAGTCATGTCAAGCTACTAGAATCCTTGTTATAGCATTTTGATCTCTACAAGTACCATATACAATAAGAAAAAGTTATATATAAAGCAAGAGACATATTTTTGGATTATTGACAAATAAAAATACTTTTTTCTTTACTTTATGCGAAATAATCCCTAGAGTGATGAGAAACTACTTGTTTTGAGTTTCAAAACAGCTCAATTATAGAAGTGATTACTTTCCTCGTATAATGATACAACTCAAATGTGTAGTTTGACAATTTTTATAGAATTGTAATTAAAATTTTTATTTTTATTTTTATTTTCATGTTCTTTAGGCTTATTAATTTTTTGAGGGTGAACGTCAGTTTTGGTGATAGTAATTTCGAGGCCCTTCCTTCAATTAAATACACAAGGATCCACAACCAGTGCTCATATATATCTCAGTTGCCAACAGATTTCACTGTTTTGCTTCATATATATCTCAGTTGTACTTAAATTTATTAATAATATCTATAGATCTAAAAGTATGTTCTAATCAAAGTTAATAATAAAACAAGGGACATTTTGCTGGGAAAACGATTTCATTTCAAGGAGTAATATAATATGCGTTCAACATAGAAGTCAGTATATGTCCACAATCCTCAACATGGGTATAACATATAAACCAACAAATACTGCCGCAGTGCGCCACATACCATACATACTCCATACTCCTGAATATTTGCTCACATTTTCCCCGCATTAATTGCAGCATGCACGAAGTCCTCGCATTGAGCAATCCCGTTGGATAAGACATCAGCAAGAACACCAATGATTTCAAAAGCCTTCGGCAAATCGGTAGCTGAATTCATCTCGTCGAGCCACGAGAGCAACTCTTTTGAAAACCCTACCATTTCCCTCACATTTAGCAGCCGATCTTTCATTACGACCTCCCAACCTTCCAAGCTCACACTCTGATCATCCCCTTCAAATCCGGCAGAAGTCCCTTCGGTTCTAACACTAGTCCCAATAGATGATTTTTTGACTTTGAGGAAGTGTTGCAACTGCTCAATCAAGCCTGTATAGACAAGCATAGGTCGGATTACAGAGAGAAGATCATCTGCACCTCCTGATTCTGCTGGAGAGCTTGTACTACTACTTCCTGATTCCACTTTAACTAAGCTTGTCGAAGTGGACGGTGCGCGGGCTGTGTTTCGCCCATGTGTATGTTGCATATAGGCATGATATATTCCACGCTGCAAAAATGCCCGGCGATGTTGCAACCATGACTCATATGACTCCGAAAGAAGTGAGTTAACCATCATAAATTGAACAGTTTCTTCAGTTCCTAACGTGGACTGTGCAGCATGAGGTGAGGATTTGGTATCCAACGAAGGGTTTATATAGGAGGAAACAGCCTTAGCCATGCTAAGTCCCTGAGATGGGCTACCTTGCTCAAGAAGGTGACGTGCCATTTGGATCATAAAGGGTAGGAAACGAGAGTTGCTTTCCCTTCCCCCACCTCTACAATCTGCACTGAATGATGCTCCCGTCGCGAATCGAGCAAGCATCTAGAACATGAAAAATGCAGACATCAGGTTTAACTCCCAAATAAAATAGGTAGTTGTTCTCTAGTAGAATTCACATGTAGAGAAATTAAAAAGAAAATGAAACAAATAACACAAAGCAAAGACAATTTCTTACCAGCACAATGTCATAGGTTAACAGTCGAAGCCGACTCCCATCAGCACGACCAAGAGCATTGAGATTGTCCCAGTACTGGTCCACATATCGGACGTACTGAGCAAGAGGAACAGATGGACCTCTTATTGGGAATAAAGAATTGCAAAGAGATTCGTTATTCCTGAGGGTGGCCCCTTCCCACTCTTTCTTCGGATTCCTCAGAGCAGTATCTGCTCTTTTTGCCTCTTGATGGCATTGGAAGTGAATAATATTGAAGTAACTGACAGTGGTGTAAACACACTCCCCACGAGCACTTCCTGAAGTGCCAACACCTAGATTCACGCGCTTACTATAAGAGTAAACACCCAGCAAGTCTGTTGGCCTTAAGCTGTAGCCTTCTCGACATACCATGCATGCTAATCCATCTTCCTCCTCCTCCACGTCTTCTAAACCTTCCAGGATTGGCCTAGCAACAACAATTCTCTCACCACCATCTGAAGCTAGTTCTTGTCGCATACCAAGTACCTGTAAGAATGAAGTAAAGAGGAAATTATCAACAATTGGTTGTCATATAAAAGCGAAGGTATTATCAACTTATTTTCTTGTCCATAGAATATGCAACAAAAGGGGTCCTTACACTGCTCACGGACATGTTCCCTTCAAGAGAGAAATAGTCGATGACAGAAACTTTGGTTTCTCTCCATCAAGGAAACAATGTTATAGTAGAAGCATACAAAAACATGATCAGACAAGAATATAAGTACCTGAAGCATCTCCTCTCTCTTCCTCAAAGCTCGCCGCCTCATTTCATCCTTAGTGGCATGCCTTAATTTACACACCTTCTCCTCCAAGAATCCATCTCCTTTTCCCTCCTTATTGGATAGTGTATCCAACAAGTTTTCAGCCCTTGCCCCAATCTCATTTTCTCCAGAAACTCCTTCCAAAGCATGAAGCAGTGGCAATATCCCTCCTTCATCAATAGACCTTTGGGTTGGCAAGTGCCCCATAGACAATCCCCTCAACATAGACAATATATGGGGAATAGATGGTAATTTCAAAGCCAATGCCCATTCTGAACTAGATCTGAATCCAGTCTTCCCTACAATCGGAAAACACTCTTTAAGATGTCTAACAGCAACATCTGTGATACCTTTCTCAAGGATAATGTCCTTCAATCGCTCTCCACAGGAACTTGTCTTTAGTGACTCTGATACCCGAACAAAATTTTCCACTGTAGACCTCTGCTTGGCTGCTTTCTGAGCAATGTTTTCATCTTTAGAGTTGTCTTCATGCTGCTTCTGCAACCGATCAAACTCCTTCCAGTCTTGCAGGAATGGATTGAAATGCTGAATGAGTGCTTCCATGGCAGCAGGTTCACCATATGTCAGATACGGCAATATTCTTGCAACCATCTCTGTGTTTCTCTGCTGCTTGTTGGATTTTTTAAGAACTAATGGATGGCATAATCTTTCCAGGAACATAAGAACAATCTTTTTGGCTTGTTCTCCAGTGCCAGATTCTTCGCTGGTGACAGTGAGGGCACTCTGTGCGATGCTAATATTGTCACTCTCATTTGCCTCAAGTGTCAGACTTTCCACAATGAGAAGAATGCCTTCTGCTGGCTCCATGGCATCCACTGAGAAGGCCCGCCTTGCTGTTTCAAGAAGAAGGCCTAAAGCACCTAGCCTTAACAATGCCCGTCTGTTTTCTCTTATCTTGCAGCAGTGCATGAGAAGGTTAAGAACTGCAACCAATTTTTCTTGGTTGGATTTGAAATCATCACGAAATCGCTGGGCATTAAAATAAGAAAGTATGATGTGTAAGTGAAGTGAAGAGATCAAGGAAACAAAAGATTATGACCTAATCAATCCTGCAGTTAAAACTAAGTACCAGAACTGGTAACCACACAGTGTAAGTAACTGGTACAATTATGAACTACAATTGCACAATAAAAGTAGATCAAAGAATTAACCATGAATACCAACATTGCTGCTGAATATTTAAAGCAAAGGACTCAATGTTTCCATAACAGACGATTTGACACGCTTTTACCAACCAAAAGCACAAAGACATTTCCACACGGCATCATCAACATAACTAGTTACCCTGTTTATTTTTATCCAAATTTGATATAAAATAGACATCAGACCAAACAAAAAAAGTAATAGCGATAATTGTAAGAATTTTAAAAGATCACAATAATCATAAGCATTTTAAAAATCAACCTGGAATTCTGAAGCATGAGAAACAAGATCTAATAGGAGGGACAAATGCCAAAGGTAAAACATCACTTAGAAATTAATAAGCTCTTGCGATCATGGCACCTTTTTATAAAACAATGAAGCAATTGCTTACCTGGATCATGCCCAGAAGTATTTCCAGTCCACCAAACTCTCGAACAGCACCTGCTATTGCAAACTCAACTTCTGGATCCAGCGACTCCTCTCTGTCTTCCTCCAATTCTTTAATCATAGGTTCAGTAGCTTCCCCATCTAATCCCTAATAAAAAGAATGAATATGGACATCAAACTAAGAACATAAAAGAATTCACTGTTTCTAGAATTATACCCACTCATTGTTGAAAGCCCATGTTAAGAAGCACTATCACATGAATGGAAGAAGCACTTGATATAAATATGAGAAAGGAATGCAAAGACAGTTCTGGCGATCATATACACAAAGATCAACAGGTAAATGCAGTTTTTGATATCAAGCAGCTACTTGTGAGGTGAAAAGATAGTGATGGCATATATCTATCACCAATCCCAAAGTACAAATGTCATGAGACGATCCAAAAATAAGTAACTAATACAGAGCTTGAATATACAAACCTGAAGCCTATACGTCACCGTCATAGGCGGACACTCTCTAGTTGACACCACAGCATTTGAAGATAATAAGGCAGAACTACCCATGGTATTCGGAGATTGAGTATTTGACTTTTTCCAAACTTGTTCATAGACTTGTGCAATGCTTAAATCAAGAGAAATGATATTTCCTGCTACCAGCAGTTCCATGCCGTAGTCATCTTCAAGAAGGCCTAGCAGATCCAACTGGTGGCAAATTTTATTTTTAACATCACGCATCAGAGGACCAATCTCAGCACTGGAATAAGGATTCTTAGTCATTGAACCCCTGATAAACTCTTCCTGGGTATGCGCCTTGTTCAGAACCAACAGATAGACAGATTCTGGTTTTGATGGGCATATCAAATTACAAAGCTGCTCCAGGATAAACTGCAAAAATAATTGGAATTCAGTTTTATTCAAAAATAAACAGTTAAACACATAATACCGAGGTTGTTAAGGACAAAAAATACGTGGCGATACTGTAAGGATCTTAACCCTCAGAGGATTAATTGAAGTTACAGTTGGGCAATAAAAGGTAATTTGGGATAGCTTTTTAAACAGCAAAAAGATACTCCTTTAAATTTAAATACAGGATGCAAATTCCAGAACAAAAAGGAGCCATAATTGCAGAACCAAATGGTTTGTACTTTTGTAGCCTCACCCTCAGATTTTGTTTTAAACATCATAGAGTTGTCCAAAGCAATGAATATTGTGAAAACAATAACCAAAACGATAGATTGGTGTTTCATACCAAAGATGTGCGTCCTTTCGTTTCCTCTCCACGGATTTGCAAACCGCCAATACAGGCTCGGATAAACTGCCGTTTATTCTCACTGCTATCAAGCAGAAGACTATCTAAAAGATCTTTCAGAAGGCGATTACAATCATTGATCAACTTTGTCTTCTGCACTATCAAGCCACGAATGACATTGAGAGCCTCAAGTACATTGGAGAGCAAATTGTCCCTCATGAATCTGGAATCAAAATCCAATTGTTTAAACCATGAATAGAACAAAATATAACATGGGGTCAATATGGTTATATTTTACCTGGATCTGATATTCGGAATCTCCAAAAATTTACCAAGGAGTTCTATAAGCTTGTGAAGAATGAATCCCTGGGAAATGTCAATATGCAGACTCCTCTCTAGAGACTCGACATTACTCACTTCTTGGGTTATCAGCTTACAAATTGTAGACAGACAACCACGAACGGTCAAGAAAAGACGAGCATCTTCTGAATCAATCATCTTAAAGAGCAATTCAAAGTATTCTGCTGCACTTTCACCAGTAGAAAGGCTTGCTGGTAGCAGAGCCATCAGTAAGTTCAACAATCGATATCGCGTTGAAGAACTCTGAGCACAAAGTAAACTGATCAGAGTGCACATCTCTGACCTGATAGACTGGGAACATGCACTCAGAACAAGTTCTGTCACCCATGAACCCAGCTCAAAGGTGGATAAGTCACGCTTGGTCATCTTACAGGTATGGCGTTTCCATTGAAGAGCATATTTGAGAGCAAGGTATTCCTGACTCTGAGGTTGAGGTCTCAGGCCAGGACCTTTGATTGCCTGAGACACTTTGTACTGTCTTCTAACAAAGTCAAGATATGATGCTCCTTTCTCCCATTCCGAGTAACTCAGTAACTTAATATCTTTAGCCTTATGAGCGTCCCAATTTTTCTCCAAAGGTTCTGGTACAGACTTAGTGCCAGTGCTGTGGCCAGCTACACATCCAGCAGCAATGGAGTTATCTTCAGCCTTCAGTTGCGCTGAGGTAATGGATTTTCCAAGAACTTGCTCCTTATCCACTGTATCAGTTTTAGGAGGAGTGCATGCCTGAGATATAATTCTCAGACAGGGGAGAATAATATGTTCAGCAATTGCAGGATGTTTGGCTCCCAATTTAATTGACAAGAATAACAGTTGGAAAACAACACGTAATCTTGATTCCCAGAACTCATCAGCCAGGGAACAAACTTCCGAGAGTAGTAACAATTCCTCACGTGTGGCTAGAGCAATGTCCATGGATCGATGATGTTCAAGACAGTACATGACTTTTTTCTGTATTAAATTGTTCAACTCTGTCACAGCATCAAAATCACCTTCAGAGAAAGCACAAAGTACTGTCCTAGCTTGAACACGAGTTGTTTTTGCACCTTGATGAATATTATTCTCAAACAACTCGGTTAAGATGCCAGCTGAAACAAGTTGTTTCTTTGCATTAGGATGCTTGGATAGAACCTGCAAAATCTCCAAACATTGGGTTACAAATGTAGTTGCACAGCCATAACACTTGTTTGGAGACCTGGAAACAACAAATCTTGATGCGCCCACTGTATCCTCAAAGTTCTTCTGGTGCAAGTAACGCATTAAAAACCGTCGGAGCCCCTGTAGTGTCTGGACACTTTTGTTGACAGAATCAAAGGCAGCTTTGCATTTCTCACCATATAAGACACCAAGAAGAGTAATCTTGCGGTTAACCTTCAATGAAGGTCCAGACGGCACAGAGACCATCATTTGCTGGACAGTGTCCTTTTGTTGTGAGTCCATCTCATTCTCACCAATGCTTGATATAATCTTAAGAATGGGTTTTTTGAATCCCAAAAGCTGCTGGTATCTCCTACGAGCATTTTCTGTTTCCGACTCAATGGCTGCCAACCCTCTCTTCATGTCCTCGTCATTTTCCATGTCATCAAATGTAAAACTTGGTTTTGCCATAAAGTTGAACTCAAAGCGGCCATATTTACTAAACCCGCATTCATTACACAGGAAGGAGTCTAAATTCTCATAATTTATGTTGCGACATTGGCGACACTGATAAGCATTTTCATGACAATTATTGCAAATTCCATGCTTATCAGTTACAGGTCGACTACAGCGTGGGCACTGCAATGGTTCAAGCGACAAAGCTTGAAGATTTTCATAGAAAGAGTCAAGCTCAATCATGAAATTACAAGCAGTGATTGGAATGGGAAACTCCACTTTTAACTCTGTTTGGTTGAAAGCAAGATGACAACTCTTTGCACGCTTCCACAAGGTCCAATTATTTTTCAGCTCCGACAAGTCAGCAACCGGTCGATTGTTATAGTATAGATTCAAAACTTTCACTGATTTTGACTTGCGGGCATCATGTACATTCATTGTCACAGTCTGGATGGTGTAACTTCCTGTGCATTTCACTATAATTCGGTTGTCAGTGAATTTTGTTTCTGATTTTAAGCTTTCTAGTTTCATCCTACTGTAAGGAACTTCAGGAGAGCTGCAGGCAACACATGGCTCACTCTCAAGATAGTAACCATCAAATTCCACAAGGCCAATCAAAGTGTTATATATACGAGAATTTGGATGATTAGCTATCAGTTCATTCTGTGAATGGAATGTCTCAAAGATACACCTAATAACATCAGGAGACAAGCAACGGTCTACAGTTTCAGTGTTTTGTTGCTTTGAACTGTTATCGGGAACCTTACCCAATAGCCAGGTTATCAACTCAGTGAATTCCACAATGTTTTGACCATACATGGGCAGGCTTTCCACTTTTTGAAGAAGTGTCATTAACATTGCACCCTTAAATGATTGCTTTCCATGATGCCATGCACCATAAAGAACACTCCGTGCCTCTGAACGCACAGAGCTTGAGCTCCATTCCAATAAAAACCAATCAACAAATTGCGTCAAAACATCACCACTCTTGTCTGTAAAAATATTCACAACTGACTCCATATCCATATAGCACTTCTCCGACCCAGATTCACTTCCATCTTCACCTTTCTTTTTTTTCTTTGAATCCAGAGACTGTGCCCCTGATTTATTAGAACCGGTTCCAGATTCCCCAGCTTCTACTTTTTGACAGTAGCCAAATTCCCTTCCACAATAAAAAGCCAGACTTAAAAGTTTAAGAGTCTGAACGACGGACTCTTCACCAAAATAGAAGACTGAATTCATCAGAGAAGGTAATACATCTCCATGTTTTAAACAGTACTTTTGCCAATTTCGAGGTCTTGCAGCAGCTACCTCAGCCATTATAGATAAGCATTTTACTATCTTCACACTTCTTTCATATGGAACAGGATTTTGAAGACCACCAGATTTGTTTATGTGTTTGTAAAAATTCTTCACTTCAGTTGAGAACTGCCATGAGTCCCGAACACTATAATAATGAGTTTTGCTTCCACAAAGGTGAAGAAAAAGCCTTCTGGAATATCTTCTTACAAATGTGGTCTGAGGGTTATTGATGTAACTACAGAGGACATCCTGGTATCCATCCAGCTTCAAATCCTTACCAGATGTGATTTTGTAAACCTTCTCTTTCTCGCCCGTCTTGTCTTGCTTCTCAGGTCTAACCAAGGTGTACACTAATCGAAAAACATTCTCCAATAATAACCTATGATAGTCCATAAAAATATCCGCTCGATGAGCTTTTGCATACGAGTCTGAAAAGAATGGAGAAAAGTTACCCGCAGGTAAATCTCTGCGTACAGTTAACAAAGCCCCACATCCTGACCCAGAACTAAGACCATGTGTTGCCTCAAAGTCAGTATTTGAAGACTTAAATACATGAACCAACTGCTGTAAAATATCCATCAGATAATTGACAAAAGCTTGATTTCTCAGAGAACTACATGCTCGGAGCAGCTGAGATGCTATGTCACTTTTCTCTTGACCATCCAAGGACGAATGAGAAGTAGCTGAACTGACTTGGGCAACATTTTTATCTTGTGTGTCCGTATTTCCACCTGATTTTGGTATAGAACCATCACTGCCAGGTTGGTGCCAGTTTCGGAGCATCAAGGTGAAAAACATAAACACTAGGATAGCAACTTCCCCGAAAGAAGAGCGAGCTTTAGCAATGAAAGGTTGGTCAAGATCAATTTCATCCAGAAACCACCCAATCAATTTCTCCAAATCTAACGACTCAGACTTGTAACTGTCTACAAAAGGCCCACCAACAGCAGATGACAACCTGTAGAAAAGTTGCATGATTGGGATAGCCCGAACACCAGAAGTTGTCTGCATCCATCCCTTCAATAGTTCAAGGAGTTCAGAGAGAAGCAGGGAATTTACAGCTCGCTTTGAAGCAGAAATTGAGACTGTATCAGTCACTGAAGCAGAAAATTCTCCAGATTCACTTGGCTCCAACACATGGATTGAAGAAGCAGAATTTTGTACACTGACATTTGTTGTGACAGGTAAGAGGCTTGAATCATTTACATCATCAGTCGAAAAGTGAATACTATTCCCATCTCCACCCAATGATTCCACTTCAATAGGAATAGCTGTCATAGGATGTTCTCTAGAATGGGGGGCCGGAGGCTGATCCGCATCCAATACTTGATAACATCTCTCACACAGGTCAAAATCAGGGCAAACAGTACAATGCCATCTCCTCCTAAGTATGGGAACGGTGGAGCAACCATCACAGCAATATTGTACAGATGAGGTAATTGAATCTTCTTCAATCATAACTTGTGTACTTCCCCCAGTCGTCTCACCAGGCTCAGAAACAGATGATATACTATCCACAACATCATCTGTAGCTAACATAGTTTGCTTTGGGAATGGAACCTGGAGCAATCTTGATGATATTGCAAGGCTGGAGAAAATTGAAGGCATCATGAATGCCAGATAAAGAAACCCATAATAGGAACCAAAAACAAAAGGATAAAATAATAGGCACCTGCTGGAAGTTTGAACTGCCTCATTGGGGGAGAACAAGAGTTTCTTCAATAAATTAACAGCTGGAGCAACAGAACGACCTGCTATGTCTTTACTGTGCAAAGCCAAACACTCAGCATAGCAATAAATGAGCTCAACAGAGGATATAACAATGTTATTCATAGTCTGGGTATCAGGCTGCTCCAGGTCCAGAATTCCCCACAGAACTCGCATAAGCCCATCCACCACTTCAGATCCTACAAAAACAGAACTCACATAAGGCCATTCACCATTTTAAAACTAACCTTTTCATTTGTTAAAGATCATGGAGATTTAGTATTTAATATAAGAATATTCTTATGTATCCAATAGTGGAGCATTTTGCCAGGAGGTGAATCAACACGTAATATGTTTACTGGCAGAAGAAAAGAAAAGCAGAAATTATTCTACAGATTAAATGAGTTCTCCAAAAAAAGTTGATTTGAAACCTTAGGCTCTGGTGTAGATATTACATCCATATAAGTAGTCAGATGACCACGTATGCATATTTAAAACAAATAACAGGAGTGAGAATCTACCATTCATCTCCAGAAATTTGGCTAAATTAGAACGACGGTGCAATGCAATCTTAGAAACAGCATGCATCTGAGCAGTAAACTCTTCTACGATCCAAGCTCCTGTAGACCCACCAGCTCCTAGTCTTGATGAGAGTATAGAAGTTGATTTCACCACCCCATGAAGGCGCATAGTATCCTTTACCTTTGTAAGGGAAGCTATATAAGCACAACAATGTGCATGAGGTAGCTTTTATAGAACATGGCATGAACACCAGAAATTACCTGATAATATCTCTCTTTCGCAGGGAAAAGAGTCTGCAAAACATGGCAAGCAGCAGCTTGCAATGAAGGTTCTCGGTCACTCTCGAAAATTGTTTCTAATAGCTGTTTGCATTTGACTTGACTCAGCTCCAGTTTAGGGTCATCTTCTTGTGATCTGCAGAGTAAGTATAACTTGGATAGAAGTTTAAGACCATCTGCTATTACCTGCTCCTCTAGAGGAGCTACAATCATTGCATTAGAGCCAAGGACACGAGCTTCCATATCCAAGACTGCATTCATTTTCTCCTTCCAACCAAATTCGTCTTTATCTCGACCATACACTTCAAGGCAGTCAATTCTAGGTAGTGAAGTGCCATTAAAAGTTGGCCCAATAGTAACAACAAATTCTTCATCTGCTAGAAGTGATTCAGCAACTGTAAATGGTATATCATACCATGACCGCATGCCTTCATCCAACTTAATCACCCTTTGAAAAATTGAGATCTCAGATGGTATATGGTTTGCTGAGTTGTTACCCACATGGATGCGGAAACCAACCATAACTATATCAGGGTTTGAATTTGACACCGATATCTGAAAAAAATGTAAACATGTCATACAGATGAACAGTAAGAATATAAAATCTTAGCAATGCTGTCAACCTGCAAACATAAGGGTCTTAGCAACATGATAAGTGAAGTGACAGCAGATAACTAAGAAGCTATAGAAGCTATCATCAAACTTAAAAGCTCATACATATGGGCATAGAAAAAAAGGATGTACTTTATGCCATATTAATCAGTAAATATCTCCCAGACCCTACAAGTTAGCCTTTGTTCTTAATCACAAATCTTTTATATGCTTGCGCACCTGAAAATTTGAAACTTGCATCTCATGAGCACACATCACAACATCATAATACATAACCTGAAAGACTCTAGCTAACCAAACTCCACATATCAATAATATAACGACATGCTGGCTGTTTTAAATTGGTAAAAGCAGTTTTTTGGTTAAAAGAAATCTAGTAGGGCTATAGTCATCACTACCCAAACCAATCACCAACAGAGAATATGGCACATAGACTCAAATAGGCAAAAAATTGCCTTGTCCACTTCCACAAGCAGATCAGAGAACATATAAGAAAGTCATAAAAAAGGTATGCAGAATTCTCGGAGAATCAAGAAAATGACATGTCAGAATAAGCAAAATCAAATCAAGAAAATTACCTTAAACCCCGATGGGCTTGGACTCTCAAGAAATCCATCCTCTGATACTAAGCTTTGCTTTGCTCCTTCAGAGTCACCATTTCTGATGGCATCACCACCCAATTTCACATCCGCTGTGATGCAGACAGTTTTCTCAAAAAAATCAAGGGGGAATTCAGGCTTTATACCAGCATAAGCTTTATTATTCAGGATACCAGAACCCAACTTCTTAATTTTCTCAGCAGTCACACTTGCACTGCCATCATTCCCAGTAGGAACATGTGAATATATATGAAGGCTTCCATCATCATGTAAGAGAAGGCAATGAATCTTGTCTTTAGACAAAGGCTTGTATGCAGTTAATCCAACTACATGTGAGGTTGAGCTTACTGCAGGCCTCAAATTTTGCGCATGTAATTCGTGCATACCCATGGACACAGCAAATGCAGCATTTGATTTCCCACTGGAGAAACAAACAAATAGTCCTGTACCAACTAGTAACTCTTTCCAGCGATGCAAATTGGCTGATCGCATTTTACCTTCTTGATCTGTCTCATATATAAAAGAGATCTCTGATAGAAAAATTGCACTGGGGCTTAATCGACCCATCAAAGTGGTGCCATCTTGATAAGATACGAAAAGCAATTTGTAAGTGGAGGAGAAGTACAATGATGAACCCTTTGCTTTGACTTCTTTTTCTCCAACCTGAATGATTTCCTTCAATGGGATGGCCCCCACATTACCTTCACAAGGCAACTCTAACCTGAACAAGGTCCCTAGTTCTGAGAGAACAACAAGAATTATCTTCCCCTGAGAAGCCATAAAAAGTGTAGCATCCACAATTACACCATCAGGCAATGTGAAGTAGTGTAAAGGACTAATGCTGTCCTGGGATAAGTCATAAATCTTGATAAACCGATTGGTCGCTACCATTAGTTTAACTTGAGAACCTGGGACCCAATCAATCCGCCTAATGTATGCACCATGCAAGGCAAGTTCAATGGCTAGACGATCAGTGACTTCACCACGTGGATTCAAAGTGAGAACCTGACAACCTTCATAGCCTGCTACAGCAAGGTAATTCTCTACCAATGCATTAAAGGCAAGATGTACAATTTCAAAGCGAACAACATTTCTTGATAGAGGCTTAATGTTGGTCTTATCTGCCGTCACAGGTGCAATGGTGGCTTGCCCAATTAATTGGCCAACATCAAATATAGCAACTTTGTCACCTTCACCAACTGCAAGTCGGCCCCGATTACTAATGCTGAGCAATGATTTAACCAGAGAACCATTGGCTAGATGTGACCTAAGCTCCTTTGCATTTGAATAGTCAGCCTTTATTTTTAGGTCTAGTGATCCACTTTTATATGCCTTCTTCAATTGCAGTAGTTCAACCCCATAAGATAGAACTTTATCTTCACCCATTACTATTTTCTTATCTTTCAAAAGATTGGACTCTCTCTTGTTAGTTATGTATGGAAACAACGTAGAGCATCGTCGGAGCAAATGTCCCTCGAGATTAAGTTCTTCAAGTAAAACTGGGATCCAATCTTGAAGATCGGTAGGAACAGATAACTTGAGCGAGTTATCTGTATCCGCAATCACATCATCATCCAGATCAGAATCACTCTCAGGCAACTGACTTGCGTCATCAGAGAAAGGTAAAAAGGACTGAAAGTTACTACCACCACGAACAGGTGCACTGTCACTTCCAGTGAATTTTCGTGGCTTCAAACATTGACAGTTACTGCCCCTAACACCACCCGCACCACAGTCACAGAAAAATCTACTCAAACGAGAATAAACAACACGATGACCCCGATGACAAACTTTTGCACACACAGAACAGCAACCTTTTGATACTGTCAGGTCACATGTATAACAGAAGTACCAATGTTGTTCCATAAAGTTGCTGCCACTGCATGTAAATGTACATACTTTTGAGGCAAGGGCTCTTTCACTGTTGGTCTCTTCGTCCTCATCTTTATCCATGCTGGCAACCTCACCATCAGATGTTCCATCATCATCATCGTCATCAACAGAAGTTGCATCACATTCAATTGCTGCAGCTCCTCTTCCTTGACTTGCAGAAAGAATCAAGGAGCTAGAGTTCTTCCTAGATCCTGCTAGTTTCAGAGGAACAGCACCCGATCCAAAACTGCTTCCAGTTAGAGATTTTTCTGGGGTTTTCTCCTGTGTGTTCCTCCTAGAGGACCCACAATCATTCAAAACAGTTCCAAGAAAATCAAAGAGAAGTTTCAACCCCGGAAGGAAACCCTCATCATCATTAAGTTTCTCAATCAGCAGTACGGTCTTCTTCAGAAGCAATTTCAATTGATATTCCCCTCTAGCAAGCTGAACAACAAAATGGAAGTAGCACTTGGATACACTTACATCGAATTGCAAAAAAGCAGTATCAAGTAATGCCAGCACAGCCTCAAACAAATGATTGTGCAGTTCATCAATATACAGTTCAGTAGGTGAGGAAATAAGACATAAAATGAAATTCATAGCTGTTTCTCTCACAGAAACAGGATTCCCTTTTACAGGGGTAATTCCACTGGAAACTTCCACAGTACAACCTAACAGCCACCTCTCCAACAGTTTGGACAGACAATGCAGATCTAGATCACAGAACTTTCTCTGTAACTTCTGTTTGAGATCAGTGTACAAGTCTCCTGATAAGAGGTCAACAAAGAAACGTAGCACTTTCCCATCTACTGATTCAGAGCAGGAAACATCCAGTGAATCAACCAGAACTAACAAATCACCATGTTGCAAGTTACAGAACTGCTTGACAGGTTGTGGTACATTTTCAGCGCCAAGATAAGATCGCAAATTCAGAGTCTTGGTTGGATCTTTTCTAAGGCCATCTACAGTATCAATGATCTTCAAAATTATACATTCAACAATACTGTTGTCATTCACTTCTCTGGCATTCACTTCCCTTAATATCTCTTCCATGCACTTCAATAGGAAGAGATCAGTATAGCCTGACAGTTCAAACCCCCCACTGAGGTTGCACATAATAGCATCACAGCTTCCTCCAAGGCTTTCAAAGATTCTATCAAACTTGACAGCCATCAATGAATCAAGAATCTGACCAAGTAACTCAGTCTCTGCACATAATTTTTCTCTCAAATCCTCCACTGCAAACAACTTATCAAATAGGGAAACGATATCTCTTATCCTAAGGATACAAGAAAGAAGGATTGAACTCTGTGGTTGAATGTGAGAGGGAAATCCATGTAGCATACATTCCCAGAGCACCTTGGATTGGATGCCTGAAAATCTTTTGTCAACAATTGATTCCAAGTTTGTTAAGAGGTCAAATAAAGAGTTCAGTTGGTAACAATTGCTCCCAAGCTTCTTCAGGAGCTCATCCTGTAGACCTCTGTCAAAACTGGAGTGTTTTAGGAGCAGTAGAGAAGCACCATTAGCAAGGGAGTGGCCTTGATCAAGTGTAGTGAGAAAAGCCTTTTGAAAAACTTGTAAATATAGATGCAATAAGTATGACAACACATCCAGCAGCACCGAAAGTTGACCAGCCTCAATCAAACTTGATGTCATGCTTTTAGCAGCAGCTGTAAATTGATTGTCCCTGGCTGTGCTCTCAATACAGTATTGATTCACCTTGTTCTTTGTATTGTACTGACAAATGCCTACGTTTAACATGGAGAGTACCATAGAAAACCAGTATCCATTCCTAAGAAAATCCCACCCCAGTTCCTCAGAATTATCTGATATGGGTACGTTACATAATTCATGCAACACTCCAACAAGAGCATTTGGAAGATCTAAGCCCTTGCTGATATCATCACAGTGGCCTATAAATGGGCAACTGAAGCTGAGGAAGTATTGCACATTGGACAACTCTAATGTACAGGACTCGCTCAATAGTGAAGGCTGATGATTTAATGCATAGCCCATAGCAGAAATATCGAAACAAAGCAAAAAAATGTACCTTTCAACAACAAGATCTTCTATGAATGCAGCTTTCTTACCTTTCCAAAGCCCTAGAATCCTTGAGAAGGTTGCAGATAAATCATCCCAAAACAAGCCTAAAGATTCGATGGCCAAATCATCTCGGCAACGCAAAGGAGGAAGAGATGAAATATCAATCAATTGATTAAGTAAGGTACTCAAGAAAGGCTCTCCCTCAATCCACGGAGCCAGTAATTTCTTCACTGCAATTGATGTCCAAGACAGAAATTGATCATTCACAGAATGATGCAGACGAGAGTCCCAAACTGGAGCTTCCCTCAACTTTGACCGAACGTCTAGAAGCAATAACGATGGACAAGCATGAGAAAAGAAGATAATATGACGAATCAAGATGATCAACCTTGAAACAAGAACAGCCCAACAAGATAATTGTGTACTACTAAAGTCAGCAGGTGGAGCATCAACTGCTTGAAGGGAAGAAAAAATTAGGTTTGCAAATGTATTCTTCTCTCCTTCAGATGATAAGTGAAATGCCATAAGAAGAATCTCAATGTGAAAGACTGATGGAAGGTGCTCAATAAGTGCCTTGAAGGTAGGACAGTTTGAATGGATGACATTTATCTTGTCAACAATAAAATCCAAAAATCCCTTGTAAAGTTTGATTCTCAACTGAGTACCAGCCAAACCCACCCTAGAAAATACAGTATGAGCTAACAAGGATAAGGTCATATCACTGTAATTATAGGTATCATCTTCAACAATCAGAATCTGGTCAACAAGGTAGTCTTCAAGAGAATATGATAGAGCATGGCAACTGAGGAGGTTATGCAATAATTCAAAGCAAAGTCTAGGGATATGCCCACTCTTTCTATCTTCATCCAAAGCACCATAGTTATTAGAAGGCTTCGTCTCTGGACCACAGACTTGATAGTTGAGCATGGAAAGCAAAATATCGATATGATTTTCTCTCAGCGCTTTGCAGGCATGCTCAAAAAGAAATGGAGACCATTCATGAGAGAAAACACACTCCTTAAGGAAGTTCAGCATCTCCATAGCAGCCTGCATTGGCAAATTGCAATTGGTGGAGCCAGAATTAACAGCAACTGGAGGTTGATCACAAGCCTCTGTAGATCCCCCTGAGCGCCCACCTTCGGAGAAAAGGTTTCCGAAAAGAGCTTCATCTTCATGGGAAATGGCAGTCTCCAGTTCTGAATGGCAAGTACTTTTTGCACAACCAGAATTTGTTCTCTCAACTTGTGGCTTCAACTTTATTCCTTCAGAGTAAAGGAAGAAAATAAGATGCATTAAATTATCCACCCATTCAGTTGATGGTGCAAATATAACCTTCAATAGTTCCTCAGCTGTGAATCGCTTGAGCAAGGGAACCTTCTCGAACCGTACAACACATGAAGGGCAATCATTTGGAAAATTACTAGAATTGCCAAAAATATTACTGTCAAGCTCTTTCAAATCAAGAGTCTGATACGTTTGCCTTTTGAGATCCTGAATCAGTTTTAAGACATAAAGGACATTTTGGGATAAGTATACAAGAGGAGGCTCCAGCTTAGCATCAGATTTATAGCACCTCCGTACAGACGAATCCAAGAGGTCCAACATATAAGCTACTATACATGCTAAGATGTTTTGATAGGCACTGCTGTTACGAAAAATAACTTTGACAAGATGAAGAAACTCTTCAAGAAGCAATAAGATGAGGCTCTCCAAACTGCCCTCAACAGTAGTAGGGCCATTTGCAGATTCAAATGCAAATCTAAACAAATTAGGTAAAACTTCTGTTAATAAAGCAACTTCCTGTAACAGCGAGGCATCATATTCGACATATGGAATATCCTTCACCAGACTTCCTAGTAACTTTAAAATCCTCAAACAGAGGGACAGCCTATTGCAAAAGCCCGGGCAAGCCAATCTATCATTAAGCACCTCTGGAGAATAGATCAATGCTTTGCAACCATGCATCAGTCTTGGAATGCATTTTATGTGGCAAAAAGCCCAATGCTGAGACAGAAATATGAAATTGTTCAGATCTTGAGTGGACCCTCCAAACCCAGAACTCTGAAACTCGGGCTGTATGCATTCAGATGCTAATGTAAATAGCAAATGACTCGCTGGCTTGTCATCACTCGAACAATTGACACCTATTGGAGGCAAAGAGGACAAGAAAGAGGGTTTAGAAAGCATATCATAACAACCAGAACAAATAATTAAAACAAGAAAATGGAATTACCATTGGTAAAAATACCTTGAAAGGTGCATTTTACAAGTTTGTCCACCTCAAAATTACAAGAGTCACCAGAAATGATTGGCAACAATTCTAGAAGGCTATTTACAGAGCAGGAACTTGGACGGTCATAAGCTTGATCAATTCTACTAAGCAATGCAAACTCTAGAAACAGTATCACATCATCCTGTAAAAAAAACACAAGGTACCAAAGGACATGTAGATTACTCCAATAAACACAAACCCTTGCAAAAAGAATATAACAATGAAACAGTTCTCAAGTTAGATGATCCAAAGTCAAAAAATAAATAAAAATTATGACACTAGTGGAATCCATCAGGCCAAGAAGAGGCTGAAACCCCTGAACAACAAATCAAAACACAAGGACAACAGGCCAAAACAACAAGGCAGCAGGCTGAAAGAATGTTAGCTTATCAACAAAACTCATGATACGAATTGACCATGTTCCTTGTGCTTAACAAGTAAAATCAGTCTTTAAAAGCTTACAACTCAACTAGGACAGATTCTTGCAACCTGGCTTACTCGCAAAAATTTTATTTAATAAATTCCAACATGTTCAACTAAACAGCCAAAGTTCCCTGAATGAAAACTGTTGCTGTCCTTTCTTCATTTTTCATCTCTCTCATACTTTTTCTCCTTTTTAGAGATCACTGATCCATTAAAAGGTCACTGGACACCAGGGACACAACATTGTCAATCTCCAATGACAAACACCCTACCATAATCACTATGAAACCCTGAATATAAAATGTTAAACTAATAAACTCGATTCCAGGGCCAGATAAGTGACACAAGGATTAGAGCATACATGCCATAGAGTCGAGGAAGATGATTTTAATGTTTATTGTATCACATATTTCAATAGGTAGATTGTTAGATATATAAGTAGTTAACAGCTAAAGTTTTTGAAAAATAATGAGTCAAAATTTATATTGTCTTGTAATTTCTATGGCCTGGAGTTAAAGAGATCATCTTAAATTTCTTGTCAAGAAGTTACAAGAATAATAGGAGTTATTAGATAACTTCCTAATTTCTTACATCATAGTTGTTCAGTGTGAAGAAGAATTGTTAGTAGTTCATCAGCAAGTAAATATTGAACCTCGTTTATGGAGCACAACTTTTAACTAATCATCAAAAACCATTACATAACCATATAAATGTTTGCTGTAGTACAAAGAAACAAGAGAAAAATCTTCCAAGTCTGTCATGACAACATTCGTCAGCAAACCAAAGGATGGATTCTCTTTTTCTATCAATATATAGAGTCATTAGTAGTAAATAATCCCAGAAAATTCGAATCATAATCTCTAAACCACAAGTACATATTCCTAACAAAAAATAAACTACTTTGTGACAACAGCAACGCGTGATCTAGCGTTAAGAAGATGAGCAAATAAATCCAGCAGATGAAATTATCTCCAAAAATAAAAAAGAAGTTCCAAGGGAGATTACACCCAATTGATATAGCTTCATGTAAAGGACAAAAATGTTCATATTTACAAAAAGAAAGAAGGGAAAGGGAAAAACTATAGTGACAAACAGGACCATCCATATCCAGAAAGCTTGCCAAGAAATCACCAACCTGCATGCTCATATCGTCACCACTGAAATCCGAATTCTCAAAATAACAAACAGCAAACCCCAGAAAATGGTGCACAACAGCAACAATCACAGGTTCTGCTTGCTCCACTGTGCATGGATACACACCCAAAAGAAAAGGCCAATAAGTACAATGCAAAATTTGAGATACTAAAAAGAGCAAAAAAAAAACCTTCAAACAACTAAATTAAAGTGTGAGGTTAAACTGCACATTTCTCCATAATTAATTATCAATAATCAACAATTATAAAAGCTATTTAAGTACTTAAAACACAAGAATGGTAGTAAGCGACTGTCGCGAAATCACCTACAAGCTGCAAATGTAAGTTTTCAGCACAACAAAAGAGCATGGACCATACCAGAGTGTATAGTAATCCATAAAGCAATAATAGTGCTCGTTTCTGGAAGCTAAAAATTAGAACAACAACTAAAAACAGCGCAAAATAAACAAAAACGAAGCGAGAAAACTACCTGATAAGGATTTAGAAACGGAGGCGATGGCGAGACCCACCGAAATGACGGAGCGAATTTGCGTATCATTCCAAAGCTGAAACCCTAACTTCTTCTTGTTACCATCACCATCATCATCGTCTTCGATCGGCAAGATACCGCGCTTAAGGAGGAGATAGAAGCTTTCGAGCCCAAGCCTGACTGAGGTGTCTGAACGGAGACGGCGAAGGAAATCAACGGAAGAGAGACGGTCTTCAAAGAGAGAGTGGAAGAGTCTCGTCAGGTGCTCCTCGGCCATGAGTGAGAGAGAGAGAGAGAGAGAGACTTTGGCTTTCTGTTTAGTGAAGGAAAGAGGGAGTGGAATACAGAGAATGTGGAAATCGGAAATTTAACGAGAAGAAAAGAAAGTACTGTAAAAAGGCGGTCTTAGCTTTCTTTGCAAGTGAAGTGATATTCTTTTGAGTACGACAGTAGGACTTGTTTTGTTTTGGTCCTCAACTTTTGAAACTTTTTCTAAAGAAAAAACAAAAAAAGGTGCAACTAAGTATTGCTTTAATTATTGAATTATTCTTTTTCAAGGTTAATAAAATAGAGATTGTAATTTGCGCAAGTATATGTAAGAATCATATATTTGCAATAATAATATCGTAGGTTTAAGGTTTTTTATTTCATTAATAAATTAAGTATAATATGGTATTGTCACGTGTTCACTAATTATTATCTTAATAATATTTTTAAATGAAATTTTATTTTTATTAAATAAAGAAAAATCTCACAAAAACTTTTAAATCATAACCAAGTTTTATTAAATTTTCTTAAAATCATTAAAATTTTATATTTTTACTTTTAATTGAATATATTAAAATCTAATAAAAGTAACTTTTGAATTTATGAATATTTATTAAATATAATTAATTTTAAGATAATAATAATTAAAAATACATGTTTAATAAAGTTTATATTTCAAATTGATAAATATGTATTTATAAAAATCAATGTTATTTTTATAATTAATTAAATATATTATTATTCTCCAATATTAAAAGATATATATTTAATAATTATAAATATATATAAATATTACTTCAAATTATTACATATTTATACGTGAAAAACAAAACTCGTATATAGCATAATATTTTAATTTGTAATGTAATTTTATCATTTAAAATTGTCTTTGTGTGTGTGTGACTATATATATATAACAAAATATTTTATTCTATAATGTAATTTAATTATTTAAATTTGCCTATGGATATATATAAATATACATATAATATTAAAGTAAAGTTAATAGAAATTTCAGACGTTGTATCATCCTAAGACAATTATTGACTTAATGAAAATAAATAAAATATAATAATATTTTGATTGATAAATTACATGAGAAAATCATTATGTTCCTTTACTTTTAAATTTAAATAAATATATCATCAAAATTTCCTAAATGTTAATCAATATCAATAATTGCACATTAATTTTAAAAACTAAAAATGATGATGATGATGATGATAAGTTTTATATTACAGATGTTGATAGATTATAGATAAGTTCTTGGAACATCGGAGCCCTTACAGGAAAGTCATTGGAACTAATGGAGATTTTTGACAAGTATAAGATTCATATAACATGCATCTATGATGAGATAACGTAGATGGGGGCTAAAGCGAAAGAGATCAATAGGTTAAACTTTGGTATTTAGGGTGTTCAAGATAATGAAATAGAGTAGGTATTTTGATTGTCAAGAAACTCGTACATTATGATATAGGGGTAAAGAGGACTAATGATAGGATTTTGTACTTAAAGATTATGGTGAAATGTATTGTTTTAAATATAGTGTGTGCTTATGTAACCCAAGTAGGGTTGGACGAACAATTTAAACGTCAATTATGGGAAGAGCTAGATGAGGTGATTCAGTAGATTCCTCATGATGAGAGAGTTATTCTAAAAGGAGATTTTAATAATCATATAAGGGCAACCTTAGACGAATATTCATGGGCTCATGGGGTTTTGGGTATAAAGATAGGAATGATAGTGAGACTGCTTTGTTGGACTTTGCTGTAGCGTTTGAGTTAGTAGTAGCCAACCCATTGTCCAAGAAAAACAAAGAGCACCTAATGACTTTTAAGTACAGAACCGTGAAGACTCAAATTGACTGCTTCTTCATAAGGTGGAGCGATTGACCTAGTTATAAAGATTGCAAGGTGATACTTAACGCTTACTTATTAACTCAGCTTATATTGTTGGTTATGGATCTTATAATTAAGGGTTAAAGAAAGAAGTTTTTAGAGGTGTCCTATAATCAAATGGAAGAATTTGAAAGACTATAGTGTTGAACTATTTAGGGACAGAGTAATATATAGAGAATTTAGGGATAGAGTAATATATAGAGAAAAATAGAAATTAGAAGGAGATGTTAACTAGATGTTGGAGAGAGTAACAACTCTTTTAATGAATATAGTAAAGAGATCTTGGGTATTTCTAAAGGGCCTAGGGGTAAAATGATGGAGTCTTGGTGGTGGAATGAGGATGCACTAAAAAGGTTAAGATCAATAAAGTTGTCTATAAAGCTCTATTAGATAGCACCACATAGATAGAAAGGGTAGTTCATAGAGAAGGTTACAAACTAACAAAGAAAGAAACAAAGAAGATAGTCTTAAAAGCCAAAATAAAACTTATATGAAATTATACCAATGATTGGAAACTAAAGATGGAAAAAATGATATATTTAAGATGGCAAGAGTTAAAGAACAGAAAGTGAGAGACTTATATCAAGTTTGTTATATAAAAGATAAAGCAAGGGGGTGCTTGTGACCGAAAATGAAATCAAATGAAGATGGTAGAGATACTTTTACAACCTTTTTAATGAAGGCATAAAGGACAGCATCTCTTTAAGAGACCTTAACACGTATGAAAAGTATCGTAACTTTATGTGTTACTAGCATATCATAAGGGAATAAATTAAAAGAGTTTTGAGGGAGAAGAAGAGTGGCAGGATAGTAGGGCCTGATGAGATACCTATAAAGGTGTTAAAGAGCCTGGGCAAAGAGGGTTTTACTTAACTAGCCAAACTTTTTAATGTGATCCTAAAGTCTGTCAAAATATTGGATAAATGGAGAATTATTATGTTAATTCTTCTATATAAGAACAAAAGAGACATCAAAAGCTGTAAAAACTATAGAGACATCAAACTACTTAATCATACTATAAAGTTATTGAAGAAAGTGATTGAGAAGATGGTGAGAAGGGATGCACCTATCTCAGAGAACTAGTTTGGTTTCATATCAGGAAGGTTCACGTTAAAAGTTATACGTCTCCTTAGAAGATTAATGAAATATTATAGGAAAAGATAGTGTAACCTACACATGATTTTTATTGACTTAGAGAAGACTTATAATAAGGTACCTAGAGAAATTAGGCAGAAGTATTTGTTATAATTTCACCCATAAACACTTTGAATGCATTGAGTGAATCCTTTATAAGGAAGTGGAATTTGTGATTTGGATTTCAAAAAGATTATCAATATGATTAATATTAATATTAACTTATAAAAGTTGGATCTAGGATAATTTGAATCTAATTGTATGTTTATTTGATTGATATGATATAATAATTTAGGGTGTAGATGGATAGGTTAAGGTTAATAAGGGATGGACATTTTTTAGTTTAATGATTTGGATTATGATTTGCTTCATGACAAGTAAAAGCTTAAGCGTGGGGATATTTGATAAACATTTTAGCACCTGTTTGGTTAAGCTTTTGGAGGGTGGAAAAGTACTTTTTTTCACCGCAAAAACTATTTTTTTTAAATGAATGTTTGGCCGTAAAATTTAAAAGCACTTTTTAAATAGAAATAGCTTTTTTAGAAGCTAAAATATAGCATTTTAAGAAGCTCAAATTTGGAGCTTTTCAAAAAAGCCCCTCATTTTAGCTTTTTCAGGTAGACTTTACGTTTATAATTTCCGACGTTTATGTTTATGATATCCGACTCCTCTCTTCTCTCTACTTCTGCTCTGCGATCTGAACTAGTTTTGAAGTTTCTAACTTGAAGTTTCTTTGTTCACAGACCTCTCCGTGGCCTCCCTCTGCGTAAAGAAAATCCTTCAAAATCTCGGTTTAATCCACTGTGTATCTTTTGTTCAGGTACTTGTTCTTATCACTTTTATTCTGGGTTGGTTTTATCTACTTTTATTTTCCACTCTTTTTAATAATTATTTGGATTTTGTTGTGTAACCCTTTTTGTTTCCTCTTTCTGTATGAATTTGTGGGAATTGAGTAAACTTTTGATCTTTCTGTGTCTGGCTTTTGGGGTATTTATCTTGTTCTTGATTGTTTGGAGTTTGATGGGTATTTTTAATTTCCTTGATTTCTGAGGTTGCATGCTTCGTCAGATCATGTTTTGTTTTATTCGTATTCTATAATTTTGTTGGGTGTTTACTAGGCGACGAGTTCATCTGTCCACTCTCTAAAACTGAAAGTACTGTAAAAACACTAATATTTTCCTTCATTTCATGGACTAGTCGTATTCAGACAACAAATTTTTTTCTTGGTTTTGACAATATTCTTTAAATGATTCACAAAGAAGGAGGGAGACAAATACCTTCACAAACTCTCCCGCAATCTTTTAATGAAATAAAAAATGTATAATTGAACAAAAGTTGTTTTAAATTAAAGAAAGTATCTTAAACTGGACCCTTTTTTACCAAATATTGGATGGTTTTCGTGAATTTGATATTCTCAGTTGTGGTTGCATTTTAATGAGAAAATTGAAACCTTTGTATTGTTGTCTGAAATTAGAGGTATCTTTGTCTATGTCTTCAGCAATTATCAGCATTTACGACTGAAAAGAGCAGAGCATTTGGAATTTACTATAGCTCTTTTACTTGACAAAGAGTGGGCTCTTTCTCCTTCTTTAGATCAGTACACTACTCTTCTAACCTTGTAAACCTCCTCTCTAGGTGTCCCAGTCTCTATTCAACATTTTATATTTGAGAGACTAGGGTGTTTCTTTCATTAAGAAGGTTGCTCTTTTCATTTTTTAGTATCTCATAGAATTCTCCAAACCTTCAAGTTCAATGTTTGCACCAAAAAGAGAATTCTCTAGCAATATATTTCTTTCCAAAAGCTTCTGCTTATTCTTAGTCATTAATTGCAATTGAGAAAGAAGGATATATTTCTCAGCAAGAAGACCAACCTTTTCACCTTGAAGAGAGTGGCAAGAATCCTGCAGATCCTTAACCTTCTTTCCTGACCCTTCCAACTTGCCATTCAATTCAGAGATTGTTCTATCCAAAGCAGCATTATTTTCCAAAAGCTTATCCATGCCCTTCAGCTTCTCAAAGAGTACTTCTTTTTCATCTGTTTGCTTTTGGTATATGTCTTTTAGCTTCAAGTTCTCATCTTGTATAGCTCTCACAGACGAAGCAAGGCTTTCAAGATTTAGCCCTACCGAGTGCACTTGCCTAATGAAAATATTATATCTCTTATTCAAACCTTTAATTTCCTCCTTTAAATGAAAAATATCCCGCTGCAGTGAATTACTTTGGGCTACTTATAGGGCCAGTTCCTCTTCAATCTTCTTTTTCAGTTATTTTAAGCCAAAGATCTCATTTTGTAAATTCAGTATGGAGATGCTAGAAGAAGTGTTCAATTCATTAAGGCTCCGATTCTCTTCCTGAGAATGCTGAAGATGTTCTTGCATATCATGATTATGCATCTCCAAGTCGTTTAAAAGCTGAAGCTTATTTTGAAGCTCTAGTGTCAAAACTCTTTGCTCCTCTTGAGATTGTAAGTTCAACTTCTATAAAGTTTGCAAGGTGGTCTCAGCTTTAGACAACCTTGATTGCTCATATTGGAGCAAACACTTAGGTTTCTCCAACTCTGTCTCCTTGTCCAGAAGTTCTTGATCCTTCTCTGCTATCTTCTGTGCCAGATTATAAAGTTAAATGCTCAAAAGGATGAAAAGTTTTCTCCCTATGATGAAAATGATGAATTACTTCCTACAAATGAAGAAATCAATGAAAATGAAGACGTTGAAGAAAATCATTTAGACGAGCCACAAAATAACGAGATGAATGATGCGAGAGAGCATATTACAAATCTTCTTGTATTACAATTAAATAAATAATTTATTATGTATTTAACTATTTACTCAACTTGAATATTTATTTTGAGATTATAATATTATTTAGCTTTTTATATGTTTTAATATTTATTTTTTATATTAGTTTTATTTCTTACAAGAAAATGAGACATCTCTTTAAATAATTTCCTATAAGATGGAAGTGAATTTGTCAAACTATTGTAAAGTAAATGTAAATCCATTGTTTAATATACTTTAAAAATTATATGCATAAATAATTTTTATTACAAAATAAAGTATATTTAAAATTAATAAAAGTGTTTTTTATTTTTATGTTGCCAAACAGTCTACTGCATGAAGCTATTTCAAAAACGTTGTTTTTAATTGACAGTCAAATAGTCAACTAACTTCTTAAAAAAATTCTACTAACAAAAGCTTTAAAGATATAAGCTCTTCTAAATAAGCACTAATATCACAACGCACGTTAGATTAGCCGCTTTAGTCACCGCAGACATAAAAGAAATGTGGCGATTATAGCTCCATAACTAGTGCGCACTTTGTCTAGTTTTTAGCAAACTCTCTGTTGTCTTGCTTGCCTATAGATCAAAGAATAGGATATCGTACCGTTCCGGCCGGTACCGGCCGGAACTTACCCATGGCCATCGGTACCGGTGGCAGATACCGGCCAGTACCGGTGGTTTTCGGATGGTACCGGCAGTACCGGCCAGTACCGGCCGGTACCGTAAACGTTTAAAAGTTGGGGGACCATTATGTAAAAATGGAAAAAAATTTTACCCTAAACCCACCCCACCCCGACTGCTTCGTCTCTCAATCTCAACTCTCAACTCTCACACTCTCACCGCCTCTCCTCTCTTCTTCTGTCTCTGTGCCGCGCCCGCCTCACCACCGTCGTCACCGTCAGCCTCACCATCGCCGTCACCGCCCGCCTCACCGTCTGAAGTCTCACCGTCTCTCAACTCTCAAGCCTCACCGTCTCACGATCTCTCAACTCTCAAGTCTCACCATCTCCGTCACCGCCCGCCTGACCGTCGCCCTCACCGCCGCCAGTGCTCCCTCTCGCCCTCGCTTACTTCGCTCCTGTCCGCCTCCGCCAGTGCTCCTCCCTTCATCGTCGTTCCTCCACGCAGATCCGAAGAGGCCACCACG
>JANZXP010000008.1:14225486-14244311 GCA_027576715.1 Erythroxylum flavicans | reverse complement strand
AAAATATGAATCTAAAATTTCTGCATTGAAAGAAGCTAAGGATCTATCAAGCATGTCTTTGGCAGAATTAGTAAATGCACTACAGGCACAAGAACAAAGGAGGATGATGAGAGAAGAAGGAACCATTAAAGGTACTCTGCTAGCAAAGGAAAAAATTCAGGAGGAGACAAAAACAAGAATTTTAACAAGATCAACAACAACAACAACAACAACAGAAACCATGATGATTCATATCCACTATGCCCACATTGCAAAAAAACAAATCACCCACAAAAAAATGCTGATGGAGGCTTGATATCAAATGTAGAAAATGTGGACAAATTAGACATATGGAGAAGATTTGCAAGCCACGAAATGAAGAGGTAAAAGTAGTAACTGAGCATCATCAAGAGGATGAATTGTTTTGACATTAAAGCACTGCAACTCCTAAGGCAAGGAGGAGTTTGTTGGAAAATTCCTTAGGCTTGCAGATTATTAAGAAATAAATGGTCAAATTGACCAGGTTTTAAGCAAATTTGATTATGATATTTAGTGCTCTATTTTAAGAATCAGTTTAGAGATATTCTTGTGATAGGTAGCAAATAAATAAAATAAAGATAAGATTTACCATCTGTTAGAAGATAAAGTTGTTACCTATTAGGATTTAAAATTTTAAAATTTTGATTTATTTGGTTAATCTTTACCTTTCATTGCCTATATATTTAGGCCTTCGTGTCAATGTAAAGAGTACCTATTAATAAATTCCCTCTTGTATTATCTCTTTTCTATTCTACTCTATTTTAGTTAATTTCTAGTTCTAAAATTCAACATGGAGCTGGGAGTTGATGGTGGCAAAGTTGGCGGGAGGTGGCAATGGTGATAGAGTTGGAAGCTTAGATTATAAGTTGACAATGAGAAACAGGTCTTGGAGAGTTGGCGTCGGTGAGAGTGGCAACTTGGCATGGTAACGATGACGACGATGGAGCTGTGACCTGTTTGTGAGAGGGAGTGAGGCTGAGAGTAAGTAAGTGAGAGAGACGAACGAGGAGACAGGAAAAGGAGGGACTTGCTGCCTGCTTTTTAATTTAGTCATATACTTTATAAAATTTATAAGTCGATCTAATATTAGATCGATATTTTGAATACTTGATGGTATTGGTGTTTTATTTTATTATAGATTAAAGTACCATTTTTCATCCGATACAATACAATAATCTAAACGTTGAGAGAAACTCCTTTTGTATTTGAAAAAACTTGGAGTTAATTAATGCACGTGTCCTTTTCCTTCAAAGTTTTACCAAAAAGATATTTTATGCCGACATCACTTTTATACCGCCTTAATCTCGATGAAAACTAGGATGTTCTTCACTTATATGGCCTGTTTGGTTCAAGGCATGGAATAGATAAGGAATGTAATGGTTATTATGAGAAATATAAGAGATGAGGAATATAATAGAATGAGTATTACCTTGTTTGGTTTACTGTTAAAGAATTTCTATGCCAATATTTGATTTGAAAATATAAACTTAAAATGACAAAGGAATAACTAACAAAAAGACGAAAATATCTTCATTATTATTATTATTATTATTATTATTATTATTATTAATTATCAATTTTCTACTTATTATTAATTTTGTTATTATTATTTATTATATTATTATTAAATTTATTATTCTTATTAATTTTATTATTATTATTACTTTTCTATTTATTATTATTCTTATTATAATTAATTTAATTAATAATTATTATTAATTTTATTATTCTTATTATCCTTAATATTATTAATTATTATTAATTTTTTATTATTAAATTTATTATTTTATCAATTATATTTATTATTATTATACATATCATCATCATCATCATCATTATTATTCTTATTATTCTACTTATTATTATTCTTATTATAATTAAGTTTTTTAATTTTTTATTATTATTAAATTCTTTATTATTATTAATTTTCGTCGTCATTAATTTTTTAATAATTATTATTATTAGTTTTATTATTCTTATTAATTTTATTATTCATATTAATAATAATAGTTATTATTGTTAATTTTCTACTAATCATTAATTTTATTATTATTAATCTATTATTTTTATAAAATATATTTATTATTATCATTAATTTATTATTTTTATCAATTTTATTTATTTATTTATTTATTTATTTATTTATTTATTATTATTATTATTATTATTATTATTATTATTATTATTATTATTATTATTATTATTATTATTATTATTATTATTCCCTATGATATAGAATAGCTAAAGACAAGATATGATGTTCTTTAGCTATTTTCTATAGTTAGGGAATAACAAAACCTCATAATAGTCATTTTCTTTCTTTTTCTAACCAAATATAAAAATACATAAATATTAAGAATACACCAAGAACATAATTTCTATTTCATTGAACCAAACATACCATTAGTTTATGCCCTTTCAAGAAATAAGTTTATAATGGCCACTTCTGCCGAATGTTTACATTCGATTTGATTTAATTTATTATTATTTAATTTTATATTAATATATGTTAATATTTTAATTTTCATTTAATAAAGTATATTAATTTTATGCTATATTTTTATTTTGATAATTTATGCATCTTATGTTTATGTTAGATTTAATTTATTTAGAATTATTAATTTATTATTATTTGATTATATATTAATATATATTAAATTTAAATTTTATTTTTTATAATTTTTACTTCTTAATTTAATAAACCTTTAAACCTTACATTTGTCTTGTCAATGTTTAAACTTCTTACCAAATTTTTAATCTCTTTTTTTAAAACTAAAATTTAAGCCTCTTTTCTTACGTCTTTTGTTACCAAAATTTAAATCTTATTAAACCTCTTTTCCTAACTAAATTTCAACCCTCTTCCCTTACCACGTTCGTATCTAGTTTTTCAATTAATTAAGCATTGATATCTGCGAAGGATATTATCAAGCAGGATAAGGTTGAAATCAATCAGCGTTTCCGTTTTAAGATGACCAGATATTACAGTCTGACATAAAAACATACACAAATTGTTTCCAATTATTCGAGTCGGAGCACGGATCATATTAGAATCTTCCCAGTAGTTCCACCAAGTACCGTCAATCCAGAGAAGTTCGATCATTTAAGACATTTCCTTGTATAGATAGGCAAAGAGAAGATAATATAGATCAGGTCAAAAACATCCAAGCATATGCATGAAGCTAGGTTTAGCAAAATAAACAGCTATAGATTTAATTATCCATGAATTCTAGCAACAACATGGGTATAGGTCTCGGCTACATAATCACTGCAAAACTTGTCCAAACAGCAATTAAAAAGATAAAACAATGGCAAATCCATCTTCAGGGGCTCTTTGTAAACTCTTAGATTCTTAAGACATTCTCTGTGCTGCTTCCTTTGCTAACAGTTTCTCCTTAGCTTTGGTCTTGGCCTGAGACTTGGATCCCATGATGCCACCACCCCACTTCTTGCGGTGCTCATCAAACTTGTCGTTAAAGTTGGCCTAGGATTAGTTGAACAAAATATTGATTAGTTGAAAAAGAAAGTATAATTACAAAACATTGTTCCGGAAAGAATTAAGGATAATACTCTAGGGCTCAGAATTGCTGGCTTGTAAACCCAAAGATATAAAGCCCCGACAAACAAATTATATCTGAACTGGAATGTCATTCTAGCGGTAAAATTCATATGCTTTACCAAAACCATCGAATAATTACCTTGACTGCCTCTAGAATCTTACTGAATTCCAACTTGTCTTCATTCTTCACTGATGTGAGACACAAAGCTGCCGCTGTTTTCTTGTGTACAATCTGTTATTAATCACAGCAGCATTAAAGAAAACATCAAAGAGCTGATTCCCAAACAGCTAAAAAGTAAAACATCAAAAATATCAAAAGATCAGATAATTACCGCTCCAAGTCGTGATTTCCCCTTCACAATTGCGTAAGGCACCTCCATTTTCCGGCACAAGGCAGGCAACCAGACAACAAGCTCAATTGGATCAACATCATGAGCAATAACCACCAACTGGGCCTTGTTCTGCATACATTGGATGAAAAGCACACAAGCTATAAACAGATGAACAACGATGAGAAATGCCACAACTAGAATAAAAGATAAGCACATCCAATTATTGTCTATACCTGTTCAATGAGGTAGGTGACATGATTAAGCCCATATTTAACAACAATTGGCTTCTTAGACTCCACGGGTTTGCCCTCAGCTTCAGCTTGAGCCTTTTTCAAAAGCCTCTCTTTCTTAGCAGCCTTGTCCTCGGGTCTATACTTGAGCAACAACTTGAAAAGCTGTGTAGCTGTGACAAACAATAAATAAAAAATAGTTTATGATCTGATTACCAAAATAATTAATATCCTTTTAAAGTAGAAGTTTGTAATCTAAATGGCTACTTCAACTATCCAGCCATTGACAAAACAAATAGTCATACGACAACAAACATGCAGAACATTTCAAAGCAACACAGAGCTATATATCTGTTGGATCTTACCAAGGTTTTTGTCAAGTGTTTTCGTAAACTGATTAACAGCAGGTGGAACCTTCAATCTCTGTTTCAAGATCCTCCTTTGTCTTTGGATACGAACAACATGTGGCCACTTAACAAACCTGGTCAAATCCTTTTTTGGTGGTAAAGCACCACCAATTCCAAACTGTTTTGGTCGCTTCTCGAACAAAGGGTCGACAACCTTTTCCTAAATTGTAGTTTGCACAAAACAAAGATAAAAATTCGTCAAAAGTGCAAGACAGTAGTTTCAGGATCTACAGAACACTAATAGGGAAATTACGTGGGGTTACTAATTTTATAGGAGGAAATGGGGGTTAAGTAATGCTTACAGGTTTCTTCTTCGTTGCCACAGGGGCCTTTCCAACAGGTCTTTTGGGTGCCTATCATACAAATAAAGCCACATAAATTTAAAAAAATGTAGAAATTAATAAATTTAAAGTTGCAATAGAGAATCGTTAATCAAGAATCATAAAACATCCAGATATGAGCAAACCATTCAATAATTCAGTGCCACAATACTAAGCCTCACACTCAAAGCAGCTACATCAAGATAGCATTTGATTGTGAAAAAGACTCTTATTTTACATAACACCCAGTGACACAAAGCCTATAATAACATGTAAAATAGAACTAACGAAGCTCTACTAAATATCACAAACAAGCAGTAGAAAGTACAGCATAGAACGAGAAACAAAATGCAAATGAGTGAGCACTTAATCTTTAAATATCGAAAACGGGATCCACCAAGAATCATAAAGCTTACCATGGATGAATTAATCGGAACGCAGACGACTAGAAGGAGAATGACAGAGGCACGGACTGAGCTACGCGGCTCTAAGTTAGGGTTTTATAAGGACTGATAGGTGGAAACCCTAACCAAATGTGTAAGCAGAATAGTATTATTAAGAAATAAATTGGGTTGGACTTTACTTTGGGGTATTATCGGAAAGTCCAATTCACTGAGCAATTATATTTTAAAGCCCAGTATTACTTGTACGGCCCTATCTAACGATTTATGTGTTTAAATGTTTACCCGAGCAATTCAATTCTTGGGCCTGGGCCCTATTTCGAGGTTAGTAAATAGTAATTTAATCTATCCATAAAAAGTTCGTTTATATTAAATACAAATTACAGATAATTTAGAAAAATCCATAATGTTTTAAAATTATTCAAATTTAATATTAAATTGATGAAGTTTTTAATAAAATTAAAGATTTATTAATTAAGTGTCACGTCACTTTTGACTTAATATTTTAAATTTTTATTATTAAGTAGGACCCAAACTCATTCATTTAAATTTAACCTAATTTTTAATTAAACTTATCAAAACAAGCTGTAATTATTCTATTATTTGGTTAGAACTTATTATCAGTTGTAGGTTTACATTTACCCTCCCTTTCATCCTTTATAATTATTCCATTGTTTCATTTGCCATTATCCCATTATTTCATAAAACTTATATGCATTCTCTGCAAGATTATGAATAATAAATGAGTTGCTTTAATGTCTTTGAAATTTTTCATGTAATATAGAAATTTTATAAAATTCATATATAATAAATAGAGTTTTGTGGCTTTACATAAATTGTCAACTCATATATTTTAATAGAGAAAAATAATAAGGATAAATCTATGTAATATTAATTAATTTTATATTTATAGTTTTATAAATTTTTGAAATGACATTGTTGTTAGCTAAATTTATTTTTAGAATTAGAAGCATTGTCAATAGTATGAAATTTGATTTTTATGAATATGATATTAATATTTAATATTGATTTCTATTTTTTACTATATTGTAATTTTTAATTATATTTTAATTAATATAATTATATATGGTAATCAACATTACTAATACCGTACCGGACCTGGTATTGGATTAGATTCTAGTACAATACTGTACTGGTACCGGTCAATATCAGGCATTATTTCAGGTAATTTTTAAAATTTATGAAATAGTCCATTAATTTTTTTAGAAATTGCAAAATAGTCCACTGTCATATTGTATAGTTATACTGTATAGTTTATAAATTTACATCAATCATATTTTCAAAAATCGTAATAATAAATAATAACCATAATTAATATGAAATAACAATAATTTTCAAATATTTCACATATAAATAATAACTACAATTAATAAAAGACAATTATCATCATGCCAATATAAAATTAAGAACAATATAAAATATTTAAATTATTACTATTTCATCATATAATAAATAATAATTACTTCAAAACATCCAATAAAAAGAATAATAAATATCCTCAAATCTCAAACTATTACAATTTACGACAAGAGTTCGTAATGAGGAATCAACCAAGTAAAAGTGAAACCTATAATAAAAATATTTACAATTACATTACATATATAGAATTTAACATATTTAACAAATATAAGTAAAATTTAAAGAAGAGGAAAAACAAAAATCTGAAACTTCATTCAATCGTCTACGGGAGAATACTCTTTATAATTACACTGACCACAGTTATTATTTGGTACAAAATCATCATCATTAATAGCATGTCAATGCTTTCTCAACGAAAATTATCTTCCAAGTTATTCACATCTATCAAATCTAGTTTCTCAAAAACCCAATATGCCAAAATATCGATATTATCAATAGAAATTGGATCTATTGAACTACTTGTACTATTAAGACTCCTAGTAAAAATAAAATTTAATTATTAGAAAACTATAAGAAAATACATCAAAATTAATAATGATAATAATATACCTTTCCTAAAGCTTTAAATTGTAACGAATGAATACTAAGTCATTCAATCTCTTGTGCTCTAATCTATTCCTTTTCTTAGAATGGATGAATTCAAATGTGCTATAGTTTCGTTCACAGCCTATTGTACTCACAAATTAACTTAAAATTCGAATTGCAAACCTTTGTTATTTTGAAACACCACTTCCGTATTGATCCCACTAAAAAACTGTAAGTCGTAAGATAAAAAAATAACGTTACAAACAAAATAAAATGATAATTAATTTTCAAAAATAAGAAAAAGGAAACAGTCAATACCTGGAGAAAGTTTTGCTCTTTGTCAAATAATAATCGAGAATCCAAAATCTCCAAAAGATTACTTATAAAGCTCAATTTGTGAGCTTAAGAGATCTTGCATCATTTCATGACCAACAATTGTTGTAATAGTGAATAACATTCCTCTAGTAACTTCAACTTTTTTTGTAAAATTCGGTCTAAAATATACACTAGGATTCAAAAATGCCCCAGCTGTAAACAACGGAGAAGAAAGTTGCCTTTCCTATCTCTTATTGATGATTAAAAGATAAGATGTATACAAAGAAGACCTATGTTTTAGATTGACCTTGATTGCTTCCTTCGGCCTTTTCATGACATCCAAAAAATAACCCATTGTTGGCTTTTCTTCACTATCAACCAATCGAAGCACCGTTACTAAAGGCTCACAAACTCGGATAACAAATTGACATTAAGACCAAAATTCTCTACCTTCTAGTATAATGCTAGAAACCTCCAATCCAGCATTAGACCTAGCATACTGAGATGCAATCCACTTATCACTTGTAAATATTTGTCTTAACTCATTCTTCATCGAAACAAAAGACTGAAGTGATAAGAAATTTATTACAAATCTTGTCACACTAGAATGACACAAATTCCTATCATTAGTAAATTCTTTTCTCATTAAATTCAATACACATGCACGATTATAGATGAACTTGGTCACTTTGTTATCTTTCTGTATAGTCTCATCAATAATAGGAAAATACTTAGGATTCGTTACAATCTCCAACATTAGGTCAATGCAATGTGCAACCCAAGGAGTCCAAAAAAAGAATTATACCTATTTTGTAACTTTCTTCCTGCTACTTTATAAGCGGAATCATTGTTAGTAATGAATTGAATAATGTTTTCTGGCTCCACTTCATTCACAACTTCGTCAAATATCTCAAAATAAAGTATCAATTTTTCTAATAAGGCCAGATGCATCAATAGAATTCAAAAATATTGAGCCATTTGTAGAATAAACCAAAAAATTAATAATAGGCTTTTGTCTCCTATTTGTCCAACCATCACATATGATTGAACACCCAAAAATAGCCCAATTCACTCTTCTTTCAGCCAAATAACTTTTAATTTTAGTAACTGAGCAACTCAAAAGTTTACCTCTTAGGTCATCAATCGAAGGAGCTTCGTATCCTAGACCATAAGAGGCTAGTGCATCCACCATAGGTCGATAATAATAAGATTGAGAAGCATTGAATGATGAACCTTTATCATACTACCATTTAGCTACTGCTATATCGACATTGTAAGCCGCATCTCTTGATTGCATTGCACTACGAATTGAAGGTTGGAATTCAGAAGTTGTTCGTGGAGCAAAAAAACTACTCACTTGCCTTCTTCTTTTCCTCACATCAGGTCCAAGTGTATTAATCACTTCTTTCTGGGCATGGGATGGAATACTAGCATTACCACTACTACCTTCAACATTTCCACAATCACCATGAAAAGGAAATGAACTTCCACTACCAATTTCAAAATTCAACCATTCCCTTTTATCTTTCTCATGTTGATATTCTTCAAGCAATGTTTTCATTTGCCATTTCACATTATGACTTACTTTTTTATAGGGTTCAACATTTTCTTTAACCCCAGCTAAATGCTTCTTTAATCGGGTGATTCCTCCACCTTTCAAATGTTTATTACAAAATAAGCCAATTGTGTGGTTCTTCATACCCGGGACCAATGTAGTATAAGCCCAAGCTAGATCATTGTATCTTTCTGAAGCAGTTTGATCAGAAGTATTTGAACTTTCTTCCATTAATCTTTAACAATAAATGAAGTCATACATCAAAATCATACACAATTCAATTTCATCCAAAACAATCCAATTTTATCTAACAAAATTCATCAATAAGTCAGAAACTAACAATTTAAGTTTTCAACGTACACAATTACACAATACGCAGGTCTATCATATGTAATATAACTCATTTTATATGATTACCTCCCTAGATGAACATTTATAAATATATATTACTAGCTAAGGTAAGACTTAGTTTCTTGATAATGAGAGCATATGTTTGTGTTTATTAATTGGACAAATATTTGTGGGAATAGAAGATGCATTTATGTGTATGAAAGTGAAGCTTGTAGCTAATAAATAAACCACACACTTGCTAGCAAGACTTTATAAGTTGTAAAAGGAAGTTAGTTCTATCGCATATGATTAAAGTAACAAGATATATTAACTTATGATTAAACTGTATGCATGGTAGGTTGAACGTTAAGCTTCACCATACTTTAATAATATACAATTAATGAAGAAATATATATCAATTTCTTATGAAAATGAATTCTTATGACAATGAAAGAATTGATAGATGTATGATTTTTCAATTTATAGCATTAAGTTCTGCCTAATCCACAAGCCTATGAGATTAACTTAATCAATTTAATGACATCTTATAGAAGCTCAAGTTTAGTATCAACAATCAGAAAAGAAAGATGGAGCTTAACTATATTCCAAGGTATTGAATTTATTTAGATTTGATTTTGGAAATTAATAAAGAAGTTGAGATATCTTGTATAATATGTACAAGTAACAAGGAGTCTAGTTTATTAAAAGATAACATATAAATTGTAAGATATCCTTTTCTAGAAGTGAAAGAATGCAACCACTATTTTATATAATTTACAATAGTCCTCCAAGGAAAAGACAAATTGAATATCAAAACTTCAAACACTTCTTTAGGCAATGCTTTAAATTTAATATTTGAAATTTAGGAAAATTATTATCAACTCTTTATCTTTATTCTTTATTAAAGAAGATGGAGGATATTTTAGTTAAGTTTCATTAACATAAAAAGAAGAAGAAATTATTAAGGTGTATTCATTTTAATTATATAAATTTGTAATATATGGATTGGAAAGAATCATATTCATGTAATGTAAGCAACCAAAGTCATGTTTCTTTTGTACGATGATATTTCTTGATTACTTATAATTTACGAATGCAAATGGTATACTTAAAATTCAAATCTCAATTCATGCATAGCCATACCATGAATGAACCAAATCATAACCAACAAGATAAAAAAACCACGTATCATTCATTCAACTCCAATCAAAATATTCAATTCCCAGTTTCCAACCCAACACAAATCACAAATCTATACAGTTTAATTCCAACCTCCAACTTCCAACAATCCAACTCATTCACAATCACAATTTACAAATGCAATTAAGCAAAAAAATGTAAAAACATATCCAAAAAGTTCTCAATGTATTTGGTTCGGATTTTTGGGCTTGGTTAGGTTTGAATTTGGATCTTTTTTAGATCTGATGAGTGGCAACTCCAGAAGCAATGGTGGCAGGTAGCGGTGGACAATGGACAGTGGATGGTGGACAATGGTGGAGAGTGGAGTGGCGTGTAGAAGGGCACGAATGAAGCGGTGAAGCCTAAAAATGGTTCGGTGTGGTGAGTGGTGATGTGCGGTGTGAAGAGAAGGACATGTGGTGGCAACGTGGAGGAACCGAGGAGGGCGTGCGATGTTGTCATCGATCAGAGAGGGAAAAGCAGCCACCAGAGGGGGGAGCGAGAGAGAGAGTATGGAGATTGGAGAGTGTCTGGGAGAGAGATGAAAAATGAGAGAGAAGAGCAAATGGGTTAGGGGGTTGGGTTAGTTAAAATTTTAGTAATTTTGCTAATTAGTCCCTGAAGTCTTCAAACCTTACGGCACCGACTGGTATACGATTGATATTTTGAATACTGGCGAGTACCAGGAGAAAACTCCAATACAGGCTAGTACCTACGGCCAGTACCATTTTAACCAATACCATTTCACTTTTTGGCTGGTACTGTACCTTCAGACCATTACCAGCTGATATAGAATGGTACTCATAACTATGCTTGAAATTATTTACACCAGCAACTAGAATATCATCCACTAAAACTAGAAACAATAATTGCTTACATCTTTCATAGATGGCTTACATACAACTAGCATGCATCCATTAATATGACAATACCTCATGTTGCATCTCTTTAAGTAGGATTAGACAAACACCACACAGTTTTCAACAAGTCACTCGGATTGATTTGTATCTGGAGTAATATGCAAGATAATTAATTCTCTTTAATTTTAAATTAAAATTTTAATCTGATTTGATAACTTCCTTGAACATTACATAAAAATAGTTAAATATCTAAAGTCTTGCCTAATTTCACTTTTATTTTTAATTGTGATTTTTGAATTTTTTTTAATGTAAATGTAATTATATATATATACCAAGTGACAGATGAAAATGAATTATTTTTATTATTTAGTCAAATAATTATTTTTATTTCTTATAAATATGTACTAACAAGTAATAATTTATACAATATTAATTATGAAAATAAAGATTGAACTATAAGTTTCATATATATATATATATATATCTATATATATATATATGTTATAAAATCATCAATGATTTAATTATTTTATGATTAATAAACTATTATTAATAAATTTAATATTTTAATTTATAAAATTTATGAGAATTTTAATTATAAATATATTAGTAAAAATAAATATTTAGTTTTTGAAAACATTATAATATCGATAAAAATAATTATATTATTATATTATTTTATTCTAATATTTAAATTATTAAAATGCATATTCTAATATTTAAATTATTAAATGCATATTCTGGTCACTTAATTTATAAAAATTAGAAAATTATTTTTAATAATGATATAAAAAATTTAAATTTCTATTATTAACAATAAAAATATAATGGTAATAAAATTCATCAAAATTTTATGTTATATTATTTAATAATTAGTCTAATTAATAATGAAGTGAAGTTATAATAAAAAGTAAATCAAAAATTGAAATTAATTTTTTTATAAATCATGAAAACAATAAGAAATTGAAAACAAAAATTAAAAAGACTCAAACAAGCATATTTTCATCAAATTTAAGAAAAAAACAAAAGAAATATACAGGTCCGTTAAAAATAATTTGAGATCACTTTTGAAAAAAGAATTACTGTAATTAAACTAATTTATTAATAAATGAGTATAACTTTCTATGAGGAATAACTAAATGTAATTTTAAAAATTTGTTGTCAATAACTTTTCACCTTAATTACATATAATATTAGGGCCAACATAAGATCCTCATTAATCTATCCTACGCATACCAGATCTCCTGGATTGAAGGACACCTAGCCGGCCGAACAAAGACACAACACTTAGTAGTCCAATAAAAACGGCTTTAAAATTATAATTAGCGCTAGTTGTGGCAATAACATAGGAACAAAGGAAAAGAAAAAGGAGATCAGTAGCGATAGACATACGGAAGGATCATGAGACGGTCTGCGAGTGCCTCACTCGTAGCCCTTTTTTCCTTGCTCCCCGTACAATCAAGTCGAACATGGGTGCTTTAGCTTTTTGAAAACAGAAGGCACGTCAATTTGTTATTGTAGTTGATTTTTTTAACATTGATTGCCGTTATTATCGTTGATTACAGTTTTCCTCTCACAACTGAAGTCCTAATGATTAAAAAAAATTTCAAGCTTGTCTACGTTGGAAGTTGTTTATCATATATGTCATGATGCAACGTTTACCCCTTTTTTTTTGTGGGCTCTTGCCTTTTGAAATTACAAAAGTAAAAGATGGTCGAATCTTGAAAGGCACACAATTATTGAAATGCACATCAAATTACGCCAAAAGACGTCATATAATTATAAAAAGTGCGCACATTTAAGATGTATGAGTGGAGTGTTACATGTCGGGAACTCACGTACATGGAACTTTGATTTAATTAGGGTAAGTCTACTGATTGAGTTGGTTTGCTTTCTGTTTAAAATTTATGAACTTATATTCCATTAAAGCAGAAAAATAGAATGTAAATTTTTTTCTAATGTCAAATGGTTAATATATACTTTATATTAGAGTAAAATTTTCAAGATGTTTTAGCTATGATTCTAGCAGCCCCGCAAATGTCTTGGTAGTTTATCTTTGACTTATCCCATTTTGAAAACTAGTAATAGACACCAAAGTGATCAATCATTACTTCACACTGAAGATATAGAACTAAATCTGCCGAGCCAGGAGGAGAGCCAGAAGGCAGAGTAGGAACCTTACATGAGATTCTTCTTTCCCAATTTTATATTATTTTTGTCTCTTTCTACTACTTGCTACTATCTCCATACTATCAACTATGTCCCTGTCATGATTGGAGGGAGGGCGTGAGGATGTTTGACTAGGTGCTTTTAAAGATAGATCTTTAAGAGAGATATTAATTGGAAAATCTATTTATAACTTAGGAGGAGAAATATTTAAGGTTACAAATTTTAAGACGTTAAAGATTAGAGGTCTTTGGAATAGAAGTAGTAGAGGGATATTATCCAACGGCACAGGAGTTTTAATATGAATTGTGATTTAAAAGCTTTAAGTGAGTTTTTAATGGTCTTCATAAGCAAAAATTGTTCTGGTAGGTTTATAAGTTTTTTTTGGATTAAGGGAGCAATACAAGAAAAATGTCGTTTAGCGATGGAAATTACCAACAAAAAATATAAACATTCCGTTGGTAAGTCAGGTTAGCGACGGACTTTACTGACGGACAAAGACATCGTAAAAACGACAGTAGGTAATAATTATCGACGAAAAACATAAAGTCCATCGGTAAATTTACTGATGGACAATTAATGTTCTGTTAGTAAATATACTGACGATTTTTTGTTGGCCATCGGTAAATTGCCTACGGACAAAATTATTTCGTCGGTGAGTTTGTTAAAACATTACTGACGGTTATGATCATTCCGTCAGTAAGTGTACTGATGATTATTCTACTATTGGTAAATTTGGCGACGGAATTGGTTATTCCGTCAGTGATTACTGACTGTTAGTCGTCTTCTGTAGATAAAGAGAATTGATTTTATTGACGGAACCACAAATGTCCGTCGGTAAATCAACCAGAAAATTTTTTTAAAAAATATACCGTCAATAAATTTTATTTGATGATATTATGGTTGATGCATAATTTAAACAGTTATGAATTTAATAGTATACATTTAATTTGTTTAACAGAAAGTTGATTGATGATATAAAGTTAAAAGTATCTTAATTGAAAAACATTAAATTGTACATAATAAGAATTTGTAATTCAAATGAAATGACTACAAGTACACTATTGATTTGGTGACGACGGATACTCTGTTTGGTGCGATAGGGTGCCACCCCTACCCTTCAACTCATTGACCTTATTACGGAGCTAAGCTATGTACTCCATCAATGTCTGCACTGTGCTCTGAAGCTCTTGGACTTCATTGGTTGTGGACTGCTTACTAGATACTGCTGTACTGGACATGAAGGATTGCGAATAACATGTATTTGTAAATGAAACTAAGTCGAATATCCTTCCACGACGGTCTCTACTACCCACTGCATGAAGATAGGATTGACTCTCATCAACATCTTCAGACTATTGAGACTGTCGTTGAATGCTTTCTTATATTTGGTCCTATCAGAAGGCAATGTTTATATTAGTAAGTTATAATTATAAAGCATTAATATTAAACCATAAATTTCACATACATTTAATTCTCTACTCAAAATAATTTCAGACAAACCCTTTTCTCAATAAATGCCCATTAACTTCATAAAAAGGAAGGAAACGAATGTGTTTGCACTTTTTACATAGACATCTAATCTTTGAGCTATCCATATATGCAGGTTGAGAACATGCATAATGAATAAAAGCTTCAACTCCCTCAACAAACTCAAGATTAATGTAACTATCAAGTGTTAACCGTCTATGCATCCAAGATCTATCAACATTACTCATTTATGCAAAACTGTTAATTTCAAACAATGATTCCATAGTTACTATCCTTCATATTCCCCAAAGTTTACAAAACATTTAAACTTTACACAACATCCCCAAAGTATTAATCAATTGAATTAATGACCTACAGTTGATTTTAAAACTATGGTACGTGGCATTGTTTACACCTGTGAATCAAGAAAACAAGTTCTCATTATGACCCCTAGGCTTATGAAATTTTTCACCGATAAGCCTCACGGGAGCTGCATCACAGGTTTCCAGCCTATATACCGTCCTAGGGTTTATTATGTAAAGAATTTGTCTTGTTTATAAAACATATTAATTCCTTGTATTAATACTGAGTTTGCATTAATCACATCAAAGTTGAAGTATTAATCGATCGAATTAATGACCTACAATTGATTTCAAAACTATAATACATGGCATTGTTTACACTTGTGAATCAAGAAAACAAATTCTCGTTGTGACTCCTAAGCTCGTGGAAATTTTCACCAGTAAGCCTCACGGGAGCTGCCTCACGGGAGCTGCATCACTTTCAGCCTATATACCGTCCTAAGGGTTTATTATGTAAAGAATTTGTCTTGTCTATAAAATGTATTAATTTCCTGTGTTAATACTAAGTTTGCTTTAATCATATCGAAGTTGAAGTATTAATCGATCGAATTAATGACCTACAATTGATTTCAAAACTATGGTACGTGGCATTGTTTTCACCTTTGACATAAGAAAACAAGTTCTCGCTGTGACTCCTAGGCTTGTGGAATTTTTCACCGATAAGCCTCACAGGAGCTGCGTCACGGGGTTTTCAGCCTATATATCATCCTAGGGGTTTAATATGCCTCAAATCATCCATAACATCTCAAACTCATTCCACATATAATAAATGCTTATGTAATCATACATCTACTCATAAATGATTCAAACATAACCCAAATATAAATAGTTAGATTATTAAAAAAGAACATAAAAACTAATCAATTATGTAACTGTCGCTTAAAAGTTATTATTAGAACTTTTATGATGATGACTAATTTATCAAAGAGATTCGTTAAATGTATGCAATGAAGGATAAGAAAAATTATTAATGTGTTTTTTATTAATAATTGCTTGATTTGACATTATTTTGCGGTATATAAGTAAAAGGATGTGATTTTTTTTCTAATGATTGGATCCTATAATGACTGATTTTGCTTCAACACTCACTTTTGATGTATTGAAGAAGAGTATAGAGACAACAACAATAACAAAGACGATGAAAAAGACAGAATTTGTTGAATATGAATATAAGAAACTAAAACTTGTCATAGTTGTGTTTATCTTCTATTTTTCCATTTTGTGTATAATTGCTCTTATTCTGAAAGCTAAATTTGGTGTATTTGAAGCATGTTCAAGTGCTTAAAGAGATGCAAATTTTAATGTGAATATTACTATATTAACTTAAAGAAATGTATTTTAGTATTGCATTTGTTAACCAAACTTTGATCAACGAACATGTTTAAGTGCTTAAAGAAATGGTTTATATAATAAATATTAAATCCGGTAATAATAAAATTTTAAATGCTAAAATAAGAAAACCATTGCTTTAAAAAACAACACATTTAAATATTACCTGGATTTAATCAAAGTAGGAGTTAATATTATTTGATGTCAATTTTTAGCAAGTATTTTATCTAAGCTAATTTTAAAAGACATGATAATCATATAGCAACTTCTATTGTTTGTTTTGTGTATCTTTAAGAAAGCTCTATTTATAAGTTTCAAATACCATACCTTAATATATATGATACCACAACTCCAAACATTCAGTACAACTCCTATGAATAAAAAAATAACATCACTCATAACAAATAAGTAATACTTTCACTTTATAATGAGAATAACATGTTTAAGGATAACAAATAATATGCATCAACACATACGATACTATAACTCCAAGCATTCAATATAACTCCTATGAACAAAAAAATACCATTGCTCATAACATATAAGTAATTCATTTACTTAATTATGGGAATAAAAGTTTTACTATAATGAATAAATGCTTCAAAGTAATATTTGAATGTATGGCCAAATAATATAAAAGGAAATGTTTGTTATAAGAGACATTTCATCAAACAATTCATAGGCAACCCGAATTATCTATAACTAATAACAAAACAATTACATTTTTTCATTATCTACCAACAATAACATATTTAAACAATAAATAAACCAACAATTCAACTAAAAAACGCATAAACCAACAATCCAAACAAAACCCATCTACCCACTGACAGTCATACATATAATTTTCCAACACCTTAATTTTTTGGAGACAAAATAAACCCAATATAGTTGTTACCTGAAAATGATGCACGAAAGACTAAAAACGAAGCAAAAATCAAAGGTGAAAGCACTCCAAGAAGAGAACCGACAACGTAAATGGTGGGAGCAGAGAAAAAAAGCAGAGGGGAGGGAGAAGAAGGGGAGCTTCATGTCTCATAAATGCTACTGATAAAATGACATTGTTTTGATTAAAACCAAATGACGTCGTTTTATTTTATGACAATTCGACAGTTGCCGACGAAACGACATTTTTGTCGGTATTTTACCGACAGAAATATTATCTCGTCAATATTCAAGTTGCTTATTTTTATCGCCAGCTGATGCTACCTAATTTTGTGATGGACTCTCGTGTTTTGTTGCCATAATACGACCGAGAACTCGCGGGGATATTTTTCCTCTACGTTTATGATGAATGTTTTGACCGTCAGTAAATCCGTCAACTTTACCGATGGAAAGTGAATTTTTGTCGCTAATTAGAGACGGAATGTGTTCCATTGCTAATTTTTTGTCCGTAATTTGTTATTTTCTTGTAGTATTTCTGGAGAGAAATCTCACAATCGTGGGAATGATGGGAATTCCCATGATCTATCCGGGGGAAATTTTAAGTTTCTCTCCCCTTTCTTCTTTCGTACATTCTTCAAAAATTTTCACCTTCTCTCTCTAACCTACGAAAACTCTCCTCTCACTCTCTAAAATCCTTCATCTTCCTCTAGATTCTTGGTGTTTGCTTCATCTCTTTTCATTAATCTTATAATCCTTTACTCTTCTCATGCATTAATTATTCAAAAATACAAGGATTAGAGTAAGATTTCTCTCTCTCTCTCTAAAAAATGATTTCACTTCTCTTTCTCTTATTTTTGCAGGTTTTCATCTTCCAATGACACCAAAGAAGATGGCAGCTCAGAAACAGACCGATGAATTGCACAGTCAAGTCTCTGGTGAAGGTAAGCTCGATTTGTGGTAGCTTTTCGTGCCCCATTTTCCATTTATTCGAAGGAAGAATGTACGTGCTTTTGAGATATTAGAGATAGGGACTTGATCACTCCTCGTTACTTTAATTTTGAATTGTTAGAAACCATAGGAGTTAGGTGAAAAATTGAGTGACTAGCTGCGAATATAGGTTAGAATAGGTTCATTCGTTTTTGATG
>JANZXP010000008.1:14201836-14224089 GCA_027576715.1 Erythroxylum flavicans | reverse complement strand
TTAATAAATAAGGATCAATATGAGATATTGAATCTTATATGGGCATAATTGGTATTTAATTAGAATTATTTGTAATTTTAATTAAAGTTTAATTGAAATTAGAATTTAATTTTAATTAAATTACTAAAACGTCCAAAGCTTATTATAAATAGGCTTAAGCTTTATGGAGCTAGCACTTCTTTCTTAACTCTCTCTGTAAGAGTTACAGAGTTCTCTCGACTCATTCTATGGATACCGTTAGAGGTTGGACATTTGTACGGCTATGGTGGTTGAGATTGATTAATTTCAGAAACGGCTCGAGGGATACAAAAAGATAAAGATCAAGCTTCAGAATAAGGTACAAATAAAGTTTTTGCTTTATTATGATTTTTGTTAATCATTTTATAGAAATAAAGAGATCTTAATTTTCGGGAAATCAAAAGTTACAAAAAAGTTTCGTAAGTAGTTTCCTAACACTGTAGTCCAGTGCATCTTTACATAAATTTAACTAGTCAAAAAAGGAGACATATCGGCTTTTTCTGAAATAGCATATCTCTAAGCTGAAGTTCTAATTGAAGAGAATATTACCAGAAAAGACTAAAATAAATTAGTAAATGAACCAATATGATTAGAACGTACTTATCAGCTTATACATAACTGCTTCTAAAACTTTGGGGTCTTCTATAAGTTCTATATCAACAAAAAATTTTCCTTTTAGAAACTTTAGATGTCTTTTTCAGAATTCCATTGAAATATAACTACTATTTCTTGGAAAGAATTATGCAAGTTTAATCAGAAGTGGTTGGTTCACATAGGAAAATGATAATAGAAATGAGAATAAATATAGTGAGGAATGAGAATGGATATAATCATTATAATTAGAATAATTGGTTAAAAGGAAGGAATGATTAACATTACTATTGATAGTGGTTGGTTTGTTAAAAACATTGAGAAATAAAGATTGTTATATTTTAATTAATTAATTACATTTTAATTAATTTCATTGTAATTAACTAATTAATTATATTTTAATCAATAAATTATATTTTCATTAATCAATAAATTATATTTTAATTAATTACATTTTAATTAATTAATTACATTTTAATTAATTAATTACATTTTTAATAATTATATTGTAATTAATTACATTTAAATTAATTATATTTTATATTTAAATTAATTATAGTTTAATTATATTTAATTAAAAAATATTTGTGGGAATCAAAACCGTTCCTCCCACATATGAAAAGTATGGATTATTACCTAAAATTAGGGTATGAAAAAACTATTTAATCAACCATAATAAATAACCAACTATTAACATTCGTTCGTTTCTGTTGATTTATTCCTATTCTTCTTCACCAAGCACCCCTCGACAATAATAGTAACAGAAATAAGCCGTCACACTGAAATTCAAGAAACCAAGTGGGGATTGAGCACAGCTCCAATGAACAACAGTAGACCAGAATTCTCTTCCTTGATTGTGAAAATAAATGGATGGTCAGCCACAAAGGTTGGAGCGCTCAGCCTTCCACATCGAAGCCTGTACTGAGAACAAGTACTAACTGCAGCTTCGGTTCCTTCCTCATTAACTTCAATATATGCCTTGTGGAAAAGCTTTGAGAGGACAGGAGGCCTGGCACTATCTACCATCTCTGAGAGCTCACCTGTGTCTTTGAAAGGCAGTTCCAATCCCAGTTCCTGCATAGTTTTTGATGCTTCAAAGTCGAAGGCAAACTTGAACCTCGGAACCCAAAACAATCTAAGATTCTCTTCCCTTAAATTCAAAGGACCATCAAATGCCACGGGATTGCTCCTCAATTTTTCCACCAGAGCTGCCAAGCCATCGCTTGCATCAGGAAGAAAGAAGTACATGGAAAATCGCATGTTGTCTAGTCCACTTTGGTATGGTATCTGAAGAACTTTGTAACCATCATAGCTTCCATACAGGTTTTTATGATCACTCCTAATAGTCATGAAAGGAACTTGGACAATCTGCCCATCGAGAAGGTAAAACTCCTTGTGCTGTGTCTTGGATTCATCAAACCTTCGGTCCCATGCTCCTTTAAAATATAGTGCATTGGCAAGGACAAGGGCTGTATCACTTTCTAGACTACCCTGTGGGAGTAGGTCTTTGATGAGTCCATTACTCGCAGACTCTGCCCAAGAATTAACTTCATTCACCACGTCATTACTCTACAAGGACAATCACTAAACTATGTATGAGCTCCTCTCGTCCAGTAATAGAAACGAAACGAATTTTCAGATAAGAGAACAAGTGTGGGCATTTAAGCATCACCTTATTAACAAAGTCAACTTCTTGGACTGTGGCATGGTAAATACCACTGACCACCTCCTTAAAAGAAGGCTTGAAGTGTAATCCATGACGAATCCAAGCACCGTTGACGAATGATACAACAGGCCCTCCATTGCTACCAGTTGACGGCGACAATACCGAAGAAACAGTCTCTGAAGCCAGAGACATGAGCTCGTTGACACTTTGTGATCCAAGATAGGAAAGCAACTGCTCCAAGGTAGACCCGTTTGAGCCCAGAGCAATCAGGCTCAACATGGAGTGGAACGACAAAGGAGAAAACAAAAAGTTCGATCCTTTCTCAACTTCTTTTAATAGAACATGGGCTGCCATATCCAAAGAGAACTTGGTGTCTGATTTGCTGGTCATGATTGTGTTTCCTGGGAATCCGTCAATAGAATGCCAACGTACGATGAAATTAGTTGTTTGATTTGGTCGCTCCTTAGACATTCTATATTTATAGACTACGACGAGAGTTGCTTTGTCCTATCCTGTGTATCCGTCGCCAATCCACAGCTTGCTTAATTACCGAAAGGCAGCTACATTTAGGATACCTTAAGGGGGAAGTTTCAAACTACGGACTTCAGTTTAATAAGTTCTTTCCGATATTCACAAAGAAAACGGGAAATTGCTCTCCTTCAGCAGAGTGAATTAGTCCATGGTTTAGCATTCCATAGACGCTTACCACATCAGACAAACAGTCACTTTCACCATCTCTTAATTCCGTATGTATAACGTTATTAACAGAAGAATTACAGGAAGGTTGCAACTTGCAAGCTGATTTATTAGACAAAACAAAGGTCGTTACTTTGGATTTACAGACATCATTGACATGACCGGATATATTTTATTCTTATACGTCTGCTATTATTTTTTTGGGGATAATTACGATAGATTTTTATAAATTATATATACCTCCAAATTCAAATCTTAAGTTTGATAATTAATATGAAAAAATTGGATCTTTGACTCATAAAAAGGAAATTGAATTATTTAATAGTAGTTTAAGTTTCTTTTTTATAATATTTGAATGAATCTAAAAAAAGACTATTATTTATTTTTCTTTTACTCTCTCCTAACACCTAACCAAAATAATCGTTCTGTTTTTCTTCTTCTTTCCTAACTTTTAGTGTAAAAAAAAGTAATGATTTTTAGTTATGCAATAAATAATTAAAAATAGTAATTTTGAAGTTGATGATATATTTAACTCTCCTTTTCTTAGTGTGATTATCAGAAAGAAAAAAAAACCTTTACAATTGTCTTAATTTTCTTTTTTTGAATAATATGAATATATTAAGCCATAAAAAGACAACAAAAGGTACAAAAATACCAAGCCAAAGTATACAAAGTGTAAGCTCAGTTTACTGCTTAAGGTAAACTAATTAAGAACTATACAAAAAGTTTTGTTTTAAGCCCCCAACAGAAAGATCAGTCGAGGTTAAGAAATTTGTCAATTTGCAAAAAGAAATTGACTGCACGTGTGCTTATCTTTGAACGTGTATATATGACATCTTACTTTATCATTATCAATTACGTTACCTCCTCCCAGCTTAGACATTGATTGGAGAATATCCTTCTATTTATTTCATCCCATACGTAAATGATCAGATAGGATAGAGCCGCATGGTAAATCCATGTATAACCTTTGTAGTTATGTTTTGTTTTAACACTCTAGTCCACTATGTCAAACCATGTTCCAGATGCATTTACATCGATTAAGAACTTTAGTTCAGGCTATATTGGAGTAGCTACATTGGAACAATAAATGATCTAGTGTTTCTTGTCAAGATCTACACCAGTTAGGGATGCTCATGAAACTTGCTAGCCGATTCATTGTAGGAAGTCTGCCTCTAATTGCGAACCATAAGGTGAGAGCAGCTCGGGGTAGTGGATTTTTTATCCAAACTAGTCTATACCAAGGTAAATTTGGTGTAGATATACAGAATAGTTTCCTACATGAGTTATTAGTAAAATTAGATGAATTTGTGCCTTTCCATGTAAGTTTAGCTTCGGTATCAAATCTAAGTGCAAAGTTGGTAAGGAATGAGGTAATGCTTGAAACAGGGAGAATGTTGATTATGAAATTCTTATTAACAAGAGCCAGTGAGACTGTTGCATTTAGCCGATAGAAAGACTTAAGAGGGGATATAAAGTTTCTATTCTCGAGGTCCAAATGGTGTCCATTTATCAGACCATTAGAAGGAATTATCTTCATTGCCAATCTCCTTGAAGCATTACATCCTTATTTTATCTCTTAACCAAGTCAGGAACTTCATTATAGAAGATGCATTAATAGGTGGTTTGAAGTTCAAGAAGTTCTGTTTCTGGATGTAATACGCACGTACCTATTTAAACAATATTGCATGTTTGTCTTTTCATAATCTCCAAATTCTCTTAGATAGTATCACCATATTAGTAACCTTGAGTGGAGTAATTCCTAAACCACCTTGTGCTTTTGGTGGACATATATCTGACCATTTAATCTTCAATTTTATTTCTTTCTCTTTGCATCCAAACTATATAAATCTTTTATCTTTTCTATATCTTTGATTATGGCTTTAGGAAAAACCAAATGTCATGTCTAGTATATATTGATAGGGTTGAGCAATGAATTGATCAACTGGGCTCTTCTAGCTAGAGATAAAGCCTTAAAGCTCCAACTATTTAATATATTATGTATTTTCCCAATTAAAGGATAAAAATAAGCATATGTAGACTTAGTAGATGATATTGGTATGCCAAGATATATAAAGAATCTGAACACGCTTAAAGCCAGTGAGGGAGGACAACCATAAAGCTTGGTCAGTAACTCTTGCAGTAGATATATTCCACTACTTGAATTGTTAGATTTTAACCCTGATATCCTACTGAATATATTTAGCTAGTTATAATTGAAGAGATGGACATGTCATCAACTTTGGAGAAGACAAATAAGTTATTGACAAAGTTCAAGCTAATATTTCAAAGTTTCTTACACCTTGAGTGGTAGTAGAAATTACTATTTCGTTCCACAACTCTTCTTAAGAATTTGTTAAAGACGTCTATCACCATTGAGAAAAGATAGGGCGAGATGTGATCCCCTTATCTAAGGCCTTTAACAACTTTGATTGTACTTGTAAGTTCATCATTAACCAAAACGTAGGAGACTGTTGTAAGGCATTGCCTTATCTACTCAACGTAGATACTAAGAAAACTATATGCGTCAAGTGTGTTAAGTATGAAAGTCCAATCGACTGTATCATATACTTTTTGGAAATCAACTTTAAAGGAACAATTTCTTCTACTTCTTCTCCTATTATAACGTTTGAAGATTTTATGGACTAAAAGGATGTTATCCCTAATGTGTCTACCGGGTATGTATGCTCCTTGTGAATGATTGATGTGAGCTTATAATACCACCTTTAGTTTATCTACAAATAGTTTTGATATTACATTATATGTTGAGTTGCAACAAGCAATAAGGTGGAAGTCTCTCCTTGATTTTTTCTATTATCCTTTAGAAATGAGATTGATGTCAGTTATACTGATCTCCTTCAATAGTTTCTTTTCCCTGAAAAATCCAATAATAGCATCCACAACCTTTTTTTTTTTGCTAGAAACTAGAAATAAAGAAAAAATTGACATTAAAACCATCTGGTCTGGTAGCTTTGAAAGGGCTTATAGATTTCAAATTATTCTCAACTTCTTGTGCAGTAAAAGGTCTGGATAAAATTTCAACTTCCTGACGAAATAGATGATATTAAATGATTTCTTTGATTAATATTACAGAAGATTGAGCAAGAGAATGGGTACTAAGGGGGTTGATGAAATAGTCTTTGACTTCTATAAGGAATTGGATTTGTTTTGTTATGATGATATTATCTTTGGATAGACTAACAATTCTATTGATAACTTTCCTTAACAAGACAATTATGTGGAAGAAGGATGAGTTTTTATCCCCATCCTTCAACCACATGATCTTTGACCTTTGTTTCATTAAGGAGTGGTCAAAGTTTAAAGCCTGAGTGAATTTGTGGAGAGCTTATTTCTCAAGGTTTTGTAAAATAGAGCAAGATGGGTTGTCGTATAGATTAGTTTGAGCTTTGTTCAGGGCAGAATATTAAACAGATGATGGGTGTTTCTTACATTCCGCCTATATAATGTTTTGAATTCTTCCTTTATGCTTCAAAGCTTTTTTGTTAAGGTAAATTGCTTAGTATTATAAACCTGTAAGTTTAATCCTTTAAAGATAGCAACAGAGAAATCAGGGAGATTAACCAAAAAATTATTAAATCTTAAAAGTTTTTTGATTGAGGGACTTCCAGGTGATAGATGGATGATAGGAGAATGATATCAAAAACCTAGATTAGGGAAGAGAACTTTATAGTGGGAAAGTTTGGAATCGTTTAGATTAGCCAAACCTTGATCTGGTTTCTTCGTCAAGAACAAACTATCCTTCTGCTTATTGCTCCATATATAGAAGTTTCCTCCAAAAGACAAATCATTCACTTGGATATCATTCAGGCAGTTCCTCATATCATCAAAAAAGGATCTGGAAGGGGTTATTTCCTTTAGCCTCATTTAGATGAATGGTTGAGTTAAAATCCCAAGTAGTGCCCATGGTGCTTTGATTTTAGTTGATACCACTTTGATCTCGTACCAAAGAGAAGTCCTTTGAAAAGCATAAATAATAGATGTAGCTACTACGAGGTTTTCAACTTTCAAATTTACTTTCAAATGTACCATCTGATCATTAATCAAATTGCTAAGAACTTCTATTTTTCCTCATTTAATAGTACTAGTATCCTTCTATTGGGGTGCCATGAGTAGTTTGTAATCATTCTCCTTGGTTTGACAAGAGGCTTAATAAGTTACAAGATATCTTTTTTTATCCTAGATTCCAAATGCTTATAATTTAAGGCTTATTTTCTAAAATAAAGTCACCAAGATCCAATTATTTAGAAGGGAAGTTCATTCCCCTTACGTTCTAAGCAAGTTCATATATTAGGAAGTTTTTAAAAAGAATTGCTTTATTACATGTTAAAAGTAATTCAATACATCAATGTTTTAATAGTTAAATATCAAAATTTTCAGAAAATATATAATTTTTTAAAAAGTTCAGTGTTAATTATTTAATAATTATTAGTAATTATTATAAATAATATTAAATATTTTTTAATAAAATAAAAATAAAAATAAAAATAAAAATGATCATTAATAAATATTAAATAATAATATAGAAGTAAATCCATAATTTGTATGATCATAAAAACATTAAACATCTTCTTGCACATTCAGAAAACAAAAATTTTCAATTATAATATCAATTAAGAGTTCTTGTACACAAATTGGATAAGGTAAAAACTTCCACCGAAATGGCCTATTTTTTTAGGTCTCTACCAGAAACACTAGGCATACTAAAAAATGACTACCTAATCTACATATTTTTCAGGACCGGGTTGCTCTTTATTGCAAAGCCCATATGAATAGCATCAAGATCTCTTAACTTACACCGTGAAAGAACACTGATAATTAATAGTTTCTTTCATGAACACATTTCAAACTGATAATCTTTTCAACAAAGATCGGGTTGCTCGTTGTTGAAACGTTGTTTTCCGGTTGAGAGAGTACCTAAAAAATCATCTCAATCTTCATCTTTTATTGTTGCGTTTGGACCAAGATCAAAATCAGGAGGAACTTCATTAAGATCAAACAACCATCTTTTTCTCACACCTTCACCTTCATCTTGGCCTAGCTCTTGCACTTTTCAAGTGGTTGATTTTTCTCTTTCTCTATTGCTTCTCTAGTAAGCCATATTAAAACTATAACCGAAAACTTGAAACAAGATGAGATCAACACAAAATTGGCATGAAAAGAGAGAAAAAAATAAAAAGAAAGAAAGAGAGAAAGCAAGGAATGAGTACATGGGCATTATTACCTTTTCATTATATGTATTTTAATTAAAAAAAGAAGCCTGTAAAACATATGAAAGTTAGATACTGTTATTTCTAATTGTTCCTAAATATTTTTTATTTCTAATTGCTATACCGACTTATGTGTTTTCAATTACTACAAATTTTTTATATCTACAATTATGTGGTTTTTATAGATACACATCTACAATTCTATATCAATATTTACTTTTTATTATCATGTACATAATTGAGGGTTAATCTTGGAACAATTGATAAAATTGTTTATTTCAAACAATATTTTTATAAAAATACAAAGGAAAAATTACGTGACTCTCTCTAGCTAGACTCCCGCAAGGCGGGAGCACCGATTACGTTGATTTTGACTTTTTATCATGTAGGCGGGAGCACCGATTATGTTGATTTTGACTTTTTATCATGTATTTAATTGGTGGTTATAAATTTGTTTATTTTGCTCTTTTTTAAGGGTGATTAGTTGATTAGAGATGTTTTTTTCAAATAATCTCCAAGTAGGATGAATTTTTTTAAAAATTTCCAAGAATTAAAACTTTTTTTCATCTTTCAACGAGACTCATGAACTATTATTTGGATTTAATTTAGTTTTAATTTTGATTTATTAAGTGAATTACAAAACAAATAATTTATGATTATTGTACGAGTTTAAATTTTTATTTTAAAAGTTAATTAGTATGCATTTAAAGAATAAAAACTATATTAACAATAAAAAATGTTTTTTATGCATACACGAAGCATTTAAAATATATGATTTCTTATTCCAAGCACATTGACTATGTGCTGACACACAATATAAACATGCAACTCCATGCTAACAACAATATACAATGATTAATAGATAATAGAAATTATTGAACAGGAAAAAATAAAGAGAAAAGAAAAATTTTGCCTAGTTATCATGCATATCATTATTGTAAGAGTTGTACATTAACGAAAGATAGCTAATTAAAGTCTAAGGAGAACTTTTCTGAGGAGTTGAAGAAGCTGGAGGTATCCCAGGTGATGGAGGAAATGTTGGTAACGGAGGGAGAGGTAAAAACGGTAAGGAAGGTGGTGGTGGTGGAGGTGTCAGGCCGGGAATTGGCAGAAAAGGAATCAACGGCGACGGCGGGGGCTGAACAGGGTTCGGGGGAAGTAATGGAGGAAACAACGGTGGTGGCTGAAATGGATTTGGAATTAGTGGAGGTGGCTGAAAAGGGTTTGGTGGAAATAATGGTGGTGTTGGAAAAAAGGCCTGAGGTTTCTCTACTTTGTCATCATTATTTGATAATTTCTTAGTCCTTGGTGGCTCACCATTAGTAGGTTTTGTCTGCAATGGTGTGCCTGGAAATGATGGCATGTTGGGTAGTCCTGGAAGAGATGGTAACGGGGGGAGTTGCGGCAATGGTGGTAATTGTGGAAGTGGAATTAGAGGAAGATCAGGAAGAGTAGGGAATTCAGGTGTTGTTGGGTCTTTAAGTGGAGGTGGGAAGCTAGGATTTTCTGGCAAATTGGGTAGTGATGTTTTCTTGGCATGAAACGGCACGGAGTTTTGGATACTTGGTTTCTGGTTGCATAAGATTGGTTGTTTTTGGGGCTTGAAAGAAAAGAAACCAGCTGAGAAGATGTGCGTTCCTTCCTTTCTTGACTTTAGATGGACTGATGATGATATTGCTTTTGATGCCACGGAGCAATATGGCTCACTGCTTCTTAGCAACTTCACCGAGCATGTCTTGATTTTGCTTACATGTTTGCCAATTGAGTAAGGCAAATGAACTCTGAACTCTCCATGTTCATTTGTTTTAACCTCTTGATGAAAATTTGGTCCCAAACTACCATCATTGCACTCAACAGCCACAGAAGCACCTATATAGGGAAAAAAAAAAGTACAAAAGTTATTAATCACAGATATTAAACAAGCAGAGAATCAAGGAAGCTCTTCAGGAACCTGAAATGAAGTGACTGCTCTTCGAGAAATCCTGCTGGAAGCAAGTGTCGCAGTAGACAGTGCCAACAACAACGGAAGATGGAAGTTCTTTTACATGTCTGGCCTCTGATTCATTATAAAATCTGGAACTGAGAAGGAATAGTATGAAAAACCAAGGCATCTTGATTCTTGTTCTCTTTTTCTGCTCTCTCTCTCTCTCTCTCACCTGCTACTGTAAATCTGTATCTTACTCTTTAAGGTGCCCTTTTAAGCTTTCAAAAGCTTACAACTCTTATGCCCCACCAGTCCTCTTTTATGTGATTCATGCAAAAGCCAGTCAACTGAAACTAGAGGGTAGCACTGATTGTGGGGCTATTGCCTACCACCAAACGGCACAAGAGGAAGGTGATTTGAAGATAAAGGGTAGATAAACAAAGGCTCCAAAGCATACCCTTCGGCTGCCTTTTTGTTCATTTCCATTTATTAGATTTGTTCTTTAGCTCGCCAGATAGGGATAGTTGGGTTCCCTGTTGGTTCACGAGACATGCAGAGTGGCCATAAAATATTCCATGTACGTACTAAATCTCTTAGGCAGTAGCAACCAATTCTATAAGAATGTTTAATTGCTTGGTTTGCTTATTGCTGTCATATTCACTGCTTAATTATCAACTTTAGTCACGTGAATATTGGTATCGGCTCAGGATCTCAGTTTGACGTTGTAGAAGCCACAAAAAGTCACATCACTAGAGACGAATTCTGCCATCAGAGGCAGAGCTGCATGTGAACTACTGGATAGACATTAACCTTTCAATTCTTCTTGTACTAAAACCGAACCTCATTGCTCGTCTGAACTCGCTAAAAAGGAATGTATGTTGAAGCAATAGCTGGTGAGAAGCATGATATAATTAATTAAGATGTGAAAAAGAGACATTCATCGTGGACACGAAATGTCGTGACAATCGTATGGGGCCATTTCGATGTTCACGGGTATAATAGAAGCTTGTCTGCTCTCCGCTAATCTAAGATTGAAGATCTTTTTCCTTGAGAATCCGTGTTGCCAAGCAAGAGTGGAATCATGATATACTTCTCGTTTTGGTGATAATGCTGGGAACTACTATTTAAATAGTTTACCAAAAAATCAGTAAAATTATCAAGACTAGTAGCTGAAAATACATATTTACGTAAAAGTTAAAATACTGTTACATAGCCCTGTTTGGTTAATCAGCTAAAAATTAGCTGATGAGCTATCAACCAAACAAGGCCATATTATTTAGATCACATTATATGTAAATATCATCAACTCCAAAAAATGAAATAAGTTTGTCAGAATTTATAATTTATATATAATATGTTCATTTTAATAAATTTTTTTTTAAGGCTTGCATGTTGTTCTTCAATGGTTGATACAGAAACCAAAAATCTCTAGCTTTCTACATTAACATTCAAGAATTCTGAAAAGAATAAGGAAATTATAGGAAGCAAAAATTTTAAAGATCAAATGCAACATTTTGAATTCTTTCTGGACGCTGAAAAAAAAGAAGCTAAATAGATGAAAATCTTAAGCAATTTTCAGTATTTTAAAACGGGACACTTATATGTCTAAATAACAATTTGATGTCTATTACAAAACCCTTAATAAACGCATTGGACTAATCAAATCACATAATTATACATGTTTTAAATATTTTTAATTTATTAAATAATAAAATTCATATATAACAATTACATGACAAAAGTACTAATATGAATTGGTCATATTAACAAAAAATTTAACGTCACACTAGTTTTGCTAAAAATTAAAAGTTAAGAGTATCTTTTTAAAATTCGAGTTACTATTGTAAAGTCGAGTAAAGTTTGAATTTTTTGATAATTAATTCTTTAATATTTATACCTTACATTAATATCTATGACCTTCGTTACCCATTCGGTTATCATTAAAACCACATCATTCATTTCTTACATTGTATTTTCCTATTTATGTTGATAAAATCATAATTAATGTACTACTTATGTTTAATAATAATATTATTATTTCAATGGTAACTTATGGAATTATTTTTAATAACATTTATGTTATATATTAATTATATAATTAAAAATTGATGTTTTTTAATAATGGAGGAATCCACAACGTCAATCTTTTAGATATGCATTGGATTAACCTTTGATTATACATAAGAGTCATCAAACTATTTTTTTAAAGTAAATTATTTCGTGAGTTGGAGATTAAAACTAGGTACTTAATTTAATTTATGTACTAAAGTTCGTTTTTGATCTACAAATGACATACGAAAGGAGTAAATTATGTACATTCACTTTTTGAAATATTTGAAAATTGAATGAATTCTCTACTCTAATTAATGATTATAGTAAATTCATATAAAATAATCATAAAACAAACACAACAATAATAAAAGAGAGTAATGAAAAAAGCACGAAACTAATTTATAATGATTTGGCCAACCTTTGGCTTAAGCCTATTTAGAAATCAACTATCTTTTTCTTCTTCTGATAAGTAAATAAGAACTCTCAATGTATCATCTTCTTTGCCATAGGCGAAGAAAAACTCTTGTAAACATCTTGCTTTATCACAGAAGATGAGAAATCTTTTACAAATATTGTCTATGATCAAAAGGAGCCCTCACAAAGTATATCTCAAGAAATTTTTCTAGTTATAACAATTGTACAACCATACTAACTCCAAACTTTGTTCTCTTGCTCACACCAATGAAATTAAATTCAATGTTGTTATGTAATGTACAAATATATTATCTAACTTTCTAAGACCCTTAGCAACTCTCTAATATATTAAAAGTTCTTTCTAAAATTCAGCTCTAGTCTATTTATATCCAAAACTAACTTAAATAGGCATTACATACACGAACTAGTCGTTACGATTACTAATTTTTTAATATATTAGGCTAGCCAGACAATCACCGATTGTGGTATCAGCTAAATGGATCCCCATTTAGATATAACTTAACCTTTATGTAATTTTCAAACCCTGCCGTTGGCTATTTAATGAATATTGTTTTGGTTCATAAACAATACAAACGATTTATATAGTACAAACATTGAAAATTCCAAAATAATACAACCGATGTATAAAGTCCAAACATTGAAAAGTCTAAACTATATACAATGTCCAACATTACCTATTCACATGCTAAGTTATCCAAACTTAAGTTTTTGACCTTCTAAGTTCTTTCAACGATTAGAAAATCTTTTCTTTGATAAAAACTTAATTCATAACTATTTTCAAAGTTTCCCAAAAGGTGTTTTTATGATTAAGAGAAATTTCTTTCAAACCTTCCCACATGTCCTCTTGATCATAACAAAATAGATCCAAATGCCCTATTTGTAATGATAACCCAATTATTGAACTCTTAATCCATTGAAATGATAGAGATAAGGTAACAAGAAATATTATATTTATTTATTACATCTTGAGGTCTTTGATTCTTAATTGTTCTTATTTCTTCAATGGAACTTCCTTGAAACTTTTTTGAATTACATATGTGTTCTACTTTGCTCTTTTAATTTATCCTTTGATTATCAAATTAATTCAATTAGCTCATTTGCTCACTTTATCCTTTCATTAAATTTGACATTGCACTTGTTATCTTACTAACATGGCCAAGGATAAAAATATTAACAATAATACATTTTGTTATTATCAAAACTACACGTTGGAACATTATTTGGTCTAACATTCAAGTTTCTCCATCACCTACACCAACAAGCCCAAAGACCTTAAGGAGAGCCTCACCTTTTCTTGTATTATTTTAATTATATATTTTTTAGAAATGTATTTATATTATAATAAAGGTATAACATAACTGAAAATTTCTTCTAACTATATATTTCTATGAAATTGCTTATTTATTTTCATTTTGTAAATTAATGATAATTTATTTTATAATTCATTATCTTCCTTATTATTTTCGCAGTTAAAATCTTAATATCATACTAATTATGGTTTATATTTTTAGTCAGTTATAACTTTTGGAACTATTTTTAATTAAAACTACTATATAGATTAATTATATTATTACAAAATGTAAAATGAAACATATATATTTAAGTATATGGTATTCAACTTCTTTGTGTTATTTAAGTTTTACATAGTTTAGAAGTTGTGTTTATATTAATAAAGCTTACAAGACCTCAAAAAATTTATTTTGTATTATTGCACAAAGTTGCTAAGGTGAATTTTTTTTACCTTAAAATTTTGAAGTTGTTTTTGAAAATAATGTTTTAGAATATTGATAGAATTTGAAGTTTGGAGAATTTTTTATGCTTATAAAATAATTTATGTTTGATGTTCAAACCTTGATAAGATTAAGATGGTTTGATTATGGTGCAGTAAGACTTGTTACTCTTTGTTACTATAATATGTAATCAAAATTAAAAATTATTCATTTCTTAAGCATAATTTTTAATAGGAACATTAGGTTGAGATTATTCAAGAAGACTGAAAAGTTAAAGAGAACTATCTATATTTTAAAGGAAGACAATAGAAAGTTGATATTAAACTTAACTAAGAGAATTTGATGAAAATTTTTGTTAAATTATTTTTTTGGTCACCTTTTAACACTGTTTAGTATTTTGATCATGACTTTTGATATGAAAACTAGATAAAGGTGATTTGGGAGATTATATAAATTTAAAAGAATTTATATAACTTTTAGTCGAACCCTTACTATTGACTAATTAATTTTTAAAATTTTTATTTTTCAAAACAAAATTTGATAACTTTAGTCGTCATTTAAAAAAAAAAAGAGAGTAATGAGAGAAGTAAAAAAGATGTGTGAAGAAAAGAAAGAGGGGTCATTTCAAATAGAAAGAAAAGAGTTTCAAGCTATGATATATGATTATAACAGAGATTTAGGAAGAGGTAATATAATTTTTGTAATAAAAATGACTCCATATATATGTTTCGCACTTTTTCAACTAGGATTTTCTAGATATTGCATTTAGTAAATGAAATTCCTTAATTATAGGAAGAATTGCAAAAACATTACTGATTAAAGGTAATGAAAAATAAGGTATTTTTATTAAATTAATAAAATTAAGGTTTTCTTTGCCCATATTTAATGCAAATGAACTGAATGATTGGTTAAATATAGTTATTCTACTTGGTGTAAAGTATATTGCAAGATGTATCTTAGTTTTTTTTTGAAAAATAAATTATGTATTTACTATAGATTAAACTAATACAACATTAAAACGAGTACTAGATTATTAGTCGAGCATTCACATTACAACATATAAAGTAAGATAAGCATATGAGACGTCATAGGCCAAAAAAGCTCAGGTATGTTATAATCACCATCTACATTGCATATTGATCGAGAAGGAGTGTTGCATTTGTTTAGCATAAAAGCATTCACAAATATGGTTCACTATTATATCTACAACCAGATATTTCTCATGCTTTTGATCAGTGAATCATTTGGTATTGCGCTTAGTTTGTCCTAGCTTAGAGTGACTAATGATCCAGTGTAATGAATGCTCCCAATTGTATCAATAAGTATTCAGAGGTAACAAGTGAAATATTCGGCTCCAAATCGCTTTGGAGTAGCTGCATAAAAAGAATAGATGGTCCATGTCTTCCATTGTCCTATTGCAAAATACACAAGTATTGTCATCTACGTTACCATGCCATTGGCTCTTGGTTTGAAGCCTATTCTTGAATCCTAGCCATGTGATGAAGGAAGCCTTGGGGTTGATTGAATTATGCCACAATAAATCAAACTAGTGGATTATTGGAGAGGCATTAGAGAATAGTTGATAATATGAATGACTTGAGAATTGACTATTGCATTCCAACGTCCTGACAATATAGTCTTCACACGCAGGTGAAGATAAGCTAGGAAGATGCACCAAGAGGGCAATAAAACCTTGAACTCTCCTTTCCAATCATCATCAAAATTAAAGAGAAGACTTTGTGAAGAAGAGGAAGATGGTTCCTTAGTAACTGAAGGTGAGGATGCTATGCAAGAGGACTGATTTCGAGCCAGTTATCAAGCTATAACCATGTGCTTTCTCCATTTCTTATTTGGTGTTTAATGTGGAAATAAATTAACGCCCTCATCTTCATCATTTGCTTAAGGATTGGAGAACCGACGGTAGTGAAATCAACCTACCAAAATTTGCAACTTTGAAGTAATATTCATGTAGCTACTTGATCCATAAAGCATTACTATCGGTATAGAGCCTCCACAACCTCTTACAAATGAATACTTTCTACATAGTTGTTACCGAGAGTATCCTAAGGTCATCTTGTTTTTTGGGTTAGGTAACCTCACTCTATTTAATTTTTTCCTTCTTTGAGTTCCCAAGTTAACCAAGCCATACAAATGTTTTCATAATATTGTCCATATCTTTGATGGCTTTCCTTGGCATTGCAATATGAGTAGTCTAATGAAGGTGTAAACTAGTAAGCACTAAAATGATTACTGTGATGTGGGTTGCATACGATAAGTATCTATTTTGCCATGCCATCACTCTAGCTTTGAGTCGTTCAATCATCAGTAAGCAGTCATGGAACTTAGGTTTGAGTGATGTAATTGGAACGCCAAAATAACTGAAGGATGTAGACATATTGTGAAGACCAGTCAATTGCAATATATCCCCTAATATAGTCACGTCTGCATATATACAAAGATTAATCTTGCCAAGATTGTGACATAATCCAGACCATTGTGAGAATAAATCAAGTTGCATTCATCATAAGTTGGATGGAATATAGATCAACTGTATATAAAGTAATCAGATCGTTGACATAGATTAAGTGTGTAATATTGAGCTCCCGATATTTATAATAGAATTTGAAGCCTCCATTGCACCTTATTAGCTAGTTTAATAATATGAAAAATCCTCCCATAACCAGTGTAAAAAGATATGGAGACAGAGGGTCTCCTTGTTAGATGCCCCGGTCGATTTTGAATGGCTTGGAAGGTATGCCATTAATTAGAGCACTCAAAGAAGGAGGTCTGAATACAAGTCATTATCCACTAAATAAATTTATGAGGTAGTTGTAGCGCCTCAAGGCATAATTGAATAAATGACAGCCGATGGTATCGAAAGCCTTGAAGAAGTTAATCTTAATTAAGCAACTATTGATTTTTTCCCCAATTTTGTACTCCTTAAGTAGCTCTTGAATTAGTAAAATATTGTTTTTTTGAAAAGGTAAATGGTATTAATAAATTTAATTTGTACATATAAGGTCTTCAGCCAAGATAATAAGGTGAGTCCATCTAGCAACGATGTCGCATAGCCAAGAAACTTGAAAAAACAAAAAACGACAACGTTAAGACAATAAACAAGCTCTCAGGCGAATAGGGTAAAGTCGTTTTCCACTTTTGCCTTCATCTCTAGATGTCTCTAAATTAGGGTTGTCGCCACAAACCGCCTCGCCCTCCATCGTTTATGTATCTGATCGCTCCTTAGGCTTCGCCTTCCTTCATCAAATCAATAACTCATTTGGTTGCTGATGCAGGTAGTCTTCCTCCTGGTTGTACTTTGGCAAGAAAGTTTAGTCCTTCGATGTCAGTCGCTGATGAGATACCAGGCCATCCCTTTACAAGGCAATCTTCTATCCGTCGCTCTTTGAACCCTCCTTGCTGTCTTTTGAACATGATTTCGTTCCTCTTCTAACCATCTCTGTTGTTTTCTCATAACTATGCTGAGCCTCCATCCTTTCTCGATCAACCCGTGGACGTTGCTGACTAATTTGTGGATCAGTCTCCAGGTACTTCGTTGCTCCTTTTACTTTGACTTGTCCATTTGTTACTAGTTGATTCTCCATATAGTCGCTAATGAATGAGTTAACTGATGTGAAAGTGCTAAACATAGAATCTTCTCTCTGAGTCTTTTAATCAGAGAGGTATAGACTTCCTGGCATGGGCAATTTTGATTCTGGAATCTTCTATTGTTTCTCTCTCCCCAAATTTCCTTGATAGAGGAGGCGAGAGAGAGTATGTAGACAAGCTTAGTAGATTTAGATGTACTATTCAATCCCAAAAGCCATTCTATTACCTCTGTGAGTGTATTGCCTGCATTAGGGCTAGAATTGAGTAGCTTTATCTACTTCCATATGTCCTGCGAGAAAGGGCATGTGAAGAATAGATGGTCCCTAGTTTCCAATTTTGCCTGACAGAGAGTATAGATAGGGTCCATTGACATGAAGTGGAGTCTATCCATTGTACTCAATCGATTAAGCATTGGTAGCCACAATATGATAGAATAGCCAATGTTATAATCAGATATAAAAGTGCTTTGTGCAGTGTTGACGATACCTGATAATGCCATTTTAAGATGTTCAACTAGCAACTTGGAGATAACCTTATAAATGTGTTATAATAAGAAATTGGATGGAAATCAAATAAGGTACGCATAAGCCTTTTTTTTGGGAACCAAGTATACATAAGTGTGATTTATTTCTTATAGTAGCTTAGAGGAATGAAAAAATTCCATGACAGTCTTAGTGAAAAGCTCTCATGTGATGTTCCAAGTCTGCTGGAAAAATAATGGAGTAAAGCCATCTAGGCACGGTGATTTTGAAAGATGAAGGCTGAATAGGATTCTTCAGATATCTGTTGTTGTGACAGGTGAGATCAAGTCCTCCTTAACTCTCTGTTCGATATTAAATGTAAATAGATTTTGAATGTTGAGGCTTAGAGCAAGAACTGGGTCATTACCTATAAAGGCCAAGAAATGTTCTTTGGCCAACTAGAGTAGGTGGTTTTGCTCTACATAGTCCCTTTCACTAGCATCATATAAATCTAATATTCTGTTAACATTCTGACAGTCAAGTAAAGAAGTATGGAAAAACTTGGTATTTGAATCGCCAACATGCAACTAGTTTATTCTCACTTTTTGTTTAAGGATCGAGTCATGTAATATAAGGGCATCTTGATATGTCCGAAGATATGTCCTCTCCAGCTGTCTTAAGGCATCATCATAAGGAGAGTCGTAACAATGTTGTTGAGCAAGCATAAGTTTTTCCTTGAGTGTGTGAAGGTTGAGATGTCTATTTTTCACAAAAATTTTAAGCGCCACTTTCAGTTGTCTTAGCTTAAACATAAGCATATATGATTTAAATCCTACCACTTCATTGTTCCAGCAGTTGTAAACCAGGTCTTGAAATCCCTCCATACCTGTGAGTCGATTAAAAAATCTGAACGGAGCACCAGGTAGTTAAGAAACCGTAAGTCTTTGAATCAACATAAATGAATGGTCCAATATAAGATTGTCTCCAAAGTGAACAAAAGAAAGTGGGAACTGAGCCAACCATAGAGAATTCATAAGAGTTTAATCTAACTTCTTACGATTCAGTAAGATTCCGTGTTGGTTATTGGACCATGTGAGATGACGATTCGTGCAGTTGAGATCAACCAGATCGACATTAGAAAGAAAATTTGTGAGTTCATTAGTCTGTCGATGATTATATCGCCATCCACCCTCAATTTCAGACAAGTTCAATGCACAATTAAAGTCGTCTACAACAATCCATGGGACGTGAATACTCATCTGATGGTGCTGTAGATCAAGCCACAATTTATCACATTAAAATGAGAAGTTTAAAATGTAGACAAATGAGGTGACAAGCTTAATATTCATATTGCATAGATGACATTGAAGATGTAAAAATTGATCAGATTATGCTAATACTTGTACTCTAATCCGATCAGAATTACAAAGACATACAATCCTTCCATCGTAGTGTGAGCTATGGTTAGAGAATAGCTCCCAATTTGTGCCCAAAAATCGATTACTAAGAAGTGAAAGAGGATATTTTAATTCTTTTTCAAGAAGACCTACAAGCATAGGTTTCTTATCCATAATCTCCTCTGATTTTTAAGATGGTCATTGAGCCTGTAGTGCTCCAAGTTAGAATGGACATAAAAGGGGGAATCCCTTGTACTTTTCAGTTTACCCTTCTTCCCAGCAGACCTCCGTCTAGCATTTGAAGACGACAATTTGAAATCGTCAGTATCTAAAGTAGGAATCACTAAATTAGGAGGATTAGTCTTAGTTGGCATATCTCCAAGTGTACTCTCCTCCCTAGACATAACATCTGTGCATGATTCAGTATGAAGCATGTTTGGATCCTTTGAAACATAATCTGCCACAAACTACAAGTCTTAACTTATATAAGTTTAAATGGCAACAAGTTTGAATTAATTTTTTAGTCATCCTTCTCAATTACTTCTTCATTTTGATTAATCTCCGCAATATGTGTCAACCCTTCAGATTTGGCCATAATCCTCTCAACATTTTCCTCCATATTTGGAGTCTTAGCATTAGCTACATTTGCTTGCTCAAGATTGGTAGTACCAGTGACAATCCATTAATTCTTCCTACCATCCTGTCTGGAAATGTTTTCTAGTTGGTATCCATTTTTTTGTGGGCTAATTCAGCCTCCAATGATATGAGAGGTGAATCTTAGTTGGTTCAAGTTCTCCCGACTCTCCTAATCTTAAAAACAGATAAGTGGTCTGGAAGGTAGCATTTTTGGGGATTTTAACACAAAGTTTGGTGTAGCCCATCCTCTGCATGGTAGTTTTTTGTGAGTCCATGCATATTTGTTTTCCTAAAGAACTAGCAACATAACTCAGCCCTTCAATCATCCAAAGTTCCATTGGCAAGTTATGAAAATTTACCCTCAACGATAACACATCAATGGTACTCCTTAATTTGTATAATTTTTCCTTGATAAATGTCATTCCTAATTATAGTTAATACATTAAGGTTGGGTAACTTTACTTTTCAAAATTATTAAAATGTATTATATAATTAATGTTAAAGATTTCATATTCAAACCTCTTTTATAAGCACAAGTTTGACTCAAAAATCGAAGTAGTTCAATAAACATTTTCATTCAATTTATTTACAGTTCCAAATAATCTAAAAGTCAATTTTGATTCAACAAACTGTCACCACGTATTTGTCAAAACCAAATCAATAACTCATCACGCCCTTAAGCATAAATAATTCATACTTGAAGTACATGTCAATCAAAGAACTTGCAGCATGTCCATTTCTATCCTTATCCTATTATAAAGCTAAAATAGAGAAGTTTCAAAAATATTTTTAGATTTCATCTAAGGTTCTTTCTTTCTTATTAGACATTATGGGACATACAAGGCTATTGGGTATGTTATTATGTTTTTACTAAAAAGTAATAGTGATGAATTTTTCAAACTTCAAAATTTTAACCATTTGTAAATCGAGTTATATAATCTTAATTTAAGTTTTTCTCCGTATGAGATTTGGAACGATAATGATCTCTCTGACCGCAAAACCAAAGCTCCATTGATGAATTGTAAAAGCATATAAGTTGCATCTATCTACATATATTTTACGCTACCTCTAGATATAGTCGCATGCCTCAAACTTTAGAGAGAAGGCATAGCATGCTCATATCTACTATTCCGTAAGTCCTAGCGAAGAATCCACATCTTCATGATGTTTATGTGCACAGTCTTTTTTAGTCGTTCATCACTTGTAAGCCGTCCTCAGGCAATATGAATCTTTTGCTCTGCATTAAAAGAATGGATTCAATAATATTAATGAGCTCTCAAAAGGAGAACAAAAAGAGTCCTGAAACATAAGATTAATATCTAAGAAAGGTACAGGAGTTGTTACTTGACAACTTAAACATTGCATTGCGAAGGTTGATTAAATTTTGTGTGTGTGTGTTCAACAAAAATCACAGAATAAACTTCTGATAAAGCTCGTGATTCAGTCAAAGAAGGAGCAGCATGATGATGAAGATGAAGAAGAAAGTAAAATGAGACAACATCGAATAGGTTATAGGGGAAAAGAGAAAACAATATTGATTTGTATAAGTAAAAAATTTAATAGAATGACGTTGTTAGAAGAGTGTCCATGGATAAATAACAGAGATTTCGATGAGCAACAGTTATAATAGTCGGTAGAAGACTTGTAACGAACTCAATGAGAAAGTAATTCATTCTTCTCTCTCTATAACTTCTTCTCTTATGTGTTTTCTTCATTTCTTGATAGTCCATAACCTTTTTTGATTTGAAATTACAAACCCTAATTGAATAACACTTAATTTGGTAAATTTCATTCCTCGGTAAGAAGATGGCAA
>JANZXP010000008.1:14178882-14193210 GCA_027576715.1 Erythroxylum flavicans | reverse complement strand
GAACCTTGGTACCTTATGACTAGTTATATTATGCTCATACAAATAAAACCAAACTCTTTTGTTTTATTAATAATAATAATAAATATTTTCATTACACTATTGTAACTAGAAGAAAATTAAGTTATATGTAAATACACTTGCTTTTCAAGGCACTATATTTACATAACCCTAACACCAACAACATGTGCATAAGCAACCCACTCGCCCAATCTGGTTCGAGCTAAGTGGGCGTAAAATGGGTGCTTTGGGCTATTTTCTATCTTTTTTATGTGGGATTTGTTTATTTTTTCACTAAAGAGTTATTTTGTCTTTGGGAATTCACATGTGTTTATCTCTTTTAGTTTTTTTAATTAAAGTGATTTAATTAATGAATGGAAATTTGTACATCCAAATATAAGGTACCAAATGAGACGACCATCACCACATGCTAGGAGACAAACATTAAAAATGTACAAATACCAGGCGAGACAACCGTTACTTCGTGGTATGAAACAAACATTACAAATGTAATAGACATTAATGGCTTGCATGAAGACACCAAACCTCAACACCAGAGACCATTCACAACCACACATATTTGTTCGCACAAAAACTAGCAAGTATTAAGACTTCCCTTCACTGTAATTATTTTCCAAACTGATTTATTTGCCCTTATCTGTCTTCCTAATGGAATCTAATTTAGGAGATGGACCACAGACTTGGTTGTAGGGACAATTTAACTCTCTAAGCCAATTAGCTTCCTCATCTTCTCACATCACACCATCACCTATAACCTTCTAGACTAGAGAGAGGGCTATGACTATATAGGTCTTCTCAAATTGGTAAGTGCTCTTCCTCCATCAGTTTGGAGATTGAACATATGGTGAATGGGTCTAGGCAGGCAACGATTCTGAAGTTTAAATTCATCCAGTATCTTCTATAGCCTTCAGAAGATAGCTATTCTCTAATCAAAATCATTGATGTATTTGTATACAAGTCGTTTCTCCTTAATTTACTTTGTTAACTGCTCTTTCCTTACACTAGAATCTTCTTTCATTGCATTGTCCCATAATTCTTTTACATATGTACCTAGGGAAATCATATATGTTGCCTTAGTTAGTTTGGAAAGGTTAAGATGGTCTAAAAACCATTGTAAAATGTCTGAGAAAGCTGTCTTGTTCAAATTATAATGACACAATAGCGTAACCCGAAGCCATGTAGTATAAGTGATTCATGCTCTCAATATCCATTTTACATAGGAGACAAATTTGATTTAAATTAAAATAATCCAATATGTCCATAGTGCTCAATCTATTTCTTACAACTAACCATAACAGAAACATTATGAAAGTTTCCTGGATTTGTCTCCACAATTTTTGCCTCACTTAGAGATTCTTCTACAATGTTTTATACAGTTCTATATATTGGGGTTTTCTAGCTTTTCTTTCTATATGTAGAGGATTTTCATTATACTTTTTGCAAAACCTAATAACACTTTTCTTTGGGAGATAGTGTTTTTGCGAGTTCCAAGTCTTCAACCTCTAGTGAACAAGTTCTTGGTCTAGTTGTGTTAACCTTAGGATGCATACAACATCTTTAATTACACCATAATCGTGCCAAATTTTGCTTTAAAGGCAATGGCGATACCACAACACAATTGTTTGATAAGTTTTATTCTCTACTATAACTTTATTTTCCTAAGAAAGGGTTAAGAAATTAGATCTTCAAAAGTGAACAATTCTTTATATTGGACAGAACCTTGGCAGAATAAAAAGTAGGAATTGCTGCTATGCATTTGATGGGTGAGGCTTTATCATGACATCAACTTTGTCTGAGGAATAAAATGGAAATGGAGTCATTGAGCTGAGGAGAGTACTTAATTACATTAGAGCAAAGATTTGGGGACTTGCTATTTGATAACTTTATTGAAGAATTAAAAAAGCTAAAATAGAGATCCACTGTGAAGGATTATTGTGCGAAGTTTAATTTTTTATCTCATAAGTTGGTAACGTCGAAGAGCTACATAAGCTTATTTTTTAAGGCATTAAAGCCAGAGATAGAATACCTAGTGAAGTTGTTTAATCCCAAAACTCCTTAATAGGCATATAAAGCAGTTAAAAAGCGAGAGCTGGTATTCCAACATTGTGTGGGAGTATATTGGGGACAATGTAGTGGTTTACAGTCATGAGTACTAGGACAAAATGTCTTTATTAAGAACCAATAAGGTTTGTTACCAAAACATGCATTAGTAAATTATGAAGTAGAAAATACAAAGGCAACCAATAGCAGAGAGATAGATAAATGTAAATCTAACGGATTATGTTTTTTGGTGTGATGAGAAATTTACATCGGGACATGAATGTAGGAAGTGGTAGTTCCACATATACGTAAAGCAAGAGGGAGAAGATGACGATGCAGGGGAAGAAGAAGAAGGAGTATTGAATCGGTCTCATATTATATAAATGCAAGCCATGTTAGGTATGACTGATGTTAAATGTAAACAGATGAAGGTAAAAGGAGTTTTAAATGGAAAAATAATGCATATCTTGGTTGAAGAAGGGAGTACACATAATTTCATTGATAAGTCCTTGGTGAAAAAAGAAGAAAGGGTAGTAGAAATGATTAAAGCTATGATTTGTAGTAGGAGGAGGATTAAAAATATGGTGCAACCAGGTTTATAGAAATATGAATTAGATGATAAATGACCATTCGTTTTTCTTTGATGCCTTGGTAATTAGAATTAAAGGGAATAATTTAGATTTAGGAGTGTAGTGCTTAGCCACCTTGAATAATATGGGGTTTAATTTTAAAGAAGGAACTATGTAGTTTAATTAGAAAGGAAAGAGAGTGAAGTTAACTACAGGCCAATAAGACAAAAATAAATGGATATTTGGTAGTTAATTGGGTAAGAAAGGAAAAATGAGTGATTTTGTATGTAACTTTTTATTGCTGAATCAAGAAGAACAAGTCAAATGGGAACAATATGTTAATTGAAAAATACAAGATATGGAAGGGATAAGTAGTAAGGAACAAGAAGATGAGCAATAAATGTTACAAACCTTGTTAGAGCAATATCAAAATGTGTTTACAGAGCTAGTTAGATTGTCACTAAAAAGGAAATAGGATCATAGAATTTTATTAACAAAAGGATCAAAAACTATTAATAAGAGGCCCTATAGGTATGTTGGATTACAGAAAAAAGCTATTGAAGAATTGGTGAAAGAAATATTATCCAAGAAAGTGTTAGCCCATTTTTCATTATCTATTGTGTTAGTGAAAAGAAAAGGATAACTCATAAAGAATGTGTGTTGATTATAAGGCTTTAATAGTTGCACTATGAAGGAAAAGTTTATAATTCCACTCATTAAGGAATTTATAGATGAATTAAGAGGAGCTAACTATTTTTCAAAGTTAGATTTGAGGGTAGGATATCATCAAATATAGATGTTTAAGGAGAGTACACAAAACAACTTCTAGAACTCACAAAAGACACCATGAGTTATTAGTGTACTTTAGGTTTAACCAATGGTCAAGCAACATTCCAAAGACTTATAAATTCTATATTCAAGCCTTACTAAAGTAAGTCTGTAATAATATTCTTTTTAATATACTACTATATAGTTCTTCTTCCAACAACACTTGTATTATGTTCAATAAGTGTTGGAAGTTTTAAAAGAGTAGGAACTTTTTGTTAATAAGAGTAAGTGTTCATTTGGAGCTAATGAAGTGGAGTATCTTGGTAATTTTATATGTAAAGAAGGAGTATCTACTGATCCAAGAAAGAAAGTAGTAGTTCAGTAATGACCTATTATAAAAACATTGAAGTAGCTTCGATGATTCTTGGATTTAGTTGGGTATTATAGAAGGTTTATCAAGGTTTATGATCACCTTTGACAAAATTATTGAAGAAAAATGTTTTTAAATGTAGAAGGAGACTAAAGATGCTTTTATTCTCTCGAACATCATTATTTTCTTCTTTTGTTCTTACTTTTACCTGATTTTGATTAGGAGTTTGTGGTAAAGTTAGATGATCTGGAAATGGGTTAGGTGTTGTTTTACTACAAGATGGCCATCCATTAGCATATGTGTGTAAGGGTTCATCAGTAAAATATTGTCATATATCCACTTATGAGAATGAGTTGTTGAACTTTGTGGTAGAGGTTTGACATTGGTCACACTACTTAATTGGTAGGAAGTTTATGGTGCAAAAGTTATCGGGATTTGACTTTGAAATTAAGTATAAGAAAGATGCTAAGAATACAATGGTTGATGGGTTATCATGGGTTAAAAGTGGAGAGTTGTATTCAATGCAAAGTGAGTTACTCCAGGAGATCAAGAAGAGTAGAGATGCTGATTCTATGATAGGCACATTGATTCAAATTCTACAACGTGAAAAAGTTAATGTTCTTACTTAAATCAGAAACAGGCATTCTTTCTTTGTGAAACTAGCATATTGATGAGTTCAGAGAGAAACTTAAACAGCAAAAACTTAGAGTCCAATATGGACATTGATCCTGAATCTCGGCCTCCTGATATAATCGACCCTGGAATACATATAGATCCGGGGATAACACATACAAACATGCCGAAGACCAATAACGACTCTCAACAGAACGAAGCCATCCCAACACCTCTTCCACAATCAGAACATCAGACTTCTACAACTCCCCAAGCGACTGGAGGTTTCCCATCATTCAAAGACAAACTTAATGACAATCCGTTCAAGAAAATCACAGTGAAGTTGCAACCTGGTGATACATTACACAGAAGGATGACAACGGGACCAAAAGCCACATTCTTTGAGCGGGTACAAGCAACTATGGACCAAAACTTCGAGAATACTGTCTTCATAAAGCCACTGGACAGAAGCATTAACTTCAAAATACTCTATCAAAGGTTAATGTCCCTGTGGAAACCAAGGGGTAACATTCAGTTAATGGATGTGACAGATGGTTATTTCCTTATCAAACTAGCATATCTAGAAGATTACCATAAGGTGTTGCTAAAGGGCCCATGGGTAATCTTTGATCACTATGTCAATGTCCACCCCCTGGTAAAGGAATTTCGACACAAAAACTGATTATATCAATTCGGTAGCCACGTGGATCAGAATCCTCGGGCTACCTTTGCGATGTTTTCATGAAGAATTCTTGATTGAAATCACTAAGCCAATGGGAGTTTTCTTAAAGGGGGATAAACATACTATGTAGGCGGAAAGGGGCCAGTTTGCTCGGTTGGCTGTCAATGTTGATCTTACAAAACCGTTTACAACCAATATAACAATTAATGATAAGCTGTACCAAGTCCAATATGAGGCTCTTCATAGAATCTGTTATGAGTGTGCAATCTATGGCCACTCTATTGAGGAATGCCCTAAGAAAAGATCTCAATATGCTGCTTCATCTCCGATGGTCCACCCTTCATCATCAACGGCGGTAGTAGCGTCACAGGGGACAACACAGGAACACCAGAATCTTCACAAGCTCATCCGCTGCCAACACCACGGTTGAATTTCACAAAGTCGGGCCCATGGATGGTGGCACAAAAAAAGGGTCGACGTTAGCAACAAAATACATTTAACAACTCGACTTAATTTAACCAGAGTGATAAGACATCAAACCTGAGGAAGTCCGGATCCAACCAAATCTCCATTTCGTCCAGCTTCGATATTCTCGCCCAGCAACCAGATGACATTGGTGAAGAGAAAGAGAAATCTCCAACACAGGTCATCTTTAATACTGATGTCCTAACAATATCTAGAAATAGGTTAAATAAGGGTAGAGCCCAACAACAAAGGGTCAAAAGGAAGTTTGTGGCCCACCTCAAAGAAAATGTCTAGGTCAAAAAGACCCCTGCTGAAGTCAAGGACTTAGAAACTACACAGGCCCATATTTCTACATCAACCTCAGCCCAGCCCATTATGGGCCAGACCCAAGCCACTGAAATGGAGACCACACAGATCATCAAATAGTCATCCCCAGCAGCCTAGCGCATTATGGGCCAGACCCAAGTCACTGAAATGGAGACCACAAATATCATCAAACAGGCATCCCCATCAGTCCAGACCACTATGGCCATGCAAACACAGGCAACGAAACAACCCTTACATGAAGAACACACCAGCCAGGTAACAAGTCATTCAGTATATCACATCCCCCACCCTAAGCCTTTCAAAGTGAGTAAAACCATAAAAACAGAGATTGATAAACACCATAATCAAAGCACTTCTGGTACTACCAAGGGAATTCATGTGGGCAGCAGAGTGAGGATTAAATTCACCACACCCTCAAGCAATAATCACTATGAGGAAGAACCAAATCATTGTGATGACAACTTTGATGAGGATCCAATCAATGAGAATATGGATCCACACCCGCAAGATATGGAGGAACTACCGAATGTTTCCAAGTAACCTCCTAAAACCCCCTTTACATTTTAATGGAGTACAACATCATGTCTTGGAATTGTCGTGGCATTTTCAATTAAAAAATAATAGCAGCACTTAAATGATTCAGTTCTATAAGGCAAAAATTGTTATTATTCAAGAACCAAGAACCGGTGGCAACAAGGCTGAACAAATTTTAAACAAGTTAGGCTTTACAAGCTCCCACAGAGTAGAAGCAATTGGATATGCTGGTGGAATATGGGTACTTTGCCATAATTCAATTACTATATACGTACTACATGCAGAGTGGCAAATCTCGCATATGAATGTTATTCTCGCTAACAACAACACCTTCTTATTATCTATCGTATATGGAAGCCCACATTCTACTATTAGGAGGGTCCTATGGACTAGACTAACTCTCATTGCAGGAATTACTACTTCACCTTGGATCACAACAAGAGATTTCAATGCTTTCTTATCAAAAGAGGACAAGGTTGGAGGCAAAAAGTCCAATGGATGCCCACATTTTAAAGCATGGGATAAAAAGGCCAACATAGAAGACCTTGGCTTTATTGGACCAAAATATACATGGTCAAACAATCATTGCTTTGAGAGAATCGATAGAGCACTGGTAAATATAGAAATGATCAACTGGGCAGCAAGCTTAAAAGTCTAACATCTTCCAAAAACCAATTCAGACCACTGCCCATTGCTCATTACTTTACAAATATATGGCACTGTTCAACCAAGAAGCCACTACTTCAGATACTGGTCTGCTTGGGAACATCCACCATAAATGGAAAGAATGGTTTGCCAACAATTGGAATCAATAAATTCCACTAGTAGAAGTAATTCATAACTTTCAGGAAAGTAGTATAGACTGGAAATTCAATATCTTTGGGGATGTTTACAAGAACACAAAAAGAAACTTAGCAAGACTGGAGGGGATTCGAAAATGCCTTCCTTTTAACCCATCGAGGAAGATCAGGGAACTCGAAGAAAAGTTAAGAAGAGAATTGGAGAACTTGTTTACTCAACAACATACACTTGAAATGCAAAATAAAAGGGCTGTGTGGCTTACACAAGGTGACAAAAATACGAAGTACTTCCATAGGAAACATCATACAAGAAAGCCCAAGAGAGCTATCAAAATGCTCAAACTCCAAGATGGAACATAGACCACTGACAAGAACTCAATCGGGAAAGAGATCACTTCCTTCTTCCAATCACTATACTGTGATGAACCACTACCACAACAGACTTCATTTCCAGAAAAATACCCTATCAGGAATTTCTTTCACAGATATCGCCTAAATCAAAAGAACTACTGTCTAGAGAGGTTTTAGAGGCAGAAATAACAACAGCCCTCTTTGAAATGAACCCTGATAAGGCTCCTAGACCAGATGGCCTCACCACAGGTTTTTATCAACACAACTGGCGCAAGTCAGGTCATCAATCCTTAACATGGTCCATCAGGCTTTCTGCACAAGAGAAATTGACCCCAGAATCAACAGAGGTATGATTACGTTACTCCCAAAGGTCAAACACCCAAAAAAGGTGACTCAATTCAGGCCTATAACTCTCATCAAAACAAGTGCAAAACTGATCACAAAGATTGTAGCAAACAGATTAAAAAGAGTTTTACCAAATTTGATACTCAACAACCAATCAGCCTTCATCAAAGGTCGAAGCATTATCGAAAACATAATCTCAGCACAAGAAACAATTCATCAGATGCATGTCACTAAAGGAAAAGAAGGTTGGTTTGCCATGAAAATTGACCTTGCTAAAGCATTCGATCGAATAAAATGGACCTTCATATAGGATACTATACAAGATGCTGACATCTTAGATTATCTACAAAGGATAATCATGAGTTCCCTCCAAATGACCTCCACGCAAATTATTTGGGAGGGTACTCTGGGTGAAACTTTCAAACCACACAGAGGAGTAAGACAAGGTGACACCCTTTCTCCATTACTCTTTGTCCTATGTATGAATAGGTTATCTCAAGCTATCAACCAAAGAGTGCAAGAAGGAAAGTGGTCCCTTATGGTATTTGGTACACAAAGATTTTCCCTTTCACATTTATTATTTGCAGACGATTTGATCTTATTCGCCAAAGCATCATTAGATCAAGTACATGTCATAAAGGAAGTGCTTTCTACCTTCTCATACTATTCAGGGCAAAAGATGAACGAGGAAAAATCCACAATCTATATATCCCAGAATATTCCACTACATAGAGCAAATGAAATTGCTGATTACTTCAATATACAACTAGTGATGGACCTAGGAACTTACCTAAGCACTCCAATCATTCAAGGGAAAGTCACTAGGTCACTGTATAAGAACACTGTCATGAAGATCAAAAAGAAGGCACAGAGTTGGAATGACATTGCAATCGCAGGCGACTTGTCCTCTGTCAATCAGTGTTAGGAGCAATACCTAACTACCTAATGCAATCAACACTTGTCTTCAAAACAACATATGCGGAAATTGATAGAACATGCAGATAATTCTTATGGGGAGCCAATAATGGAGAAAAGACAGTCCCCCTTGTGAATTGGGATGACGTGTGTCAACCCAAAAGCAGAGGGGGTTTGGGAATAAGAAAAATGAGAGAGCATAATGTGGCCCTCATTCTCAAGCATGCATGGGACCTCATTTCATCTACAGACAAACTTTGGAAAAACATCTTCTTCTCAAAATAAAATCTTTCCCACAAACAGTTACATTGTTACTTTCCTAAAAAGAGAGGATCACACCTCTCAACCAAATCCAGAAATTGTGGCACCTAATTCAAAATGGAACAAAGTGGGCTGTAGGGAATGGAGAGACTATTTCATTTTGGAGACATAACTGGATCTATTTAGATATGACTCTAGAAAAAGTAGCAATCTCCCCAATCCCTCATGCGGATTTAGAAAACAAACTAATTTCCTATGTTTCATCTTCAGGTAATTGGGATTGGAGCAAACTCAATTTACTACTGCCCAATCACATTCTACAAAAGTTATGCGCCATACCTGTACCGGACCAAGCAGTAGGAGAGGATACACTCCTGTGGAAATGGACAACCAAAGGATGCTTTACTACCACATCCGCTTATGAGGGTTCCTGTCAACACAGTTGGCATCAGAGAGAAACTCACTGGAACCTCATACGGAAGAGGCTACAAATCTTAGAACGAACAAACATTCTACTCTGGCAGATTCTGAAAAATGCAATCTGGACTAATGCCAGAAGGAAATAAAGACATCTCACAGATTCAGCTACTTGTTATCTCTGCAACTATGATGAAACGGACATTCACATTTTTAGAGATTGTTTTTGTGGCATAGGATTATGGCACTCATTAGCTATAAATCACATCCCCAATTTTTGGCATGAATCTGATACCAACAATTGGATCATATCTAACTGGAATTCAAACTTTTTACAGGAACACATACCTTGGTCTGTCTAGTTCGCCACTGCAATCTCCTTGCTTTGGCAAACTAGAAACGAAGAGGTGTTTCAAGGAGCCGACATGGCAACTCAATCCCTACTCTTCAGAATTAGAGCAATGGTTAGAGAAAACAATAGATGCTTTGAAACTAAAAACAGGGAACTCAGGAATAGACACTTAGCTTTGAGAGGGATTTCACTGGATGCCCAACAATGTCAAGTGCCTATGCCAACACTAGCTGGTCATTGTAAACTGAAATCGGGAGACGCTGTATGCAGGACTACAACAAGGGTGGCCGCCGGAGGTGTCATCACCAACCCGGAAGGATACTGGATAGCAGGCTACAACAAATGGCTAGGAAATTGTTCGCCGTTTATTGCTGAATTATGGGGTATACTTCTTGGAGTTAAACTTTCATCTACATTGGGAATCGAAAACTTGATTGTCGAATCGGATTCATCCCAAGCAATCGACTCAATCAATGATGTGGAGACAAACCCAGAAATGACAAATGCCTTACTCCACCGCATCAACAAAATCGCAACAACCTCTGTCAACATCTCATTTCATCACATCAGTAGAGCTTTCAACATAAGGGCAAACTACATCGCGAAAACCGGATTCTGATTATAGACCAATGAAATGCAAATCATCTGGAATCCCCCAAGTAATTTGCCTGTAGATGAACAACCTATCATGCCCGTGCATTCTTCTCCAATCTCTCACTCGACACAACACTTTAGTCAATGGAGAAATGCACCGGAGTCACCTCATCTCCTTTACACCTTGGAACCTCCGCTTAACAACTTAGAAATATCAGTCAAGGGAGAGCTTTTTTAATGGCTATAAATGCCCTCCATTGTATTAAAAAAAATTTCTACAACGTGTGAGAGCAGTAGCCTATAAATCGGATTTATCAGCTGAGTCTAAAATTCATATCCTTTTTCATATTTCTCAACTTAAAAGAAGCATGTGGCAGATACTTCTCATATTTGGCCTCATCTTCTTCCGACTATTCCACACATTAAACAACCGTTGGCTCTTTTAATAGGAGAATGATTCATCATCGAAATAAGCCAACAATGCAAGTTTTGGTCCAGTGATCAAAAGATGGAACAGATGCTTCGTGGGAGTTCTTGTAAGATTTACAACAATGCTATACTAATATCAACCTTGTGATTGAAGTTGTTGAAGGGGGAGGCATTAATACAGCTCGTGATTCAGTCAAAAGAGCAACACGATGATGAAAATAGAGAAGTGTAAAGAGACAACGTCAAGTGAGCTAGAGGGGAAAAGATAAAATGATATTGATTTGTATGAGTTAATAGAATGACATCATTAAAAGAATGTACAGATGTAAATAACAGATTTTGATGAATTAAAATAGCCATTAGAAGACTAGTAACCAACTTAGAGAGAAAATAATCTGATCTTCTTTTCTCTCCCTAACTTCTTTTCTTATGTATTTTCTTCATTACTTGATAATCTGTGACCATTTTCTGTCCCAAATTACAAACCCTAATTGAATAACACTTAATTGGGTATCAACTTCCTAAAGATCCAATGTCAAAGCACAAGTCGTGTGATTTTTTGGCAGAAACAGCCTTCCAATTTAGAAAGATGCTTCCCTGTTCACTTCGGCTACATTAGAGAAAAGATGGAAGAAGAGATTGATCTATAGACGCAAATTGCTACGTTCAACCCTTTCAATGACATTACTGAGCCGCCAAAAATGTGAACAGTGTAGAAGAAACACACCCATAACTCAGACTGAATGGACTAATATACAAGAATCGATGGGGAAGGGGGAAATTTTTGACCAGTCACATGCACCTTAAAAAGGCAGAGCCTCATTCCATCACCCCTAGCCATCTGAACCAAGGAGGTTGGTTTCTTAATTGCTTCTTCAAAAAATGATGCTAAGCTACTTTCTTGCTCCCTAGGGATTAAACCTTGATGGCACATGAAATGCTCGTCCGCCCGCTAAAATGAAAATACTTCGGAAAGGTATCTTCAGTAGTATCTGCGGATACAATGATGGCCAACGAATCCAAGATGAGCTACATTCCAAGTAATTTTGCACATTGACAAGTGGTCAAAGCACATGCAAACAAGGAACACCTTCAGCAAGTATTTCATAAAGGCAGAAAAGTCAGATTCACAGAAGCTCTTCATCATAGAATGTAAGAAGTTGCTTGACGAGATTTTTCCAGGCAGAACACTCTGCCCATCAACAGTCACCCACTCAACAACAATAGATGTCGGTTGCTCCCACCATTCATCAAGCTGCAATAACAATGTTGAATTCAAACTCTTGATAATTAATAAGATAATAGGCAATTACAAGCAACATACTAAATGTAGTTGACGCCAAGCAGAGACTACAACTAGAGTTGTATTTAATCCATCTAATCTTTCCCAATGCACATGATGTCTCTTTGATAAAAATATATTGCACAGACCTTAACTGACAAATACAAGTGACATTTAATTTACTGTATCAAACCGAAGTCATTTCATGGACTATTTTCAAATTTCATCATCACATTAGTTGTTGCAGGTACTTGTAAGATTAATTTGTAGGTTGTGTTATTATAGTATCAGCAGTCTCGTGTTGGTGAGACGAAAAAAGTACAGGTTAGAAAGAAAATAATTAGGTATAACAATTATCTACAAACATGAACTGATTTATGCAGCATATGAGCTCCATAAATAGAGCAAGATGCGTTATAGGGAACTTGAAATACTCCTATTTTCTAGCAACTACTGACAGCCACTGACATAAAAAAGAACGTGTGAACGTTAAGAAATACTCTGCTAACATGACTAACAAATCCTAACTAAAACAGCTAAATTAAAGGCATATCTAACACTCCTCCTTGCCTTAATTGCTATTAACTCCTAACATGAAACACAAAGCTTCAAATATGTTTTTGGAAAGAGGCTTTGTACAGATATCTGGATTTTGAACTTCAGTTTTGCAATAACGTAGAGTGATTTCTCCTTCTTTTTGCGCTTCTCTCAAGAAGCAGCACAATTTTATTTTGAAATGCTTAGTCTTGCTGTGGAACACAGGATTGTTGGAAATTGAGATTGCAGCTTGATTGTCAACAAAAACCTGCGTTGGCTCGGTTTGGTGCACATGAACATTTGAAAGTAGTTTTCTAAGCCAAATGGCTTGATTCATAACTGTAGTTGCTGCTACATACTCTACTTCAGCAGTACTTTATGCCACAACATCTTGCTTCTTTGAACACCATGAAAAAGCCCCTGATCCAAAACTGAAACAGTAGCCTGTAGTGTTTCTCATGTCATCAGCTAAGCCTTCCCAGTCACTGTCAGAAAAACCATAAAACTCAAAGTTTTGAGAATAAGAATATTTAATGTCGTAATCTGTTGTGCCTCTTATGTATCTTAAAATTCATTTGGCAGCTTGAAAATGTACTTCACTGGCACAATGCATAAACCTTGAAAGAATACTAACTACAGACATAATATCAGGCCTTGTAGCATACAGATACATTAAACAGCCAATCAAACTTCTATATTCATGCTCATTGACTTTGCCAGCGCCGTCATTCTTGCTAAATTTTTCCTTAAGGTTCATTGGCATAGCAATACTCTTGCAGCTTTCCATATGAAACTTTCTAAATATCTCCCTTGCATATTTCCTTTGGCATATAAAAACGCCACTATCATCTTGTGTTACCTTTTTTACATAAAGTGTTGCTTCGTTTAAACTTTTGACAAAGCCAACCTTTTCCAGATATTCATCAATTCTGCAATTCCAGGCCCTTGGTGCTTATTTAAGACCATATAAGGCCTTTTTTAACTTGTACACCTTCTCTTCATTTCCCTTGACTATAAATCCTTCAGGCTGCTCAATAAATATCTCCTCCTACAAATGACCATTTAAAAAAGCAGATTTAACATCTAAATGATAAACTTTCCAACCTTTTTGAGTAGTCAATGCAAGAAGCATTCGAATTGTATCAAGGCGTGCAATAGGAGCAAATGTCTCTGAAAAACCCACACCAAAAATTTGAACATATCCCTTCACTACCAACCTAGCTTTGTACTTGTTTATGGAATCATCTGCATTGAACTTGGTTCTATAAACTCAGTTGACACCAATTGGATCTTTGTGTTGTGGTCTGTCAACCAACTCCCATGTGCCATTTTTTTCAATCATTCTGAGTTCTTCCTTCATGGCTTTGATCCATCTAACATCCATTTCAGCTTCTTTAAAACCAGCAGGTTCTAACACTGCAATATTACATCTTGCATAAATTTCAGAAAATGATCGTGTACCTCTTATTGGAATATCATCAACATTGTCATCACTTTCACTTTCAATGCTTTGTATGTTTTGTGGTAAAACCTTCGGTGATTGTTCTTCCTATATCCACTGCTTTTCCTCCATGAAATCAACATCTCTACTTATTATAATTTTTCCATATTGAGGTTGGAAAATTCTATAAGCTTTTGACGTGTTGCTGTATCCAATGAA
>JANZXP010000008.1:14149027-14170167 GCA_027576715.1 Erythroxylum flavicans | reverse complement strand
AAAGATTACCCTATCTAGGAATGATTATCCTTATCCGTGAAGATCTCCTCTATCTTCAGATGATCCTTCCAGATGATCTTTATCTATTAAAGTTGATGTTCATCTACTGCGATCTTATCCGCTACGTCATCATTTGTCACATCATCCACAATTGCCACGTCACTGCTGATGTGTTCACCAAGGCCTATCCGCACATAGGTCCATTAATGCACGTCCATGGACAAGTCTATCTTTCATGATCTAGCTTACTTTATAGTGCAGTCTCGTCGCTCTATGGCTAAGTAGAAGTCACAAACCGAGTTAGTATAAAACCTTGCACGTTTTACATACCTCCAACCTATCTTACTGAAGTCAAGTGCCTTCGTGCACCCTCGGATTTCGCATGACTTAGTTCGCCAACTAGTAAGACTTTGCCTTGTTCTCTCGTCAACACGCCTTCTTCGTACTGACCTGCGTGCCAAATATTGGCCAAAGCTTGCCAACACTTGCACAAACCTATATTTTGAACTTAGGGGTTTAACATTTACCGCTAAATAAAACTAGAACATGATATTATTGCAAGCCAGAGAGAAACAACATTAAAACAGGCGCCAAGGCTCATTGCATTGGAAAGGCAGAAGTACAAAAGAAGACAAAGGGCTAATAGATCTGACTGATTTGAGTAGCTGGCAAGAAGAGCATGAAAGTGAGGATTGTATATCGTGGTTCTGCCGTGATAAACTGTACTTTCTTTTGACTTTTGTACTCTGTTTGTAATTAGTAGAAAGTGTTGATTGTATTTTGTGGATTGGGGCATGCCCCAAAAGGTCGTGTAAATTTTCAATTTTAATATAATACATTTACATTAAAAAAAAAAGGGAGAGGATGAAAGGGATACAAGAGAGAAAGCGAGAAATTCAAAAAATGCAGGTCCCGCTTTCTTTTACTGGTCTGTTTCGTGTTCGTTCGGCTTTTCATCTAACTGCTACAAGATATCAAATGTAATAATTATTATTATTATAAAAGCATCCTCAAAGTTGGAATCGATGGACCACTCAACCAAACTTGTTTTAACTAATTACCGTTTACCATTTAACTCTTCGTAGAATAGAACAGCTAAGATAAGGTTGGTCATGGTGTATGTATTACGAAAGAAAAGAGTATTTTAGTTCTTCAATTAAATGCGAGAAAATCTAGAACCTTGTTATGGTTAAGATGAGAGTGGAGATTATCATTGACTTTTGATAAATAAGAATATATTTAGACCGATGAAGAAATAATAAAAAGAAATGAAAAGAAGTGGTTTGATTGGATTCTCTCACCCTCACCCCAACCCCCAAAAGGTGCACCGCATACTAGACAGAGAGAGACGGCAGCTTTTATTCCGCGCATTCATATTTCATAGCCTTTGTCGCCCATATGTATTAATTTGAAGTTCCATATTCAAACTCTCCTTCTCGCTCTCTCTCCTCTAAACACCGAACCGGATTTGTTGGGTTGGACTCTATCCCTGTCTCTTTCTCATCTCTCCTCTTCGGGTGCTTTCCTTTTATCTTTTCCTTTGTCCTTAATTTTGTTTGCCTTCTAAACGTCTCTGGCAAGCTATATTCATACTTTTGAAATGGGTCTCTTTTGTTTTGATGATCGGTGGATTTTTCCCGGCTGATCTTCTTATTTGCTGCTGACTTCGATTTTCTTCTCTTCAAAAGAGATCATTTCTGGGTTGTGGAGTTTATTTTACCTGATGGAGTTCTTAGAATTGAATTGTTTGCATGAGTTTCATTTGTGGGATTATAATCGTAGTTTTTTTGTTTTTCCCTTTTTTTTTTCCCAGAAGATCAACTTTTGATTGCCAGATAGAAAGTGCTGCCTCTTCACTGAAGAAAATAACTCTTTTTGTTTCCTAATTTCTGTGGAAAGATTAAATACTGTCGTTTCTATGCAAAAGGGGGCTGATTTCTGGACATAGAGCTCGTCAAGCTTGATTGTTGCAAATGTTTTCTGATATTACTCAGTTTGTCGGTCAATGAGGAAATCCCAGACTGATCCTGCAATTACAGCTTGAATTGGTTTAGTAAAGGAAACTGTTTTGCTGTCTGTGCTGTTTTCTTAATGGTTGATAGGAACTTTGATCACACTATTTTTACATTTGTGAGATGGATTTTATTGTTTCTTATCTTGGCTACTTTCGGTCATATTGTTATTTTCATCAGAGGGTCGCTGCATGTTTCTTAGCTCATGAGTTTGATTTGGTCAAGTTTTTCTTTACGGATCCCTGAAATTATACTTTGGACTAATGTTTCGTATATTATTCTCTACTAATTTATAGGTGAAAGTGTGTCGATCAGCGCCTACAAACTGCCAAACCAGATAACGAGGCATTGGCTTTTTTAAACTAGAGAGGGAGGGTACTGGTTCGCGGGCCCTTCTGCGAGCTTAGAGTCCTCTCTCATTCTCTTTGTGTTGTTGTATTCGACAGTTTTGATGTTTTTGTTCGCTGGAGTTTAGCTCGTGGGCGAGAGTGGAGAGAACTCTTGTGGAAGGCATTGGTGGCTCTTCAGCTGAGAAGATGGGTGCTGTTTGTTGCTGTTTGCATTCAGATGATTTTGAAGATTATATAAATCCGAACAGTTCTATATATCGAAACTGCATTTGTGTTAGTTGCTTCATCCAAAATTTCCTACATGTGGTATGTATATTGTTCTTATTAATATTTCCCTTAATCCTACAAAACCTACTCTGTTCGCACTTGTTCTTCCACTTATTCTTCCATCTTATTTACAAATGAGGTCTGCATTTTGTATCAGTCGAATAACAAATAGAAGTTACGAAGCTTCCTGTTGTAGAGGCTTTTGTCATTAACCAAGTCTACCGAATGTCTGTAGGTGTGATACTGAACACACATCGTGTTTGTCTTGGACTTCTTAGCCAATAGTTAATCGCTTGTATGGATGAAGCAATATTATGGGTAATACAACATTTTGATTTGGCATCCATGAACTTCTTGGTCATTAGTGTCAAAGTCAAAATGGCTGAGGGACTAAAGTTTGGAGGTAATGGCACCTAAAGAAGGGAAGCGAATTATGTAATTAGGCTTGATCTTACCTCTTTAACTTGAGATGCCAAACAAATTAGATGCAGTAAGTAAAGAGTTTGCCACAAGTTGAAGGCTACTTTTCGGGTCATATATATGCTACTGAGTTAATTGACCCATTAAACTGGGAGAGAATTATTTATGGTCTAGGCTTGAGCCCTGGGCACCTTTCTGTGTGATTGGTATCTGGACCACAGCAAAATGGGTAGTAGATGTTTTCAGAACAGTGATAACTACCTTATTCTCTGGAACCAAAAATAATCCAAGCCCTTGAGGTGCATACAGGAGAAATATCATTTTGTTGTTTTGTTCTTTGCATGACATTTAGATTTAAATGCAAAATTTTTCCCAGGAAACTTTGTCAATGAAAGTCTTCGTTTAGAATTTCTGGTGATGACTCCAACTATATTTCTATCTTCATTATCTTCTTCATTGCATGCAGTATTCTTCGCTTTTTCGGAGAGGGGAAGTGCATGCTGTCCCTTCATCCATTCAGGGGGCAGCATCTATAACTTCATCTGCATCTCTTGACAATTCTCTATCTGACATGTATCGTTCACCTCCAAGGCCCCTGCCTTATGATGCAGACCCCAGATACTTCCGCTTGCAGCGGGATGGTCTGGTTTCCAGGCGTGAAAAGGGATCAAGTCATTCACATGAAGAAACAGAACCATTAAGAAGTGATAATGATGCTGATTCAGAGTCCCTGAGCACAGGAGACAAATGGAATGCTTCTTGTGAAGAAGGGTCCAAAGAACAGCGCACTAAATCTTCTCTGAAACTCGCTTCTACCAAATCAATAGTTGGGATGGAATACATATATTCATCACCAGAAGATGATGATGTTTGTCCAACGTGTCTTGAAGGTAATATATTCTACTGCACTTTGACTGATTTCTACCTTCAAAGTGTTCGTATCCTAACAATTTTTGTTGTCAAGGGTCCCTGTCTACATGTTCTGGAGGCAATGAATTTATCTTTACTTGATGTTTTTCTTATTAAACTATTTTATGATAACTACAATGTTTAGTTCTGTATTAGCTTATTTTAAAATATTTACACACTTATCTTTAAATTTGCCAACAATGATGAGTCTTCATTTGTTTTACTGGAGGTTAAATGATATTGTTTATATTATTGGTTGGTGCTTTGATTGATCATATATAGGAAATTTGCACTTTTAAAATCACCAAATTTGTGATGTTTTGATTGTTCCCGTATACTCTACCCAAACATAGTAAAAGTAGTTGAAAAGCAAAAGGACTGAGCATACTGTTTTAGCTGTGAAAGGACTGAAGATCAATGGGGTAGTCTTAGATACTAAGCTAGCCATAAACAGCATCTGCCAATTTCACATAAGTGAGAGCAGAGTAAAATGATTGAATGTCCTAAAAAGTACCTTCTAAAACCTCCTATCTCAGTAAAGTGTGGACCAAAATGCTGTACCCACTACTTTCTGAGAATGCAATTTGATGCAAAGCTTCATCAACAGCCTTTTAAAATGAATGCAATCCACTAATCTATTGTTACTGTCACAACTGTCCAAGATTTTGACCAGGTCTGCCTGGCAGGTATTTAGAATCTGTACTTGAATTCTAAATGTATATTTGACAGCATTATAATTTTTTGTCATAAATTTTTGGAGTGATTTGCAAAATTTTCTCACAATGGTTTTTCTAAATTCTATGATTTATCATTTCAAATCTACTTTCATGTGCAGAATATACTCCTGAGAACCCCAGGATAATGACAAATTGTTCTCACCACTTCCATCTTGGTTGCATTTATGAGTGGATGGAGAGAAGTGACAACTGCCCGGTTTGTGGCAAGGTAACTCCTTTTAGTTTTCTGAGAGCTTACTTGTTTAAATATTAATAGATTAATTATTAGTGTTACTTTTTTAATAGACTAACTAGTAGCTTCCCCTTCACTAAAATGCTCGAGGCCTTGCAGTTTTCTCTTTTCAATGACTTATTCCAAGTTTTGAGGCTTTTGTTGTTCCGTTATGTACTTTTGGGAAATCATTTTGTCACTTCTCTTCCAAACATATAGTAAATTCCTGAACGATTGAATTTGATAAACATTTATTATTGATTTGTTAGGTTGGTCAATCCTTTATCATTTGTGGTAAACGAAACCAGAGGAAAATGAGTTGTGAAATTGTGGTAGACCTTGCTTACTTTATTATCATTAGTCGATAATGGGGCCCTTTATTTTGTGGGAGTTGGAAAGACTATCTTAACTATGTTTTCTTGGTTTGGTTTCTTGGGATCCAAGATGATATCATTTTCATTTTTTTTTCTTGATTGGTTATGTTGAGTAATTACTGGCACTACAATATCCCTTAATTCTCTGCACACTCAATATATGTTTGTCCTACTTATTCAACTAAACTGCAAGGCTCCTAGAAGAAAGCATACTCTGCCTTTAGATGATACCAAAAGGTTCTAATTTCTATGCTACTTCCACATTTTGGTGGGCTAATTGAGTAGTAAGAAGTTGCATGAACTTAGATAAAGCGTTCAAGGCTAAATCTGCGATTAGATGCCTTTGACAGTTCACACCTAAAACAACTTTCAGATTATATCATCGAAAAGTCCTACTGTGGCTTGTTTATGACATCTTTACAACATGCATATCTCCTCTAGTTGAATGCATAACTCAAGAAGCCCTTTTATTCTCAATCTTGGATCGTGAATTTTGGTAAAACTCTTATTTGGCAAGCCTACGGAGAGTCCCTTTTTGTGGAACTCTTCTATAGTTAGTCTACTGTGATGTTTGCCATAAGTTCTTATAATTGAACATTCAACTTTTAAAGCTGTTTTTTATGCTGTTTAAAACATAAACATAAACATAAAACAAATCCACTGTATTTCTAGTTTGAATAATAAAGTGAGCATTTTCTGGTTTTTCTGCTTCAGGCAATGGTGTTCGATGAAACGACTTGATCTTTCTCTTGAAATGATCGTGTTGTGGATGTAACCAGTAGCAACAGGAGATCCAAAGAAATCCCAAGGGATTCGAGCATGATTCTTTGTGAATATTGCAGATCAAAGTGTCTTGTTATCTATAGTAAATATTGAAAACTTGTGCAGCATACATATATGTAAAGCACATTCTCTCCAACATGATCCTACCCAAAGTTTTCGTTGCACAGGAGTGAAAATCTGCTATAGTTTTGATTAATATGTAAATAGAGCTTTACTTGCGTTTCGTGTTTGCTTCCTGTGCTTTGACTGTTAGATGTCATGTATTGTTTGGAATGCATGGAATGGATTTGGGTGAGAATGGTGTTCCAGTAATGGTGTCGTTAACAAAGTTTCTTGACTGCAATTCCTGTTAAGTATAAAAATCTAAGAACTTGGAACTATGTATCTTCTGGTTAAGAACAATGACTAGCAGTATCATGGAACTATGTTCTGCCGGTGATTTGGTCTCCAGTAAATTCTAAGTAGCATTAGTGTGATTGATGCAATAACCAGATCGTTTATTCTCCAAAAGTAATGCTTTGCGTACACGGCTCAGTAAATACGATTAATCAGCGATTTCTACAAAGTATCAGATGCCTTGACGTGAAACAACTAGAAATCGTGTACATCCCGAAAAATGAACTTAGTAAAATACGCTCAATGGAATGGAATCCATCAAAACTTTTTGTCATTTATTAATGATAGAGGAGGCCTCTACTACGCCAGCAGTCGAAAGAGACACCATCAAATGCATTTTAATTGATTCGGACCGTTGTGTCATTTTAGTACTCAACTTTTATGTTAAAGCATTAATTTTACATATTTTAATGTTTTTTACAGGAGACATCTTATCTTCTAAGGAGTCTATTTAAATATTTAGTATCATAATTAATAGGCTTATTCTTTTAGAAGTCTTATCCTAAATAAAGTAACAGGTCTATTCTTATCAAAAGTCTTATCCTAGATAAGCAATATAATCAAATCAGCCTTTATATAAGGCTACCGTATTTATGAATAAAGCATCAAATAGATTATCAGAGAATTATTGTTTAGAGGACGAGACCTTGTTATAGACAAGTCTCTCTATTACGTAGAAACATAAGATATTCTAAAAAAAAGAAAAACTCCAACTAGAGAAATTAAGAGAATTCTCTAGAGGATCATCCTGTGACTAGATCCTCCCCGGACCATACCAGTCTCTTACTGGGAAGGATTGTGATATAAGAAACCGCTGGTATTGCGTCAACTTCATGTTGATGCATGCGAAATTAAACTGATTGGAAACTAGATTAACATGACGCAAGGAATGAATAAATCATTTATAATGACTATGGAGGAGGTGAGGTCCTTTTAGCTGAAGGTGAAGAAGCTTTTCATGGCAAAAGCGAAGAAACAACAAATTTGCTGCTCTCGAAAAATGAGGGACCCTGGCCACACTTGGGGGCCAATGGTGCACTGGCCCCCCAAGATTTAAAAAAAAATATATATTTTTATTTTTAATATATATTATATCAAAATCTTTGACAATTGAAGAAAAGCCACTCTTGAGTCGTGATATATATATATATATATATCAAAAATTTTGATAATTGAAGAAGACCCTCTCTTGAGTCTTGAATATGTACTGCAACGTCAGAACATGATTTGTGAAAGTGAAAAATTGTATGAATATCCCAACGTCTTACATCATAAACAGTCCAGATAAGAAAGCACCACGACTCTTCCTGTTATTGTACTCACTCATAAATCATAATCGTAGCACAAAGAGATGATAAGTTCTACCGAGACCAAAACCTAGCCAAAACCTGAAGAAACACAGAACACCTATAACAGCTCCAGATGATTCAAACAGTAGGCTGCAAAAAATTGCACAGAAGAAAATGACTTATTAAATGATTATTTCGTGTGTTACATTGAAAGATATATATTTACAAATATTGACAATAACCTTATTATGAAAAGATTTCAATTTATGAAAAATAGAAAAGGATCGTTGTAATTTTAACTATTTTATATTCTTAATAAAACTTTATTTTTTATTTAATTTTGATATGAAAATTTTTATAAAATTTTTATTTTATTTGAGCCCTCTTATCTTAAATTTCTGGCTTTGTCACTGCTGGCCACCACTCTTAACTTATGCCCCTCATTTATCTGTCGAAAACAGCTACCGTTACGATATGGCTCTATGTAAAGGTATGGTTCCAACTGTAAGCTCATAAAACTTTTGTTACATGCCATGTAGTTTGAGACTTTAACCTTATTCTTTTACCACCATGTTTGACTGACAACTTTATTTTGCTCAAGAATAGAGTATGTATGACATAATCATATAATCACCCATTTTACCGTTTAACTTGCAATTCCATTATTACACTGTGTATTATTTCACACTAAAACTAGGGATGCAATGGGCAGCAATGTCAATTTTTTTTAAAATTAAAAATACAAAATAATGTAATTTTTTAATTGGATCCAAGTTTAAGCTATTAGGTCCAGACCTGCTCGACGTCTAACTCTTCTAAATAATACGATGTTGATTTGCTTGGAATAATTGTGTCTCGAGTCAGTCTGGACCTAAGCCTGACCCATAAGTCAGCCCATTGAAGACAACTAAATTTAGGCTCAAAAATTGTCATCCCTGACAAAAACACACACATACACACACTTGTTAATGACATAGGCACACCTTATAACACTGCCTGTGATATAATGCAAAAAGCTATATTAGTCAGATTACATCATATGTGAAGTTTCAGTATAAGTAATCGAAATATCATAGAAAGATCTGAATCTCACACTTAGCAAAATAATTACGAAACATATTTTACGTATCACTTAAATTCTATAGCATGATTAACACATAAAACATAAATCTTAATGCATGCATTATTCCAAATATTGATTCTTTTATCATTTCCTTCGAACTATTTTTGAAATCAGCTAATCTCAACCACCATAAATGCACAAGTATTTAGGCTCTAACAAGCATGTTGAGAAAACTTTATCACTGTTGTAAAAGAGGTTAGATAAGGAGTGTGAGCTCCTACATAAGCCCATTTATAATATTTTGGAGTATTTTAGTAATTTAAATATAATTAAATTTTATTTTAATTAGAATTACAATTAATTTTAATTAAATATTAATTATGCCAAAATAAGATACAGTAATGATACTTATTTATTAAATACCTCTAATATTTAATTATAAAATTTTTCAAATTTTACAATTAAGTCTAACTTGATTGAATGGTCTTTTTTCTGTTCAACTGGTTCTTTATTAATGACATATTAGGTTCCCACATATGTTCGCAATAGATATAAATTATAATCATAAATCATATTTACGATTAAATAATTAAAATTTTTTAATTTATCCTTAATTAAATAATTAAATAATTTATATTCATATACCAAGATTGACATCTAGTAACATATCATAACCACCCAAATATTTAAAAATATCAAAGTAGTTTTGATTAACCTTTTTTTGCATGATTTTTTATATAATTCAATCATTTCATTATATAATGTTTCGACTAGACATATAGCATGAAACTAATGTCTACTATATTTCAATCCATTCATTTTAGTTTTTCGTTATTAGTGATTGATTCAATTAACAAGATTTGAAAACTATTTTCAAAGTGTCATTCCACATTAGCTAAGGATTTCTCGAACCAATACTAATGAGAATAATGAAACATTCTTTCTGATTACTTTAGGATAATAAAAGCATATATTGATCACTCAACTATCTCCATATAGTTCTTACTTTATCGAGTAACTACTGACTTAGCTACTATTGAGCATTATAGGTCATAAATATAATCAAAACATAACAATCCCTTTATAAGATGCTCTGGTGATCTCAAGTCAAATGATCACTTATATAATCATCATAATGAGAATTTTTATAGACATGCAAGTAATGTTCTAAATGAATTTCTCATATAGAATCATGTTTGTTTAAGTATCTTCATATTTAATTTATAAGATCAACTACTTCTTTTATAAGAAAAACATAACGTGTGCTAGTCTTTTTATGCTATACTAATGTCCAATATTAATAAAAAATAAATATGACGAACTTAAAGATAATATTTAAATGTAATATGAATCTCATAATTATGATTTTATCATAATTTCATTTGTAATGTACATTTATCTCGTAAACTTTGTAATATATATCTGAATATGTATAAGAAAAATAATGTCTTTTTAGATTATCTTGTCGTTAAAATACAATCAAGCGATTAACTGTAGAGCATAAACCAATGATTAAATCATTCATAATTAATTTAGATTTAGTTTATTTGTTAGAATCAAAGTTAGCAAGTCAATCTCACATTTCCCAAATGCTTTCACCAACGTCATTGATGGCTATTCCCTTCAAAATATCTTGGTCATTAATGATATTCAAACTTAATGTTTGGTTAAACTAGCTAGTGATTTCAATTAATCAAATAATGCAAATGGATAATATTACTACTTTCACCTAAGGTTAAGTCATAGACAAGTTGTTTTAAAAAAATATTTCAAATTTGAGGTCTTCAATTAACTAGCTTAACTTGACCTATTTGTGTACCAAAAGAAAAAAGAGAATTTATGAACGAACTCGTTAAACAATCTTCATAGAATATCATGTCGTAAACATATTGCACTTGGAAGACCATGCAATGACATGAGAAGAGCACTAAAAAATCACATCATGCAATGACATGACAAGTGCACTAGAAAATCACAATACAATCATAGATACAAATACAGCCACTGATACTAATGTGAGAATCAAAGGACCTTTTTAGACCTACATTTACCTGTTAACTATATACTTAGCCTATATGAGGTAACCAAAGAACAACTCCTCTGTAAGATTGTGTTGCTTATCAAGAACCTATTGGCCAAAACAATATAAAATCATATGGTTATTTGTGCATTGCCACTGTTCATGCCAAAGATAACATTAGTGAATTTGCAATTAAAGAAATTTGCAACTATGTTTTTCATCACATATTTGTCAATAAATGAGTCAAAAATAAGCTTACATAATATTATACTCCAAGCCAAAACCCTTATAAATCTACATTGTTCATGACGCATAAGTTACATATCGATGAAATAATCTATAGATTTCAAATACAGTAATAAACATATGATGGAAATAAAGGGAAGTTAAAGTGATTAATATCTCTCTCATCCTTGACACCAGTCCATCAACCTGAGATCCAAACTTCCCCTATAAAATCGTAGCTTCCATGCCTTCTTTTGGAGCAGAGGGATCAAGAAAAAAAGGATGCCACTTCTTCTGAAAGTAGAAACTAATGAAGTCAAATGAACCTATAACACCGAAGTGCTCAAGAGAGGAGAATGTTAGTTTATACCCTACAGTCAATCGGTTGGTTGTAGTTTAGTGAAAATTATTTAAAGGCATTTTTTATCTTATAAATACTTAGATGTATATAATAAATGCCATAAGATAAATAGGCATTGCTAATGAAATTATGATGAGATTATAATTATGAGATTTATATTGCATTTATGTATTATCTCTAAATTCTTCCTAGTTATTGTTTTGTTAAGATTGAATATTAATAAAACATAAAAAGACTAATACGTGTTATATTTTTCCTTATAAAGGAAGTACTCGATATCATAGGCTAAAGTATGGAGATAATTAAAGAAGCAAATGGGTGCCTGTTAGAGAACAAGTTCACTAAATTGAACCCATACGAAAAATCCATTTGGAACGTTATTTTAATATCTATGGAATTAATTCTTATTGTGATGATTGTATAAGTAGTCCTTTAACTTGAGATCTCTAAAGTTATCTTGTATTGACATTGTTATGATTTGATACTACTTATAACTTATTATAGTCAATGATAGCTCGGTCAGTAGTCATTGAATATATCATAAAACTATATGGAAGTAGTTGAGTGATCAAGATGTGATTCGTCACCTTAAAATAATTAGGGAAAATTTTATATTGTTCTCAATTAGTATTGATTGAAGAAATCCTTAGCCAAGCTTGGCATGACGTTTTGTACATAGTTTACGAATGCTATTAATTGAATCAATAGCTAATAGTCGAGAGCTAATAAAATTAGACTCAAAATATAGTAGACATTAATTTTATTCTCTATGTCAAATCGAAACATTGTATGATGAAAAGATTGAATTATCCGAAATGACGTTTTGTACATAGTTTACGAATGTCATTAATTGAATCAATAGCTAATAGTGGACAGCAAAATTAGACTCAAAATATAGTAGACATTAATTTCATACTCTATGTCAAATCGAAACATTGTATGATGAAAGGATTAAATTATACGAAAAAACCATGCACAAAAATGTTAGTCAAAAATACTTTGACATTCCTAAATATTTAGGTAGTCATGATGTGTTGCTAGACGCTAATCTTGATATACAGATATATATTGTTTAATTAAAGAATTAAAGATAAATTAAAAGAGTTTAATTTATTTAATCTTTAAAATGATTTAAGATTATAATTTGTATCAATTTCTAACATATTTGGGAACTTAATGGGTCACAAATAAAAAACGAGTTGAAAAGAGGAAAGATATTTTAATCAAGTTAGACTTTATTGTAAAGTTGAGAAACTTTATGATTAAATATGAGATATTAGATCTTATTAGGACATAATAGGTATTTAATTAGAATCATTCATAATTCTAATTCTAACTAAATTTAAATTTAAATTATACTTTAATTTCAATTAAATTACTAAAATGTTCAAAACCTATTATAAATAGGCTTAAGCTCTAAAAAAGCTAGCACTCCTTGTTTAACACTCTTTATAAAAGTTACAGAACTCTCTCAACTTGTTCAGTGGATAACATTATATGGCGGATATTTGTTTAGCTATGATGGTTGAGATGAGCTAGTTTCGGAAACGATTTGAAGGAAACGATAAAAATATGATTAAGCTTCAGAATAAGATACTAATTAAGATTCATGTCTTTTTATGATTTATTCATTAATTCTTTTATAGAATTAAATTGATTTTAATTTTCAAGAAATTAAAATACAAAAAAGCTTCATAACTATTTTACTATTTTCGGGATCAAATCCCATTTAGATTTCCCAACGGAGGGTACCTTAAAATCATATTTATTCTTAAATATAGCTATAGCTTTGTCTAAATTTTTCTTTCCCATATAGAGCCATGGACATATAGTGTTTGAGATGATGTCAATCTTAATAAGCTTCTTCCTAGTGCTGCTACTAATTAATTGAGACATGATGTTTATATTTCTATTGACTTTTCAAAAGAAGATAATTAGATCCAAAGGCCAAATAAATTTTAGACCCTACTAATTTCACTAAAATACAAGATAAAATTTAACGTCTTAAAATGAACATTTTCATCGTGTTTATTACGTCCAAAATAAATTTTAAGTGAAAGCAAAATTTTTTAGTTTGTCAAATGATATATTGGGACTTAATTTTTATTTAAAATTTAAAATTATTTTTAATATTCTAATTATATTTACTATTTAAATAATATTAGCTAATTATAATAAGATTATTTTTAATTATCCCCAAAATCTTTAACCCTAATTCCTAAAATTTACGCTTCTTACACTAGACTTTTGTCACCATTAGAATTCGAGTTTCATCTTCTATTTGGTGCCCATTGTCCTTCATTTCTATTGTTTCATCTTTTGTAATAGAGATCTCCAACATTGTGTTTCGTGCTCCGCCTTCTTCTACAAGATGTTCCTCCTTTTATTCTTAATGTTACATTAATTACTCTACCTTTACTACCCTCTTGTGAAGTCCCTCCCTAATGCCAACATTTTCATCCTTTTTATCCCCATTTTCATCTACTACCAATGCCTCTTAATGGATAAGTACATATAATAAGCTAATAATATGAAGCGTCATAATTGTAAATGTGACAATTGTTAGAAATCATATATAAGATATGATTTACCATAAAGATTTAAGTGTATGTTGGATAAGAAAATTTTGAAATCAATAAAAAACATGTTGAAAGAGTTCTGCAAGTTTGGTATACTACAAGTCTCTTATTATGTGGATTACAGCAAAAATTTGTAAGTTGATCAGTGATACAAGTATGTTTCGATCCTACGACTTTATCTGCAAATAAAATTTTCTTACATTGGTAACAAATTAAATTTTACTTGAATTCTGAAAAAAAAAAGTTTTATCCCGTGTATATTTGAAATTGAAATTCCTATTATGTATGAAATTATCCACTAGTTTTGAAATTCCAATCATGAATAAGATTATTGATTAATTTTGTTTGAAACTTTTAGAAGAACATAATAATTATTTTTCAATCTCAAATACGATATATTTATTTAATTTGAATTTGACATGCTTATTTTAATTTATAGTGCTTGATTGTAAGAATAATCATTGATAACAACTTAGCAATAACATATGGTTTTCTTTTGTATCGATTTGTTTATCTTTTTCAAAAGACAACTACATATATATTTGGACTAGTTGACTTGAACAATTACAGTGGTTTTTTTATTGTTTGAGTTCCATATCCTACATGAGATTTAAATTTTGACCAAATTTGTGTTTTTTGTGGCTTTTTTGGTTTCCCTTTCTTTTTCTTGATTAAGCCTTTAATAGAAAACCATCTTCTTGATCGTCCTCTTCCACATTTTAACAACTAGGCTTTTAAATTGTTTAATCTGAATATGTTACCATGGTTTAAATAAACATTCATTTCATATTTGTAAAGCCGATAGTGGTGAAAGCGAAAATTCCATTTATTTAAGACCGTTAAAATTGTTTAGGTGTAGACGGAATCCAAATTTGGCCACATTACGAAACATCACCAATGGTGGTCTATGTAGGCGAGGACTATTTTGGATATGTAGCAAGCGGTAGGCTAGAGAGGCTACTGTCAGAATGTTGATATAACTGGTGGTGATGGTGGCATTAGTTATCGCTCCTTCTTGCCAGATCACTTGTCACTTTTCTCATTACTAGCAGGTGGTTTCTGCCCAATTGTACCGTGAGATCTTCAAACCGATAATGTTTCGCTGAATTAAAATGTGCAAAATAGAATTTACTTGGATAATATCTATAAGTTATTTGTTATATATTTATAGTAAATCGGACATATGCAGATGTATATTTAAGTAAAGAGGTAATATAAATAGTAAAAAGAGCAAAAGAAAAAAGTAAGTTAATAGTTGTCTTAAATATGGTGAAATTTATAGACAAAATCGTAGTAAATCATGCATTCATAATAAGTCATAGAAAATTTCATAATAGAAACCAAATCATTGTCTATTTCAAATAGCATAGTTAAAAGAGTTAAGCAAATATCCACTAAATTCTTGTTGGTTTTCTAAAGCAAGTTAGGAAGAATTGAATCTACCAAAATACATGTTTATTTTAGCTAAGACATTTCTTAAAATTTACCCTGTGGGGGACATCAAATATTTGCATAACGGCATTTGATGCATGAGTTCCACTAATTAGCTGAGCAACGGCTCATGTGGATTTTATCCTTGCACTCTCATCTTTATCTGCAAGAACAAGGGCTTCAATGACCAAGAATAATTAAATTAATAGTAGACGAGATAATTAAGCAGATTTTAGTAATTCTTCAAGGTAACCAAAAACTTATTAAACCATTCAGCAATTCAATTTTGTAGACTGCTTACTTGAAAGCAATTGCTCGTAAATTTTCACAAAATTCTATTAAAGTAGTGATTTGGTTTGAAGAGCATGTAAAACCAGCAATTTGTTTTATTGTAACAGCTAACTCCTTTCTTAGTGCTGTAAGTATCAAATTTATAGCTGTCAACAATTCATTCTTGAAAATATAGTTGGCCAACTTCAATAAACGTGCATATAAGATTAATTTGAGAATAGAAATACGAAGTTGAAGTAAGCAAAGAGATGGAAACTGGATTCATCCAGTATTTAGTACATAGTCATTCAACAGGTAGTTATCTCTTGCACTCTTTCCATGAGCTTTCAAAATGTTTATGCTCTAGACGATTGAATAATTACAATGATCAACAACAAAAAATAAAGAGGTCGTATACAATACAAACAATTCGCAAAGTTGAACTTGGTGGGAGAGAGGCTTAACCACATAAATTGATATTTAGGTAGTGAGCAAATCGTAGATATGTAGATACAAACAATGACGATCCCAAGAGCCTCTTTTAGAAGGCCAGTGAATATTCTGTAAAGAACTACTAACCTTAATTGGGTATTTGATTTCACCTTGTGCATTAGTCACCTTAACTACTTGTAGAGCATCTACAGCCTGTAACAAGATCTCTGCGTATATCAGTATGAAAGAAAAATAAGAGTATACATATTTTTTAAATCTATCTTCTTCTCTGAGAGACACCTTCAAAAGATATATAACAATCTAGAGGTCAAAAACTTATTAAACCATTCAGCAATTCAATTTTGTAGACTGCTTTTTTCAAAGCAGTTGCTCCTAAATTTTCATAAAAGAGCACGTAAAACCCACAATTAATGAGCCAATAACAAGAGCCACTAAAAGTTAAAATTTGCTAGTTAAAGCGTTACCTTCATTATTATCTCTTTCTTCCAGGTATTTATTCCTTTGAAAAGAGCTTTAGTAGATGTACCTGTAAGATTTTCCCTATTAATACCATTATACTTGGGGATTATGCATACGAATTCAGATGCATTCTTTTTTTTTTCCTGCTTAGCAAAACCATTTTGACTATTACAAATTGACATGGAACAATGCAAAGAGATGGAAACCTGATTTTCTGAAATAGTTTTCAAAAACTTTGTTTTCACTTTGAATGCAGGAAGCTTCTCTCTAAATTTGCATTTCCTTCACATAATCACTTACCTGGGAGTAATAAAACACATAAAAGAAGGTACATATAACACCAATGTGGCATTTCATTTCTTCACTTATCACTGTAAGGAGATGCCAATAGTATAGCAGACGAGGATTAGAATTTTATCCTTAAGTTTGTCTTTTCTCTGTTTTAGTTCAACACTGAATTTAGCATTGTCGGAATCTTTTCCCAGGGTGGGAACGGGTTGTTTTACTTGTAACCTCAGTGATGATTGTGTTGGGTGCAGCGGGTGTATTTTTTTGAAAAGGAAAAATAAAATGAACAAAATGGACACAGAATATTTAAGATGGTTCACTCTTAACTTTGTGATACGTCCACAGACAAAACTCAGAATAATTCTTCTACTATTACAAATAGTAGGTATACAGATATAAAACCAAAATAGTGGCTCACAAGGTGTTTCCCAACCTAAAAATACTAACCTCACTATTTTGTCACTCACCAACCCTTTAGGAATGTATTTCCTAACTTCAGAGCATTTGGTTTGCTCTGATTTTCCTTCTGTATTTTTTGTTGTTCGATGAATCCATCGCGTGAGACAGCTGCAAAGGCAGCTGTTTTCTTCCATTTATTCATTTTGTTGTTCTTTCCATTTTCTTGGTGTATTTAGAGCAATGTAATGCCAACTTCGCGAAATTGTGAAGCGTCCGACCATTTTTGAACAGTTCATCGGTCCATCGTCTTACTTTCCTTTTGATTTTCAGGAAATTTGAAAACCATATGTTTTGAAAATCATCCAAAGATCCACACATAGCTGGATCTTTGGACTATTTTTTTTGCTCATCTCTTCTATTTTGAAGAGATTAGATAGAGATAAAGCTTATCTCTTCCAGTCACGAATCTATTCGACACTGCTGTTGCGTGTTTTATTCTTCAACGTTTTTTCCTCTGCTGCATGTTTTTCTCTGCTGCGTGTTTTATTCATTCTGGCCTTCCTTCTGCTGTGTCGTTTTGGGTTGGTCTGGTGCCGTGTTTTGCTCTGTGTTTTACGTTTTGGCTTGCCCCTTTATGCTGTGAGTCGTTTTGGGCTGCTCATGTTGGCTTCTCCTGCTGTTGCGTTTTGGTGAAATCTCCCTGAGCTTCTGCGTTTTGCCTTTGGACTCTGTGTTTGCGTGTCGCTGTGCTGTCGTTTCAAATGTATATAGAAGTTATGACAACATAGTTTAAGTCTTAATAAAGAAGATTGAAAGCCATTTTAATACTAAAAAAAATATAGTTTATTTGGAATAAAGATACCTTAAACACAGCTGCACTCTCGTCTATCCAATCGACAACCACACAAAAGATTAGCTGCACTCTCATCCATTCAATGGACAACCACACAAAAGATTAATGTCACTTAAATCCTCTAATCAAAGGCTTACTATAAAACAAACAAGTTCACCACCAAAAGTCTCACTAACGTGCAGCCAACAACAAAATAGCCAATTAATACCCATATAGCACAAAACACACACCTTACACCCAAACATCAACCAATGGTATCTTTCCCAGATTTTTCTTGTGACGTGAGAATCACTCCAATAAAATGATAATCTCAGGTTATTGCAAAGTTTTCAACTCTTTTATTATTAGTTTATTACTACATATATAAGTGATGATGAAAACATTTTATGTGTGTTTGGCAAGCAAAACAAGAAAAAAATTTTACTTACTTCATAATAAAAAACGCTATTGACTTATTTTTTATGAATTTTTATACATAATTGAATAATAAATTAATGAATTATTCAATATTTGGAATAACTATGAGAAACTTATACCTATGTATATTGGTTAAATCGAGTATAATTAAAATTTAGCTTAATTTTTTTAATAGTCTTAAATTTTTATTCAATATAGTTATGAAAATAAATATCTTTTTCAAGTTTAAACTTAACTTATTTACAATTTTTATTCACATTATAAGTCAATATCTTTTTTAAAAAATTATATAAATAAATACAAATTATTTAATTGTTACTAAATATGTATTTTCTTATTATAATGCATGTAAAACAATAATTATAATCCATAAATAAAGAAGTTAAAATTCACCAATCTATCCAAATAAAACCATTAGGACAATTCATATGTGTTTAGAATGGAACGGAACATAATATGAAACCCTTCGCTCTCATCTCATTCCATTTCATTATAAAATCTCTTTCTAAATAATGGAAGTGTGTTACGTTACATCTCGTTATATTAATTAACATCTAACTAAACAGACCATAAAGGAATAAATATGTGAATACGAAAGATGAGAGGTTACATCTACCTCCCACAATTGGCTTGACTTCAACTACAAAAAATAAATGATGAAAAGTATGTATTATTTTATGTAAATTCAAAATTTTGTTTTTTGTAAAATAAAAATAAGAATATTGATATCGAAATAATCATTTTTTTAAGGATTTACTTTTACTTTTAAGTTAAGGAGACACGAGCAAAAGCCAAATTCCACCAAGTATTTCAAATAAAATCATTAGCAGTATTAAAGTTTACTTCAGAAGATGCAAAGCACTCAATTAGTAATCTTCAACTAGTGTTGTCTCTGTTGCTGAAATCAGATGCAGTTGCAATTAGGCTTAGGAAATCATGAAGCTTGTTAAGCTTGATAATTTGCCTATATAAATTCAAGCTTGGATTTTATAGACCAATTTGAGTCTGAATCTCAAATTTCTTCCACGTATAAAATAAAATTGTTTTAATTTTTCTGTATTTAACCTAATTCAATCAATCTTTTAAGTTAGAAAAATTATGATTGAGCTTAATTTTAATTAAATTATTTAAGTTTGATTAAGTTATGAGCTATAAAATTCAATCAACTTGAGTCACATGATCTTCGCCTAATTCAACTTCGAGCCTAGCCGGGATTAAAAATTTTTTGAGTTAGATTCAGGTCGTAAGTTATTCGAAAGTAGCCAGGTCGTTAAGCATGTACCAAAAGTCTAAAACATGGTCTACAAAGTAAATGCGTTGTCTAGAAAATTGTTAGGACGAGACTTCTTCAGACATTTCTAGAGAACGTGTTATGATGTTTTCTCTTGTAGATTACTTTTGTTGAATTAGAATTAAATTCTGACAAAAATATGTTAACTTGACTTTAATTATAAAGAATAATTAATGAAAAGTTTGAATTCTTTCATTAAAATTAAAAATTTTGTTTTTAAAAAATAAAAATAAGAATATTGGTCAAAATAATTATTCTCTTAAACAACTACGAGAATAATTAAAATTTTAAAATAATTAGAAAAATTCATAACTCTTTTTTCTTTAATATTTGAAGGCATTTTATAATAAAAAAATTATATTCCATGAATCAATCCAAATAAAACCATTAGTGAGATTAATAAGTGTTCTTATCAATTCTTGAAAGAAAACTACAATGCAGGATTAAGCTACTTCATCCTAAATCAGCAAAAACCAAAGCTTGTTCTGAAGGGCAAGTTGCTTAGAACATGCCAAATATTCAATTTCCCATCTTTGATACCGCTGTCGCCTGTAATTAAATTAATACCATTTTTAACAATGAAAAATTTAGATGTTTTACGAGTTTTAGACTAATACAAAGTTATTGTTACTAATTTCAATTAATTCCAATTTAGAAGCGTTGCCAAATAAATTTGGGACTGATCGGAAGAATGTATTACTGCCATTTCACTCCATCTCTTTTGAGCAGTAAGATTCTGAAACTTTCCTGGCGTATTAGTACCCCATTTCACTCCACTTCTACGCTGCGCTTTAGTTCCCCTTCTGCTGTCTGTGCGTTTTATTCCTCTGGTGCTGGCGTTTTCGGCTGTTGCTCCTCTGTTCCAGCTGCTTCTGTGCTGCGTTTTCCTTTTTGGTTGTTGTCGTTTTGGTTTCTTTTGATGTGTTACTACTTTGTTTTTGGTTCTGGTCATGGGCTTTGGCCCAGATTTCCTTCTACGACCCTTTTTTTTTATTTCATCAAGAAAATATTTAGCACACTTCAATTTTTTATAAAATATAAAATTAAATAATTTAAATAATTAATAAAAATGAAATAATTTAAATCTAAATATACTATGTAAATAATTTAAAACAAAGTAAAATAAAGGAGTAAAACGTAGTATAATTTTTAATTATCAAGTAACTTTTTTGTTTTGGCTAGGATCTTGTATTCTTTGATCTAAGAATTAAGTTTGTTAATTAACAATGTCCTTCATATTATATGTCTTGTTTTATAATAATAATTAAATTGGCATTGAATTA
>JANZXP010000008.1:14136892-14148927 GCA_027576715.1 Erythroxylum flavicans | reverse complement strand
TGTCAATAATATGTAAGTGAAAATACATGAAACACTATATGTTTATAATTAAGTTATAGGTTTCAATTTTTAAAATGGTATAAAATTATTATTTTTATATTAGGTTGATTCCATCTGGACTATGCTTAAGAAACATAACATCCAAATTCAAGGAGAAGATTGATCTTGAGGGTTATGTATGGAAGAATATCTCTCAGGCCACAAAGGAATTTTACTATCAAAAGTTGAGGTAAAACAAAAATTATTATTTTCTGTTTTAATTAATTTTTATACATTAATTAGATAAATACTATTACATTATAAGTATTTATCGAATGTTTTTCCTTTTAGTTCAGAACGAATTTTTGGGATTTTGAATTTGACGCGATCATTTATAAAGTATGAGAGAGACGAGCACGTACATGATATTGGGACTTTGTTGTTGCGATATACAAGGTCGGTGTATGATCGCTTTATAATTCTAAACAAATATGGAGTCATTGGTAGCAGTATTGGACATCACTTGAGGCAATGATAGTTTTAGAGCATAATTCTACCAACGGACATGGAGGACCGGGTAGAGAGAGTCTTCTCGTACATACAGGAGGATCTATTACCCACCATGAGCATGCTAAGAGACTTGTAAGTATCTACACTTTACATTTATATTCTAATTTCATTACTTTGTTGTATTTCAAATGAATTTGATGTGTGAATTTTTATGGAAAATGATAATGTTATAAATGTCTGATACTATATATGGCTGTGTTGTTAACTTGATTTCTTTGTTCAATAGGAGGTAAATATCATAAAAATAGAGGAAATTTTGCCGAAATTTTTATAAATTCTAGTTCACTTATAACATTTTATTCTTATGCAGGAAAAGTCTATGAGCATGAGGCCTACACCCCATTAGCTCTTTTTGCACACTCACACTAAGAACCATGACGATGTGACATTCGTTAACAGTCGTTGTAGAGAACTAAATGTATGTGAAATTTATGGTGTAATATTAACGCTTTATAATTATCACTTACTAATATAAACATTGCCTTCTAATAGGACCAAATATAAGAAAGCATTCAACGATAGTCTCAGTAACTTGAAGATGTTGATGAGACTCAAACCTATGTCCATGCAGTGGGTGGTAGGGACTGTCGTGGAAGGATATTGAGCTTAGGTTCATTTGCGAATGCATGTTATTCACAATCCTCCACGTCCAGTACAGCAACATCTAGTAGGCGGTCCACAACCAATAAAGTCCAAGAGCTTCGAAGCACAGTGCGGACATTGATAGAGCATATAGCTCAGCTCCGTAATGAGGTGGATGAGTTGAAAGGTAAGGGTAGCACCTCATTGCACCAATCAGAGCATCCACCGTCACCAAATCAATAGTATACTTTTGGTCATTTCATTTGAATTACAAATACTTATTATGTACAGTTTAATGTTTTTATTATCAATTAAGATATTTTAGACTTTATATCATCAATTAACTTTCTGTTTAAACAAATTAAATGTATACTATTAAATTCATAACTGTTTAAATTATGCATCAACCATAACATTATTGAATAAAATTTATTCACGGTATTTTTTTATAAAATTTCTGGTTGATTTAGCGATGGAAATTTGCGGTTTTGTCACTAAAATCAGTACCATTTACCTACAGAAGATGACTAACCATCGGTTATCACAAACGAAAAAACCAATTCTGTCGCCAAATTTATCGATGGCAAATAACCATTGGTACACTCACCTACGGAACAAACGTAACTGTCGGTACAATTTTAAGAGACTTACTGACAGAAAAGAACAAATTGTCGGTAAATATTTAAACAGAATAATATTGTCTGTCAGTAAATTTACCGACGGTCAACCGCACAAGAAACTGTTGGTATATTTACCAGCAGTACATTAGTTATTCGTCGGTAAAGTTACCGACGGATATTCTGTTTCTCGTTGGGAATTATTAGCTACGATCGTTTTTACGACACCTTTGTCCATCAGTAAAGTCCGTCGCTAAGTTTACTTACCGATAGAATGTTTATGTTTTCCGTTGGTAATTTCCGTTGCAAAACAACATTTTTCTTGTAGTGAATGGTTTTAATGAGAATCTCGATTTCAATTCAAACTCTAATTTAATCATGTGAATTTCATAAAGGCATAATTGAATTAATGTCATATGGTGTTCGGCGCAGATCTACTGTTACTTGTTATACTGGTGATACAAGGTCTCATTTTTTATGGTTATTTGGGCTTCTCCACTATTATGAACACATATGAATTGCTTTTAAAAACTCTTATACCTTAACACAGAGATTTGTTAATCAAAATGTGGAATACTTAATTAGATCATATTCACATATATAGTCCGGTGGTGTAAACGCTCTTGAAAGAGCATAGGAGAGGAGAAGTGTTTAGAGGTCTTAGTTTTAATGACATATCAAAGGACATTATAGAACTAATAACGTATATGAATTTCAATGATTTATTTAAAGAACTAGTTGATTCAATTCCTTATAGAGTTCATCGAATTATATATTCACATGAATTCTATAATTTTAGTTAAAAAATGTTAAGTTGCTTTTTTATTTGATTTTTAATGATACTTACATAGTATTAATTTGTTGTAGCAGTCGTTAAATTATGAATATTATATGTTTATTGAAATGAATTATTCTTTTAGTGATTTATATATATATATATATATATGATATTTGTAAATAAGTACACCTAAATAGAATGACTAATTAATGATTAACTATTACATGAATGATGATTGGAAACTTAGAGACCTTTTGATTTCATTGATAATTTGAAAACAATTAAAGTTTCTATTTAGGAGATTGCAACAAATAAACTGAAATTGATAACAATTACATATTAAATGTATCATTATTGACATATATGTTAAATATGACAACTGTATTTTTGTCATAGAATTCACTAAAGATAAAAAGTTTAATAATGACAATTTAAAATTTTGGAATTATGAAAATCCAATATGTATTGGAATAGCAAAAGAATTTTATTTAGTTACATGAAATCATGGTAAGCTTTAGAAAGTACAATATTTCTCAAAATTGGAAAACTGTGAGGCATGTTGCTTATATAAAAGAAGAAATATTTGACTTACACAACATATATAATGATGTTATGCTAAAGATCAAGAGGTATGACTATGACAAGGATATATGGTCCATGATGGTAATATGTTATAATGGCATCCTAGTAACCATAATATGATCACTTACTATTATATTTCACACACACACACACACCCTAATAAATAAATAAATCATAAAATGAGAATATGAGATAGAAAAATTCAATGTTGAGGCATGTAAAGCTAATTGTAAACATAGTGAACTGATGGATGTTAGTCATATCTTATCTTATACTAAGCTAGTGTACGTTGTTACATGTTCTTGCCTCTATGTTAAGAGCATATGAGAATGCACTGAACCCATAATATTAATATCAAGATGATATAGGATGTTGTGAGGCACCTATCGATAAACATCTTGAGGTTTATAAGTCATATACTAAGAATATATGGTTAAGTTATACTTATAAAGAGATAAAAACTAAAAAGAGGAAGCATTATAACGAGTCTAAATGAACAGTGGAAATAAAGCCTTCCATAATTCTTAACATTCCAAGAATAACTAAGGCCAACTGAAATGGGAAAGGAAAAGGTCCACCACAGAGAAAACTCTTGGTTATTTTATGCTTTAGTTAGCTTTTGAATCAATATTAATTTCCATAATATTGGTAAGGACAATTTTCTTGAAGTTATAATCATTATGGATTCATATTGGATGGTTTTGTGATATTAGATGTTATTTATTAAACAAATAAAATTAGTTTTCAATAACATCATATGATTCTTATAATGTCTATACCAATTTGTGGCATACTAAACTTGATCATATTGGATAAAATCAAATAAATTAATTGGTCAAGCATATTTTGTTTAGAAGCCCTACATAAAGTATAATGGTCAACTTGTGAACATTTTCTAGCTAACAAAATAGCATGAAAACCATTAAGAATGGGACAAAGAGCTACTAAGATATTACAAGTAAGTCATTAAGATATATGTGGCTAAGCAAATGTGGAAGTATGGTATAAAAGTACTTATTTCGTCACATTTATCAATAATTATACTCAATGTAGTTATATTTATTTGATTTCTTAAATTTTGAAACACTCTATCGTTTCAAAAAGTATATGACTTTATTTGAGAATCAACAAGATAAAGTTGATAATGATTTCAAAAATTGATTTAGTATAAGAAAAATTATTTGATCACTTCAAAAGGTCATGTAATGACAATTGAATCGATAACTAAGACTATGATATGAATCCACTAATGACTAAAGATGTCAATAGGTCGGCCCAGGCAAGGAGTAGTCCTGGCCCGGCCCGGCCCAACATGAGGCCACCGTAGCCCCTGGCCCGTCAAGATAACCCGGCCTACCATATATTCTTTTTAAGAAAACTGGTCAAAAACAACGTCCTCGTGACTCGATTAACCCAGGCTAAAATTGGGGCGGGCTGGGCCGGGCTCTTTTTGCCATCCCTACCAATAACATGACGGTGTAGACATGAGAAATAACACTTCCTATGGTTAAGTCTATAATACACTAGCAAATTTACCTTTCATATACTTAGACATGTCAATGGGCCGGGTCAGGCCCAAGCAGCCCTCGGCCTGGCCCAGCCAGGCCTCTCCTATGGTGGCCCACAGGTCAAGATGGGCCAACTCGTGACCCGGCCACCGGCAGATTGACCGGCTTGTGACCCTGACCAGCCGGGCCTGACCGACCCGACTTGTCCATTTATTTTTTTAAAAATTCAAAACGATGTCGTTTAGAAAAAATGGACGAGCTATAGGCGGGGTCGATCTAACTTGTGACCCGCGAGGGCAGACCATGTTCGGCCTGTGAATCGGCCTAGCGGACCATGGTCAGCTTGTAGCCCGCCCAACCCGGGCCAAAAATGGGCCGAGTCAGACTAGAATTGCCATCCCTACACATACTAGGGTGATGTATCATTGAGGACCATATATGTACTTGATAAGGTGCTTATTAAATCATATCCTAAAACACCATATAAGATATAGATAGGTAAGAGATTTAATTAACCATATATGAATTCTTGAGATTCTGTTTCTTACCTATATTCACGGTCCCTCTTATAAATATGGGAATTTATGTTCCATAGGGAAGAAGAGTATCTTTAAAAGATATTTTTGAACATTTTGAAGGATATGTTCAAAGGTGAACAAGGTAATAAATAAGTAATTGAATTAGTGTCAAAAGTATCTCATTTTTAGAAAATGATTTTACAAAACAAGAAGAGATAGTACAAAACTTATCCCTACAAGAGACTTGAATCAAAACGATCGTACAAGACAAGACCCATTGAATGGTATTAGGTCCAATTTGGGAGATGATGAATTGGTTTATGATTACTGACAAATGCAACCCAATAGGAGCTCTTTACCACTATCTGATTCAAGTGGCGGTAATATGAATATAAAGAGATTCGTTTCTCAAAATTTCATTAGACCTACATTGTGAGCAGATTATGTTGGTGTATGCCCCATGAACCAATTATAGAATGTACTCTAATTGATCAATTGTGACTCAGTTAGTGTCATATTCCGACCTTATTTAATATTGGTAGTTATAATGTCTTGTTAGAGACCGCTTATAACTTGTAGGCCTAAAAGAAATTTGTGCCTCCTGCTAATATTATATAAGCCTTCAAGATCACACACCAAGCAGACTGAACATTCATTGGGCCTTAAACAGATTTAGGCCTTGGGCCTTAGGGTTGAGGCTTAGGGATTAGGGATTTACTATATATATGGATGTATAGAAAGACTTGAAGACAGAAGAGGCTCATCTGCTTAAAACCCTAATTTGAGACGCTCTGATAGAGATAGAGAGAGGGCGGTCTCAGAAAGTGGTGCTAACACATCAAAAAGGGTTGTTTAGTCTTATATAGTGTGGATACCAGTAGATGCACAACATTTGACGTGCTCTTCCCGACACTACCAGCTCATATGCATATTTTCACTACAAAAGGTATAACCTGATCTGGATTTGATTTTGATATTCACATGGGTCTTCATGTTTTGGATTCTCAAAGCTGATAAATGTTATTGCTGTTGATAGTTTGAAATCCCATCAGATTATTCCTTATATAGTTTTGAAGTTGGAAGTGATAACCTTTATGGTAATTCCAAAAGAAAGTAACAAGTCAAGCAATATGAAAAGGCTTTACCTGGCCTTGCTTAGGATGAACAAGTTATAGCAATAGAAGAAGAATGAACTTTAATGAGTTCAATCTATGACTTGGATAATTTCTGAAAGGACTTGAAATCATTAAGAATAATTTCTTTTTAAATGGTAGGAAAAAGACTGATGGCAAATTTGAAAGATACAAAGTGTAGACTGATGGAAAATTTGAAAGATATAAAGCGTGTTTAATGGCAAAAGGATAAACACAATTGAATAGATTGATTATGAGAAGAAATTCTCATTTTTGTGAGGTTTACATCATTTTGAATGATTATATCCTTTTTAATTGGAATGGATCTTAATATACATCAAATGGATGTAAAGATTATGTTCTTTAAATGAAGAACTAAACGTAAGAATCTATCTAGTATAACTACTAGGTTTCATTCAAAAGGACCAAAAGCAATACATACTCGGATTATTAAAGTCAATTTGTGTTCTAAAGTAGTCTCAAAATAAGTGATATATTACATTAGTACTCTAATAATGTCATATGATCTTTAGCATGATTACAAAAGACCATTTAGTACATAATAAAAGATCCAACAATAAATGTATCATTTTATTATTTCATATAAATGATATTGTTGATAGCTTTAAACAATAAGTAGTTTATTAAGCGAGCAAACAAATGGACTATCAATCATGTTCAAAATGAAGAATATAGATAAGGATATATACACCTTTATGGTATGATCGTTAAGTATCATTCAAGTAGAGTGTTATTACTGTTATAAACTACATGTATATTGACAGAATACTTAAATAGTTTTGTATGTAAGATAGTAAAGCATTTTTTTTTATGAAGTAAATTGCTAAAGGTGAGCACTTAAGCAATAAATAGTGTCCATGGATGCCATAGGGAATATGAAGTCAATTGTTAAAGGTGAGCACTTAAGCAATATCAAAATATCTTTTGCATTGTCACATAAGATATTTTGATAATCTCAAGTCCAAGGATCAATTATACAACTATCATAATGAAAAAAATCCATATGCATATAAGTAATATTCTATTTTGGATCATTATATTTGGGTCAGTTCAGTAAACTTATTTTCTAATGAGCACCAATCCATTTGTTTAAATATCTTCGTCCTTTAATTTGTAAGATTAATTACTTTTTTATAAACTTATTTTCTAATGAGCACCAATACGTTTGTTTAAATATCTTCGTCCTTTAATTTGTAAGATTAATTACTTTTTATAAAAAAGAAATATAACATATAATAGTTTTATTGTTCCATCAATATCTCCTCTAGATAAAACTACAACTAGAAATAATTTATGAATAATATATAAATGTAAATTAAATCTCATAATTATAATTTTATTATAATTTTGGTTACCATTAAGTATGTTATGGATTTTTATCTTTAGTATTAAAATATCAAATATAATTAAAAATATAAAATAAAGAGTGATTTTATTAATTAAAATAATAATATTACACATTAAATTATAATCAAGTGATTGAATATAAGGGCATGAATTAACAACATTAGCATTGTTTTAGACAATAAAAGAGTTCATTTTCTTATTATAAAAAGTGAAAAAAAACACTAACTTGTGAAAAAAAACACTGACTTTCTCTTCAATATCAAAGTACATAAATTGTGAATTTTGTGACTATTTCAATTATCAAATAAGATTTCACATGATATTTTCCAAGATTTAGCTGCATATCCATCCAATGAAAGAACCATAACCCTTTTTCCATTCTTTACAAATTGGCCTTTTTTTGACAATGTGTTTTAAGTTATTGCAAAAAAAAAAACAGATATGGTTTACTAAGTTCGTAAAATTATAAGGACTGACCTTAGTGCAGAAGCGGTAGATCGATTTATCGTTTGCTAGTCCATAAATGACGAACACCGGATGTATGGTGGCTACTAGAGTCACCGTTAAGTTACATCCCAAACTCTAAGTCTTTGATGGTTTGCTTCATGTGAGAGAGAATGGTGGAGAAAACCTTATTTCTTACTAATTTGTGATTGCGTCGAATGATACCTTTTGCACCCGTTAATCCTTCTCTTATATAGGGAACAAATAAATGTTTCAGGAGTTATAAGAAGTGACCGTTATCTTTCATAAACTACCAACAAAGTTCATAAAAATTTAGTCCTTTTATACCTTATTCTACTTCTTTAATTTGAAAAAGAGAACTTTAACTTAAGCGAGAAAAGAAGAAACATAGCACAAAATTCATACACCTGAAGTTACTAAAAATCCCACCTGTCAGTTTGAGCATTTTTAGGAATAAAAACATTGAAAATAGACAACAAGATAAAAAAAAGGAGGGCTTAGCTCTTAGTCATCAATAGGAAAAAGAAACCAAGGAACTTTATAAGAATTCATACATAGCTTCAGTCCAAAAATGTTAGCTTTACCTTTACCATAGGGAGAAAGACAGAGAGAGGTGTAGTTGATAGAAGAATGAAGAAGCTAAAATGTTGGGAATGGGTGGCAATCATATTGTGAATGAAGAGGCCCTGGAGACCATTAGCAAGATTTCTAGTTTCTAAACTTTCAAACATCATCCATAATTCTCTTTCATACTTTCTTAACTTCTATACCTTAACAAAGTTTTATGACATCAACATCCCTTTCTTTGTTTCACTAACTTTTCTACCTTTAAGATATTCAACGCTCTGTCATTTCCTATCAATTGGTATCATCTGCCATAAACACTTAATACCTCGCCATTGCTTCATCCTCTAGCTCGTTATTCTCTCTAAGCTTAATTACTTTGGACCGTCGTATTCTTTAGTTGTTCTTTCTCTTCTCAAATATATAATATACTAGCAAGTTGTCACTGCACAATTGCGCAGTGAGATCTTCAAAACAATAATGCCCTGCTGAACTAAAATGTGAAAAATAGAATTTACTTGGATAATATCTATAAGTTGTTTGTTATATATTTGTAGTATATCGGGCACATGCAAAAGTATCGTATTAAATACAGTGAAATTTATAGGCAAAATCATAACAAATCATGCATTCATAATAAGTTGTAGAAATTTCATAATAGAAACTAAATCGTTGTGCATTTGAAATCGCATAGCATTAATCAATCTTTAAAAACAATTACATGCTTATGTTGTGATAGATATTATGAAAAAGTTTATGATAATTTAGGTTTTTGTTGTGATCATCTGCAGGAACATCTGACGTCGGCGTCAGTTCTAGTCCAGTTTCTTCGAATCTTGTTTAGACATTGTTTAACTCTTAAAGAAGAAATAGGAATACCTTCTGAAAATTAAAAAAAAATCAAAGTATACTAGTAATATAGTACTAAGGTGAAGATCACCTTGTTTATAAGAATGTTGAACGAATAAATAATAATAGTAAATTAGTGAGCTTAAAATTGTTTGAAAATGGTAAAAATAAATAACAGTATCCATGATTAAAAAAACAAAAAACTAATTTAATAAATAATGATAGGTACTTGAAATAGTTGAAAGTGTCATTTCAGCATTACTATTATCTATTTTTTCATTTAAAGTTGAACTTTGCGCTAATTCAACATCATCAGTTTCGTAGTAATAGATAACAGTGAAGCGTTACCTTTCGTCCAATGGTTAGATCTGAACAGGTTTGATATGAAGGAGAATGATTTTTGTCGTCAATTCAGCATGGACCTTATCGAGAAGAAGTTCAATACTCTTTTTACCAAAGAGAAAAGTGTAGATTATTAGTCATATAATAAAGATGCTATAAAAAATCAAATGTATTTTTATTTGTAATAAGTATAAAAATATAGCTTGGTTGTAATATTGCATAGCTTCAACTACATTGAAGTTTAACAGATTTTCAGCAAGTTTACCAAAAATGGACGTTGTCACAATCCCTGTGCTATCAGTCAAATCAATATCATACCGGCATCTACATTTAATAAGGAAAGTACATGAGAAAATGTATAATTTAATAAATAAAGAATATGAAAAAGTTGTATTTAGAATTGATATGAATGATCTTAAACTTAAGTTAACATATAAGTATCTGGGCATGTGTTAAAATCTTATCAGGATATGTTATGAAGGGGACATAAAAAGAACTTGATTGTTCATGATATGTGGGGCTTGCTTATCCATTATTTATTTTTTAAAAAGGCAAATAATTGAAAAGGAAAAAAAGGGAGGAAATGTCTGGGTTCAGCTGAATGTTTCTCCTTGCAAGAATTACATATAAATGTAATATGTAGCGGCAATCGAACGAAAACATTTTTTGCAGCTCATATACCAATATTTTTGCAGAATGTGTTGAAAGGAAATACAAGCTTTAATCCATGTTGTCTGGAAAGATACACATAGATGTTCGTTACGAATATTCAAATTAGACAAATAATATGTGAGAAAAAACTTCATAGTAGACTATAAAATGTATGTACCTTGTCAGTGGGCTTTAGGAAAATGATCTTTTTTTTATTTGATCTAAAAGATACATCAGGATCATATTTGAGGTGAGTTTGTTAGGTAACAAGGTCTTTTAGCTGCTTGTTATTATATTATGCCTTGGGAAAATGGTAATTATAAGCGTATGTATACAAATATGTAAAAATGCATACATAACTTTGTTATAAAAGCAAAGATGGGAAATATGGAAGCATCAATTTTTTTAAATCTACAGCTTCTTGTATTGGTGGATCAATGAGAATTGCATAATCAAACCATGTGGATAATGCAACACCTGAAAATTTAAAATTGTAAGTCTAAAATGAATATACAAGAATAAATATAAGAAAATAATATTATAACGAGAACAAAATAGAATTACCATTACAAAAGTGTACTTTTAGCCTACGATATACAACAACTGGATAAGTATGTAAGGTCTACGCAATTTGTTTCCCTTCATTTGCAACAAAAGCGTCCCAGATCGATAGTACGATGGTTTATTGTCTAATATAAAAATGAAAAATGTCAAAAGAATCAAATGTTATCGGAGTTCATTAGTTGTAGAGAATATAAGGGAATACAACATACTGTTTGTTAGCAAGAACAAATTTTTGGACAGTTGAAACTTTGTTGTCATTGTTAATGCGCCTTGCATCCAAAACTTGAATAACGACAGTCAAAATATCTAATCATATGCTAAGGTTAAGTACAACACGATGTAATAGAAGAAATAAAAGTTGTTGAGAGAAATATATCAAAGATTTAAACTACTGACTTTTCTTTGTTATTGATATAGTTGACGAGACCTGTAAAGGATGTATAGGTGAATTTGCTTGGTTGGATGTTGTCGTCATTAGTTACAGGCTCAACAACAGTGCGACTTGTAATGATCCATTGAATATTCAAGTCTTCAAGTTGGAATTGAGGTGGAATTGACTTGACAATGGCATTAGAAATGATATAACTTTTATAAGGCTGCAAAATAGGGTTCATCCTTTGGATATAATTATTAAATATGATAGCTTCAACGCGTGATCCCTGTTGGAAAAAACAAAATCCAAAAGAAGAGGAAAATAATTATAATGATAGAGACACTGTTATGGGTACCGTTCTATACTGGTTGGTACCGGTCGGTATTGGTCAGACGGTACCGTATCGGCCAAAAAATGGAACGGTACTGACTTCTTTGGTACTGGGTGTAAATACCGGCCGATACCGATCAGTACTAGCCGGTATCGGTCGATACCAGAAAATTTGAAAAATATAAGGACCTTTTTGCAAAATTTTCAAACTTTTTTAAAAAAATCTCCCCCTCTCTCTCCCCCCTCTCTCCCTTTTTTCAAA
>JANZXP010000008.1:14110020-14123921 GCA_027576715.1 Erythroxylum flavicans | reverse complement strand
ATAAATTGGGAGTGTCATGCTGATGTCGAGAAATATGGAAAATTGTTGGAGAAGGAGAGAGTTTTTGATTTCTTGCATGGACTTGATGTTGAACTTGATGAAGCACGAGGAAGGCTACTTGGTTTAAAGCCATTGCCCTCAATTCGAGAAATGTTTGCTGAGGTTCGTAGGGAAGAGAGTAGAAAGAAGGTCATGCTTACCTCACCTATTTCTGACAAATCTCTCAAGGTTTAGCTTTAGTGGCAAACTCTTGGAAGGGGTCTACTCAACAACCCCGAGAGCAACAAACCAAGAACAAGCAGTGGTGTCACCACTGTGATAAGCCCTACCACACCCGTGAGACCTGCTGGCACTTACGTGGGAAACCACTAGATTGGAAGCCTAAAAGCCAAAGGGGTCAGCAAAAAGTGAAGCAGCACATGTAGCAAAATCTGATATCAGCAAATCCACGGGGCTAAATTTGTCTTCCCAACAGATTGAACTGCTTCAACAACTCTTGAATCAGACAAAGATCACAACCGAATCAGATTCACATGAACAACAGACTTCTACCGCAGCACTGGTGCATAAAGGTAACTTGTGTCAATAAATTCTCTAGGTCGCGATTTCTGGATTGTGGACACGAGTGCATCAGCCCACATGACTGGGTCTTTGAATATCTTTGAGAAATATGAGCCATGTGAACAGAAAGTTAATGTCTGGGTCGCAGATAGAAAGGTGTCACCAGCTATTAGTCAAGGGAGGGTTTGTTTGTCAAAGCTGACATTAAATATTATTCTTTATGTGCCTAAGTTAACTTATAATCTATTATTTGTCAATCAATTAACCAAGGACATATTGTGACTTTTTTTCCTTCTCATTGTGAATTTTAGGACCAGTGTTTGGGGAAGATGATTGGGCCGTGCTGAGGAGAAAGATGGACTTTACTACTTCTCAGGAAAGAGTACTCCTACTAAACTTAAATCACCAAATAAGATTTCCCTTTTAGTTATGTCAAAATTTGACGTTATGTTATGGCATTAATACCTTGGTCATCCAAATTTCCCATATTTGAAAATCTTATATCCACAACTTTTTATCAATAAAGATCATATTTCTTTATATTGTGAGCAATGTGTCCTTGCAAAGCAAAGCAAAGCAAAGCAAAAACAATCATCCCACACACTCATACAGATCCTCAAAACTGCTCCAATTAACTCATAGTGATATCTACGGTCTTGCTAGAGCTACAAGTCTAATAGGTACTCATTGGTTTATCAGTTTCATTGATGATCATACAAGGGTATGTTGGGTATACCTAATGAAAGACAACTATGAAGCCTATCAAGTCTTTAAACAGTTTCACAAGCTCATTCAAAATATATTCCAAACCTTTATTCAAGTAGTACGTACTAAAAATGGGAAAGAATATTTCTGATATTATTTTATTCAATATATCAGTGAAAATAGGATAATCCACCAAAGTTCTTGTGCTTATACTCCACAACAAACTAGGATAGCGGAAATAAAGAATCATCATTTGTTAGAGGTAGCCCGATCTATGATGTTTACCAATTCTTTTTTAAATTCCTATTGGGGAGAAACTATTCTAACTGCATCATACTTGATAAACAAGTTCAACGGGAACAATGACTATTATGAGTATTTTGGCTGGTTTAAATTCTTAGTTCGATGTTGCTAAATCTCAGATTATGTCAAGTACCGAACTTTTCTCCCTGCACGAGGTATTTACTCGGATACTTCGCACAGACATTAATTCATTTGTTCCTCTTGGTACTCAGAATTCTAGTACTCTTGTGAGTCGAACTCATGAATTCGACTCTAAAAAATCATCTCATCAACATTATAATCGAAGTAGTGGAAATTGGAGCAAAAAGAATCCAGATGCAAGAAGAATCGTCTGTCGATACTGTCATGAGCCCGGTCATACTAAATACACTTGTCGGAAGCTACAGAATAAATCTCAAAAATCACATTCCGCTCACATTGCAGCTACTGATGCACCTAACTCATCTACTGAGAAGACTATTACTATATCTGCTGAGGAATTTGCCAAGTTCACTCAATCTCAAGAAGCGCTGAAGCATTCATCTTCACCTATTACTGCTATTGCTGACTCAGGTAACACATCTACGTGCCTTCTTTCCTCTTCCACCCAATGGGTCATTGATTCTGGTGCCTCAGATCATATGACAGGTAATTCTAGCCTCTTTTCGACTTTTTCTGGACACTCATCTCCTTCTCATGTTACATTAGTTGACGGCTCCACTTCCTTTGTTATTGGGTCTGGCGCTGTCTATCCTACTTCCTCTTTGTCCCTAACATCTGTATTAAATTTACTTGGACTCTCCGTTAATTTATTATTTATGAGTAAACTCACTCGTACCTTAAATTGTTGTATCTCATTCTTTCTTGATCTTTGCATTTTTCAGGATCTTATGATGAAGAAGACTATTGGTAAAGGAGTAGAATCAGGAGGTCTCTAAGTTCTAGATGCCTCAGTACCTAAACCCATCACCTACCTTATTGTCTTGACCCCATTTCAAGCCCATTGCGGTTAGGACATCCATCTTTACTCTTGTTGAAGAAACTTTGTCCTCAATTTCATAAGGTATCTTCTTTAGATTGTGAGTCCTATTAGTTTGCTAAGCACCATCGTTTATATTCTTTTCCTCGAATCAATAAAAGGGCTAGTTTCCCATTTGAATTAGTGCACTCTAATGTTTGGGGCCCATGCCCTATTATGTCCAAAACTGGGTTTCAATATTTTATGACATTTGTTGATGATTTCTCTCGTGTAAGTTGGCTTTATCTTATTAAAAATTGTTCTGAATTATTTTCTCTTTTTTTAACCTTTTGCGCTGAGATTAAAACCCAGTTTAATGTCTCAATTTGAACTTTACGAAGTGATAATGCCAAGGAATACTTCTCTACACCATTTCAGTCCTACATGATCCAACATGGTATTCTCCACCAATCTTCATGCGTTGATACTCCTCAAAATGGAGTGGCTGAGAGAATACTCCTCAAAATGCGTTGATTTCATTCGATTTAATTTATTAAGGAATAAGGTAAGACTAGTTATAAATAAACATTAAGATCACATGACTTGCAATTTCTGTACTAGACATGCATATTTAATCCATGTTATTAATTATATTGATTTGTGCGACCATTAATGAGTTTAATCACGATAACTATAACAAAGATTTCATTAATCATATATTAATATAATTGATAGACTAGATAGTTTAAAGATGATTTTATAATAATAGCAATTTTAAACTTATAAGATCTATTATGACATATAATTATAAGGTATTATGCATATGAAGTCCAAGTGAGGGATTGTTGGAATTTTTAATGGACTTACATATATATATAATTCTATGTCATTGGATATTATAAGATTTGACCTAAGATTAAAAGTGATATATTAAGGTTTTAGGTTAGTCAACCTAAATCGTCTAATTAAGTATAAGTTGTATTCCTAACTTATAATAGGCAAATTAGGAATAAGCACTATATATATAATTAAGTAGTTATGGTCCCAAAGAGAAGATAAAAGTTTCTTTTCTAATATCCTATCATTAGAAAAGACAGACAACCTATATGTATCTCTTGTAAGGCCAAAATTCATAAAGAGTCACAACAACTGATCAATCAATTTTATTTTGTGGATTCATGTATGCTTTTGCAATCAAGTTTATCCTTAATAATCTGACATGATTAGTTTGGGTTCTTATTATAGATTTATATTAAATCTAACACTAAAATATTGTTTGTCATTTTAAAAAGGCTTTCTATAGTCTCAAACAAGCCCCTCGAGCATTGTTTATCAAATTTAGCTCTATTGTTCAATAGTTTGGCTTTATTTCTAATCCACATGCTAATGCCTTATTTTGACATATAGATAGAGGTTGTGTGCTCTTATTATTATATAGATAATATAATCATTACTGCTAATGACCTTGGTGGTGTTACAAAATTAAAACCTCAACCAACACTTTAAGATGAAAATCTAGGACATATAACCTATTTCCTTATATTAAAAGTCCTTATGATGATTTAGGCTATTATCTCTTTCAAACAAAGTATACTATTGATCTCTTATCTCATGCAAATATAAGTAACAATAAAATTGCTTTTATCTCTCCTAAGAGTGATGTTCATCTCACACTAATAGATGGCAAACCTTTGGATGACCCTACCTTGTATCGATAACTACTGGGAAGCTTAGTATACCTTACAATTACTCATCTTGAAATAGCTCAACAATTTACATTTTGAGTCAGTTTATGATAACTTTCCAAACCATCCATTATACTATAGTGCTTTGTATTTTATGATATATTAGAGGTACCCTGCTTCGTATATTTAACTCTTATCATCCTCCTCTTTGGAGCTTCATACGTACTCTGATGTTGATTAGACTAGAGATCATACTAATAAGTGCTTTACAACTACATTTTGTTTCTTTCTTGATGATTCTCTTATTTCATACAAAAGTAAGAAATAAACAATTGTAATTTGTTTTAGTACTACAATTGAATACCATGCTTTTGTTGACGCTACTTCTAAACTCTTGTAGCTACGTTGACTATTACAAGATATGAGAGTTGAATATTCATTAGCCATTACGATTTATTAAAATAATTGTAACGCTATATTCAAATTACTTATAATAAAGTATTTAATGAATAAATGAAACATATTAAGAATGGTTGTTACTTAGTTGTCATTATCTTCAGTAAGGAACTATCTCTTTTATCTCCGTATCATCTCATGATCAAATGATTGACAAATTTACCAAAGTTTAGTTGCCAACTCGATTCAATGAACTAGTTAACAACTTCAAATTGGCTTCATTATCACTATCTGGAGTTTGAAGGGGTGTTAATCAACTAAAATATAGAGTAATGATTTCACAATAATACAAAATATTATATAAAATATTTAGAAAATTAATTGTAATTAATTCCTTAATTATTTTTTGGTTCATGTACTTATAGCTCTATAAATAAAGTCTTATCGTACATATTCAACACATAACAATAATATATTTTTATCACGTGCTCAACTATAATAAAAGGAGCCACTTTTTATCCAATCATGAAGTTAAGATTTGAAAAAGAAATGCCACGATAGTCAAAACATGCAACAAAAGTTTCGTGGAAGAGTGGCTTCAAGCCATCCTCTCCATCATTTGATGGAGGCAAATATGAAGAAAGGGATGGAACATAGCTCAAATGGCCATTAAATGAAGAAAAGTCCATACAATTGGTAATTATTCATAAAAAAAGGTTAAAGATATGAAACTACTCTATAGTTTAAGAAACATTAGACAAAAATCTTAATCTTTAAAATTCTCGAATAAACTCTTTGTGGTTTTTAATTTTCTATAAAAACCACTTCTCTTAGATTTTGGTCAAAATTTAACGACAAAACATATGCAAAATAAATATCACACGTGAATGAATCAAATATTACTTATATGACAATCTATCTCATCTCTTAAACTCGAATTAAGCTAATTAAACTTGATTTAAATTAATAATTTAAATCGAGTTTAATTAGTTCAGGTTGGATTTAAAAGTTAAATTGAGTTATTATATTAATAACATTTGATTAGTTTATATATGATGTTCATATTGCATTTGTTGTATATTATTTTTTAACTAAAGTCTAATAGAAGAAATTATTCTAAAAAGTTAAAAACCAAGAATTTTTTTTAAGTAAACTATAGAGAAAGTTACATCTTTTACCTTACATAAAAAAAATCTAAACTTTGAAGCGCGCATTCCAATAGATCTTAGTATTTAGTATGTATAGCCCGTGAAATTATATGAAATTAGGCTAAATTGACTGTATCCTATAATTTCTCATTCCATTTTATCTAAGTTATTCAATTTTTATCATACACATATCATTCTTTTTTATATCTATTTCGAGTTCACAATTTTAGCAATGCTTGAGAAATGTGTGTTTTAGTAACAATAGCTTCTGAAGGAAGCACTGGACTAAGGCCTAGTTAAGTGGAACCTCATTTTTTGCAGGCCTAGTTTAGTGGAACCTCATTTTTTTCAGGAGTCCATATGTCGGTAGAACTTTAAGGTGAAGCTTTTCACTATTTTTGGCATCTTATATAAAGTGGGCGTCAAATCCTATATTAAAAAAAAAAAGAATAGAAGAGTCTGTAAAAATAATATTAATCAATTTTTAAATAACTATTTTTGGATTGGATTAAACAAACAATATATCAAAATATACCATTATTAGTATAGTATTGAGTAGGAAAAAATCAATTAAAAATTAACAAGAAATGACATCAGTGATAAAATCGTAAGCTTCTAGTTAAAGGGGTTTAGAAATGAATAACTATAGTTTTACATCAAAAAAGAAAGGAAGATATAAAATATTTAAGGACAAAAGATTGTAATATCTCATATAAGAAGTGAATGTCAAATCTCATACTAAAAAACGAAAAAGATTTAAACTTTATCCAAAAATTATCGATCAGCTCTTAACTACATATTTTTGAACTATAGTTCTCTTACACTCAAAATAGAATTATTGTTGAACCTATTTATTATATTATAGATTTATATGCTTTGAATTTATTATACAATAAAAGAGTAAAATTAAAAACTTACACTTTGAAGATATCATAAATATACTAAAAATTATACTTTAAATAGAACTAAAATTTTCTTAAATAAAAGACATATTATTAAATGAAAATATTTTCACTAAATTAAGCAGAAATTTTCACTAATTTTAATTATATTATATTATTAAAGTAAAGAGAACAACTAAGGGAATTAGTGTATTTAATTCTTTTCTAGTGTAGCTGAGAACTTATGTAGGTACAATCAAATTATATAGTACAATTAATTCACCTTTTTATTGTGTTCTTAGTTAACTTGGGTGCCTTGTAAAAGTGTCATGAGACGATTTTGATTGGTGTAGTGAAGTCCTATCAGTTTTGAGATCTATCTTGTTTATGGATGATCACCAATTAGAACTCAACCTTGTTTATAATTTTCCGTAATGCATCCATTCTCTTCAAATATTTTCCTTTTAATCAATATTAAGGCCCTAAATTTGGTGAATTTCTAAACTAAACTAGTCAGCTTAAAGTCCCTTCATCATCAAGATCACATGCTGTAAATTACAGCTTTTCTATGATAAGCAAATTCTAGCATCTTGTGCTTTATAAAATAAATACTACTGTGTCTGTGTGGCCATTTTGAAAAGGAATGTCGTTTGAAGCCTTTAAGTACAGGCTCAAGCGGTAACATGAAATCCTGTTCCAGAGCTTCAAATACTAATGTGTAAACTCGTGCTATTATGATGGACTAAAAAGAACATAAAAGGAAGGAACAGTGAGAACATTGTTTATAGACAACTTAACATACAATACTACCAGATGCAATGATGAAAACTGAAACAAAGTTATTGGTACCACATCAGAATTAAAAAAACAAAGTTATTTGGCACTCGTCTATAATGTTATTTAGTCAAGACTATGCAACTTTACGGATTCTAATTGAACTGAAACAAGCTATGCTTCAACGGAAGTCAAAATTCTAGATGAAGAGATCTTTCTGATAAAAACAAGCTCTGCCATTTCCTTTTATTTGTTTGTAGGAAAAGCAAATATAGTCTAGAGGTACTTCTGCTTGTTTTATCTCTTTTATTCAACTAGGAATCTAGGACAACATTGCATATATAGACAGTAAGTGGTTAGCTATAAACAGATTTGCTTGTCATGGTCTCAACTCTCAATTCCCTTCCTTTTTCTGTTCTTTGAATACTTTTGAGCCTTTTATTATATTTTTATACATCATGCCTCTTTGCATAACAATCTCTCGGGACATTAATGAATATTCCTTTGAGGCATTCAGAGCCACAACTACAAACGGATATAAACTGAAATGTTTCTTAAAACAAATCTTATATGTTTGATTAAGTCAGTCATGTAATTAACGCTTAAGTTATCACAGATTATGTATTACTTTTTCAACTTAATTTATCTAATATTTTGCTGAATAAGAACTGTAATAAATTAAGCACCAAACAGAATCATAAAATCAGACAAAATGCAGATAATTGGCACGCCATATACATCGCAGCATACTCATAAGCACAACCATTTTTTTCTTCAGAAGTAAAGCATAAATTCTGAAAAGGCATGGACTACGAATTATTATGGGAAATTTATTCTCACTGTACATCGAAAACCTACATATGGAGAAGGTCCTTATTGGAAGATCTTTGTATAAATCTTAAATAACAACCTGAGATTGCTTTTTTAACATTGAAGATCCATAAGAACCTAGGTACACCAACAACAATAGATTTCGAAATCCTAGGTTACAAACACCATGGCACAAAGCACTAAGATCCTTTGGCTAGGCCTTGAACACTAAGTTTTTTTTTTCTAGGTTTCGATTTATCAATCAATTAAGAGGATCAGCGGACCAGAAAAAAGGGACAATAAGATACTCTTAAAGCACCTTTGTATGTAAGTAAGGGGGAACATTACTTCCGGAGCTTGTTCAGAAACAAATCCCAAGTAGTTGAAACTTCCACTTGTTATCTGATTAATATATGCGGTGATATGAATAAAAGACTGACTAACATAAATAAAAGGAATTGCGTTAAAACGAAATAAAAAGAAGAGAACACGCCTGTGATTATATGTTATGATGGTTATCTACAAAAGCAAGCATCGCTGACTGTAACAGAAGAATTCTGCTAATCAAAAGGAGGCATGTTTGCATATGAATGCAACTGTGTACGGAAACGTTGTAACAATCTAATTGGATGCGGGTATCCTCGTACAACTGAAGTTACGAGGAGACGGTACTGGAAAGAGACATGAACGCTGGCAGAAAATTGCAGGCAATGGGTGGGGTATTGATGATGGTTTGCAGAGCATTGAAAGTCTTTGACAGAAGAAAAACAAGAGCACGTAAATTCAAAGCAGTCAATAACCAACGTGAGAAATAAATTAGTTCATAGATACCTATTAACTCTTCAATAAAGCAGAAAACATGCAAGAAAAATGAAGGTAGAAGAAGGTCAGTAATTAATACAGGTGAAGTTGCAAAAACCTTGAATCACTGGAGTACTCAAAGAGCTTTCCTTTGCTAGAGAAGACAATCAAGCCAACTTTAGCATCACAAAGAATTGAGATCTCATTGGCTTTCTTTAGCAGACCTGTCCTCCTCTTAGAGAATGTCACTTGCCTGGAAATTTTGTTCTCGATCCGCTTCAACTGAACCCTACCTCTCCCCATTTCCAACACTTCTGTTCTTGTTTTCAGTTAAAGTTTTCTTGTCTTTCTATATATGTGTAGTTGTACATCCAATAGAGAAATTTCAGATCTGATTCAAGAAAGCCTGAAGCTAAGTTTGCTGGCTCATTTAGAGGAGAGTAAGAAAAGCCCGCAAGAGGAAAGAAAACATGATGGGAAATATAGGGTTCATAGTTCAGGCACGGTAAGGTGTTATGACGGTCAACTTATCAATTTTTGTGTTTTTCCTAGCAAAGGGATCAGTGTGTATATATGGGGAAAGGGAAAGAAAGGAATAGAAAACAGTTTATATGTTAATGAGGGCTTGTTTTTCTTTCTTTTGTTCTTGCTTTATTACACTAGTTTACGAATTGACTACTCGACTTGCTAGTTTGGGGGATCACTGGTCATTGGTTTTGAGGTGTTAGCATATAGAGAGAAGAGCACCTCTGGAGTTTTGTGTTGTCGAGTTTTGATTGGAGGTCAGGCCGAGAGGTCGTTTACTGTCTCATCTAGAGCCACATGTTTGGGAGAAGAAACATTTTCGTACATAATTGTCAGTATAAGGTGGGACCCAAGATTTTTGGAGGTGTCATTCTCCTCGCTTTCTTTCAAGTCACTGTTTGATTTGTGACGGCGCCATTCCGCTTCTACTACTGCTACAGTTTTTATTTTTCAGTTGGATTTCAATAGTTATTATTATTAAATAATAATATCTTATTTATAATATTAATAATAACTTAAATTACTAAATTCAACTCGACATGAACTAAGCCTAGTGAAGGCACAAAATACCATCTTGGTTTAGATACGAGAATATATTCATTTGGTGATGAAAGTCGTTGAAAGTTCTAATCTTACGAGCTGTAGTGATCTGTCCGTCCGTGTCTCTACTTCTTTTTCCAAATACCAAAACTTTTTACTTCAGATGTCAAAATTACGATCTTGTAACATTTCAATATCATCGAAATTATAGTTTTCTGAATTGTGATGATCTTAGAGCTGTTGGCAATTTATTCTGCCCTATCCTTGGCTAATATCTAATCTATATCATACCTCCAGTAATGTAAATGTGAGACTAATTAAGGAAAAACCAATACAAAAAGAAACGGAACAATTTTAGCCTATAAATAATAAAGTTTTAAAAATTAGACTGGATAAAAGGTTAAATCATTATCAGAACATCGTAAAATTTAAATTAAAAATTTTGAAATATGATTAAAAGAAGTTGTTTTTATCTATTAAAGAATTTAAATTTAAATTATAAAAAAGTCATCGTATGCAATACACAATGCTCCCTACTTTGTGAAAGTCTAGGGAGAGACATAATATACGCAACCTTTCATTTGTATTCTGAGAAAGAGATTATTTCTATGACTTGAACCTGTGATCTTATAGTTATAAAGGAGCAACTTTACCTAAAAAAATATTGTTAAATAAAAATTTATTTATTTATTTTAATATTTAAGAACTTATTAATTTACAAAATTTGACCGATTATTTAGTAAATTGATCAATTGTTAACAAAACAAATTATTAAAATAAATCGAACCGAGAAGTTGGATGATTCAAGGTTTTTAAGATTGAACAAAACGAATCAATTGAATTTTTTAATCATTGTTAAATAAAAAAATAAACTAAATTTGTCTACTTTTTTATTTCAAATATTAATTTATAATTAATTACTAAATTAATTATTTAACAAATATAATAAATTTTACTGATAACTTATTAATAAATGATATATAAAATATTAAAAGAAATATATTTATTTATAAAAATTAATTTATCTTGAAGTTTTATTTAATATATAATTATTATCAGTAATAATAATATAATTATACTGACATTAAAAATTAAAAAGGTTTTATTTTTATTAAAAAAAAGCTAAAAACTACATCAAAAATACTCATACACAAAGTTAGTTGTAACTTTTAACACATGGGCAAACTCAAAAAATGCACATATTCATGTTGTTATGCATCGAAGGCTGAAAGGAAATCTGCACCAAACTTAAGTAGCCAGTTCAATGGAATGTGAAGCGCAAGCAGAGTGGTCCGCTCCATGTTTAGGTAAATGGGATTACTACTACATGGTGGAGGGCTAGACAGCCAGATCTCTAAGTTGTGGTCCTCCAAAGTACTAAGTGAAATATTTATATTTTATGGTATAGACTCAGTACCTCTCTATCCTCTCAGTAACCCGGGGACCATAATACATAGCCAGGTCCTTAGGATTGTAACGTTGATATTGAATTACCCGGTACAAATCTTTTAAACTTTTTATGTAACCATCTATTTTATAATAACACATTGAACATTCAGATCTCTTATATAATCTTTTTTTTTTAATTTTACCTTTTCAACATCTTGAAAGGACGTTAGATTACTTAGGATAAAAGTGAGAAGGATTCAATAGTGTAGCACATAAGTAAATAAAGGAGCACAAACTCGTAACTTTGATTATTTATACATGGAGAAAGAAAATTCATGCTTTTGAAGGAAATCTAGATTAAAAATCCCAAAAACAATAATGCTCACCTTTGTTTAGGAATGTATAATAGATATTCAAAACAAAATTGTTAGATATATGATATATATCTTCTTATTTTGTTTTGACATATTTATTATTAATTGGACATATAAGATATAAATTGGACTTTGACTCAAAAAGATGTGGTTGCTACACTTATAACTGTGTAAGAATCCTACACAAAATTGAAATATATTATTATTTTTGATGTAGTTTTTACCTTGTATCCTACAAAAAGATGAATATATATTCCTAAATTGCAAAGCCAAGAAAGAAGAAAAGTGTTGAAAATAATTTTGTGGTGTTAACAAACAAAGAAAAGCTCCCAAGAAAAAATAGATTCTTGAACTCATTATTTGAAACCTTATCATCTATTTTAATGGGACATGTTACGAGTAATTCCAATAATGTGGTTGTTGTGTGCCCATAATTGTTGTAAACTCTACTTATTGCTACTATATCCATCCCTTTAAATGAAAGTTGGAAAATTTCTCGTCAGCTAGTTTGCAACATCCCGCTACCATAGGGTACATACCTAAGCTTTTAGGAACATAACCTACGATAATGGTATGTTGAAGCAATAACAATTCTAACTTAAACATGGCATCATCTAACATACTCGAAAATCACTATAAGTCTTTTTTAAAAACATTCGTTCCATTCATTTATAAAGTTTACATTGTTGCTATCAACAAATATTTACAACCCTGATACAGGTTCTAACAAGCTACAAAATAGCCAAAACTATATTCATTCGGGAGTCAGCCGATGGACCTCTGATCCATTTCTCTATCCACAGAAACTTTATGTCCTGACTAAAATTTACGTCTCCTGTCTCGTACCTGAAAAGCGACGGTGTAATTTTTGATAAGTTTTGCGAACTCAATGAGTGAACCATCATTGATGAATTCACCGGATTACACAAATACAACACGTATTTCACACTTATTCATTCAAAAAGATAAGCATTTATTCAGAATTTAGCATAACAGAAGATCATTCATTTCAACTTGCATATCGTTCAAGCATTGTGCACATAATTGCATGGGACATGCATAAGACTCATATTCGTTCCTATTGTTGTAACTGAGTGCCTTTCGTAAACATATACAAAGTTTTGTCCCATAGGGCTCAATCAGAACAAATTCACGGAGCATAGCTCGACGTGCAGAACATATAGATCACGGAGTAAAGCTCTACGTGGAAGCGCTTCTAACTGGCATTTCAAGTCACAACGCCTTTATCTGAGCATGCATTTTATGAAATACATCAATTACTGAATAGATCATACACCAAAATCTTATGCAAATGCTCAGATGATGTTTTCATAATCATCGGACATCAATCCGGCATTTAACTATCATTGAGAAACAAAATCAGCACACACACACAGTTCATTGATATTGGAAGTTAACAAATTGAGTACATACAAACAAATAATCCTAAGAATTCATCTAGGTTGACTCACAGTACGCTCCCAGAAGCTATTGCCTGGTTGGTCTGGCAATGTTTGACTGTCATCCGATGTGCTCCTCTAAAACAGACAGAACACATTCACAATTATCCCCTTTTGTACAAACGTACCAAAAATATCAAAGTATAGAAAGTATGTACGATGCATGTTCAATGGCAATTCTAGGGCTTTCAATTCTTATTGGCCTCTTTCTATGACACTCTTTCAGGTCTCACGTAAACTTTGAGGGGGTACAACGGATATAAGTTTATTTACAGAAGAAGACGATTTACAGAAGAAGATGACGTCACCTAGAGGAAGCTGACGTCATCATAGAAGAAGTTTTACTACTAGCATAACTTTTCCTACAGACATCAGATTCAATTGTTCTTTACATGATTCGAAAGAGGACATCAAGATATACAAATTTCATGAAGACCTCAAAGACCAATTTTATCTTCTGAAGGGTCAAAAATAGGGCAGAAGATATATGATGAACAGTAACACAAAAGGAGTTCATGAACAGTAACACAGAGGAAGTTCATGAACAGTAACACAGAGGAAGTTTCGGCCACTTAGGTAGAAAGTAGACGAATGCAAGAAGCAAAAGAAGCA
>JANZXP010000008.1:14094300-14109920 GCA_027576715.1 Erythroxylum flavicans | reverse complement strand
TAATACGTGGGTCCATTGCTTGTCCCTCACGTATGCTATTTATCTCCACCGATTCACCATTTGTCATAATTACAATTTGTCATATATAATTCCATTAACCCGGAAATGCCAATAAAAACATGTACAATCAGATCAATGTGCCAAAACAATATGTAAGTCACAAATAACTTATGTCTAACGTGCATTCATCTTAAGTCATATAAATGTCTCATAAATAATTATTCTAGCCGGATAGGTAACAGGAATTGGACAAAAATTGACCCTTATTTATTTTTACCAAATTTCCTATTTACAATTTACTTTCATATTTTTCTTTTATTTATTAGTAATGATAGATTAAGTATAAATTTATCTCATAAATAACCAATGATTACTTAATGTTATATCATTTTTTTAAAACATTCACAAAAAATACTGATAAGTGTAAATTGCATCGTATTTTTGGGCTTAGGTTGATACCTATTTAACTGTTAATTCAATCATTAGTATGTGTTTAGGTTAGAGTTATGTTATTTTGTTAATTATTTAGGTTTTAAGTGTTTTATGGGTTAGTACAAATCTTTGAGCTTAAATATTATGTTTTTGAGTTACCTTGATGTGTTTGCTAGTGTTTCAGGGTCAACATCGAAGGGAGACATTTGAACAGAAACAATGGCCCATGATAGTGGCATGTTAGCCCATGATCGTGACAGAAGCACCAGTGTTAGCCCACGATCTTAGCCTGCATGCCATGATCATGATAGAAGGCTTGGATGTGGCCCACGATCATGGCTTGCCTCAGGTAGATACGTAAATACTCAAGAATGACAAGTTTCGAAGGTTTTGGACCTTTCGGACCTTGAGAAAATCCTAGGGTTACCCAAAACACAAGAGGATATTTAAAGAACAACAAAAAGAGGTATAGGAGCTTTTGGATTAACCACCTTGAGAAACCCTAAAGAGGAATCATCGAGAGATAGAGAAAGAGAAGAAGGAAGAAAGAAAAGGAAAAGAAGCTGACTCGCGACATACTTCCTGGATCTGGAGGTCTCCCAATGTCGCTGCCTCCCATCATCCATTTAGATTATATTTCCTGTTTATTTTCAGTTTTATTATTGTATAGAATTGGAATAATAGTTGATGATAGGATCTAGAATGTTGAGGATGTTCTAAACTCACATTCAAATTTTTATTCTTGAATTAATGAAAATTTGATTGTTTATGTGTTTATTGGATTTGTTGTAATTTGATTTTATGATTGCATAATTAGATAATAAATTGAGAGGGTGAATTGAATAAAAAATGATTAAATTAGACTAACGAGAGTTAGATGATTTAATAGAAATAAGAATTGAATCAAATTGATAATTTGTGTGAAGAGAGATCTTGCATAGGTTTCTGATAGTTTATTAGAAAACTTCAAAAATAATTAGGATTTTGGATAGGTTGTGAATTGAAAGATTGCCACTTCCATAATCTGATTAGGGATTATGATTTAGGGTTAATAGTTATAACTCGAGAGAGAGTAATCAACCCTAGGATCGTTTAGAACCAATAATCCAATAATTCATAATCAGTTAGGTTAGCAATAAGGATAGGTAAAATTTCCTTTCTCTCAATTGGTACTTTCCTTGGGTTGATTCTTGGGTATGTTGCAACTGCTTAATAATTAGTATTTTTGTATTTGATTTTTAATTTGATTGTTCAAGAAAAAAATCGTGACAAGAATATGATCTTTTGTGAACAAGATAGGGGGAAATGGATTGAGTGACAGTGACATTTTGTTTGGATGAGACACTCGGACTATTTAAATAAAAATAGAACGAGCTTTATTTGGTCTATAACAGGTCCCTCTCCTACTCCGGATAAGGTGATATTCCAAGCACTTGGAGCATTCAATTGCATAAGAAAGGTCGATCTCAATTATCCATGTATTGTGAGGAAGCAGGGACCAGACCTGCAATAGGCATCTTCCATTCATCTCGATTTGGGTTTTTTCGTACCATATTTTATTCTCCCTCTTCTTCAGTGAAATAGAAGAATAGGTTGAACACATGCATCTAGTAAAATACTAGAATCTTCCCTATTGAGGAAGAGCCTTCTTCTCTAAGCAAGGAGGTTGAGGCTTCTTCCTTGAACCTAGTTCTTCTTCATTCCTTTCTTCAAAGCTATCAATAGCAGATAAAAAAAAAAGCATACAGATTCCATTTTTACGAAGAGAGACTTGCCCCAATCAGTAAATCAGTCCTTCGAAAGAAAAAGAACAACCTTAGTTTGTTCGGATTGAGATGCGCCCCTTACCGTTCTTGCACAGTGTTTATAACGGCTGGGGAGGTAGTCATAAAAGCGAAGCCTATCGTCACGCCGACCATCAATTCAAATACGAGATTTTCTCAAAGATTGGATGGAATGGTCCAGCCCACCTAAGAACGCTTATGTCATATGGGAACTAATGGTTGGAAAAAATCCTTATGGTTTTTTATAAAACCGTCTTTAATGCATACTGATTGAGTTTAGCCCCGACGGGATTTCTCGACTCAAATGGGGTTGTTCTTCTTCAAAAGAGTTGAATTCTCATTTTATTTTAGTTACATTTTGAATTTCTATTATTTATTTTTGGCCTTAGATTTTAGGATTAGATTATCTCTCCTCCTGGGATCAACATTTTTGGTACTACGTTAACAAATCATGCATTTGCGGATTATTGAGGGTTATTTATTAAAACTTACACACAGCAAATACCCGATCAAGTTTTTGGCGTTGTTACCGAGGAGGCGATTAGTTTAATTCTTTAGTCTAAGGCGTTTTATTTAGTTTTTAGTTTTTGTTCTTTCTTTCTATTTATGAAATTATGCTTTTGCATAAACACAAGAGTTATGAGAAGTTCGAGTCGTGCAGCTGAAATCTTATAGCTAGATATCACCTGATTAGAGCGATCAATTAGGAAAGTTCGACGTGAAGAAGAAGAAGAAATCACAAAAGCAACAATGGCTAAGGAATTTTAGCAAGATTTGGATTTCATTGTGAACCAAGGATGTCAACAAAAAACATTTATAGATTTTATGAGACCAGGGTTCAATACGGCTAACCAAGGACTAGCTAGGCCTCCCTTCCAAGTGGCCTCTTTTGAAATTAAATCAGCCCTCCTAAACATGCTTCAACAGAATGTGCAATTCTATGGAGTAACGAATGAAGATCTCAATGCACATATAGTAAATTTCCTTGAAATCTGTGATATCTTTCAATACCATCATATGTCAGAGGATGCGGTAAGAATTAGGCTCTTTCCTTTTACCCTAAGAGATAGAGCAAAGGCCTGGTATTACTCTCTCAACCTAGCTAATGTCACCACTTGGGATCAATTAGTTCGTTCCTTTTTAGACAAGTATTTTCCCCTTACCAAGATAACGAAGATTATCAAGGAGGTTACCAACTTCCAACAAAGTGATGGGAAATTAATCCATAAAGCATAGGAATGATACAAAGACTTGTAACGAAAATGCCCACACCATAACTTACCTAAGAAGTTCTTGTCGCAAACATTCTATAATGGAGCAACCCCACATATGAGAGGCACTATTGATGTAGCTTTAAGAGGATCACTAATGAGAAAGACGATAAGTGAAGCAGAAGAGTTGATAGAAGAGATGGCGAGTAATACTTGCCTATGGACGAACGAGTGGAGTAGACAACTCACTACCTTCCAAGAACAAAAAGGAGTTATAGCTGTTGATCAAATGATGGACATGTAAGCTAAAATTGACAACTTAACTCGTCAACTCAACAATATAAAGGCTTCGTCCTCAACTTCGGTAAAAGTTGTGCAACTAAAGTGTGAACAGATGGACTATAGTACAATGGATTTCTTCTTAATGAAGGATAACGATCATGAGCAAGTTAATTATATAGGAGCTCATTATGAACAAGGAGGGGGAAACAATCCCTACTCTAACACATACAACCTTAGGTGGAAGAATCACCTTAACTTCTCTTGGACGATCAATGTTGGAGGACAATTCAAACCCTAAGGACCATCAGGTTTTCAGCAAGAAAAACCAAGCTCAATGAAATCCAAGTTGGAAAAAATTTTAGATAAGCTTGGAACCTTAAATGATGCACAAAAGAGTCTAGAAGGAAGATTCGAATAAGTAACAAAGAACCATGTATCTTCAATCCACAATCTAGAGGTCCAAGTAAACCAATTGTCAAACGCTTTCTCTACATGAAATATAGGAATTCTTCTTAGCACTTCGGGAACAAAACCAAGGGAGCAACTAAAGGTTATTACACTTCGAATTGGGAAAGAACTTGAACCACCTACAAAGACAATAGTGGAGCCTTTCCCTCCTGTTGAGAAAGATCAAGAAAAGGAGAAAGAAGTGAATATGAGCGAATACCCTCCTTATGTCACTCCTCCATCATATCCACCCATAATTCATTTTCCTCAACGACTACAAAAGAAGAAGCTAGATGCACAATTTGCAAAATTCGTTAAGAAATTAAAGACATTACAGATAACTCTCTCATTTGTAGAGCCTTTGGAACACATGCCTAAATACGTAAAATTTTTAAAGAACATATTATCAAATAAGCATACTTGGGAAGATAATCAGACAGTAGCTGCCATCTAAATTGAAGGATCCAGGGAGTTTCATAATACCCTGTGTGGTTGGTGAATTTGAATTCACAAAGTGTTTGTGCGACTTAGGCGCAAGTATTAATCTTATGCCTTTATCAATATTCAAGAAGTTAGGACTAGGTGAGGTCAAGCCAACATTGATGTTAATTCAGTTTACTGATCAATCTATTAAAAGACCGTTTAGAATAGTGGAAGACGTTCTGATGCAAGTGATCAAGTTCATTATTCCTGTAGATTTTGTGGTTTTCGATTGTGAATAAGATAAGAATTGTCCACTGATCTTTGGTCGATTTTTTATGAATATAGGAAAAGTCATAAATGACATTCACGAAGGGAAATTAACACTTCGAATAGGTGAAGATCAGATCGAATTCAATATGAATAAGGCTTTAAAAAACCCAACAACAAGCAACGCTTACATGAAAGTTGAAATTATGGATCAAAATTTGCAGGAACAAGTTGAGAGTTACATTGTAGAAGTACATTCAATGGCAAGAGAGACAAATAATGGATATGAGAAATTTGAGTCTAAAGGAGACGAGGAGATGGAGGAGTCGAATGTTCAAACGCATCAAGATAAATTATTCTTAACTGAAGCACTAATACCACCATTCATAGAAAAACCACCCATATTAGAGCTTAAACCTTTACCTACATATCTCAGATATACCTTTCTAGGTAAAGGTCAAATGTTACTAATAATCATCTCCAATCAATTGAATGAGAAACAAGAAAGTAAGGTGGTAGCAATTGTGAGAAAGTAAATGAAAGTCATCGGATATAAGATTTCTGATATTCAAGGTATAAGCCCAAATGTTTGCATACACCGAATAAACCTTGAGGAAGGATGTAAATGGTGAGGGAGCATCAACGATGGTTGAATCCTAACATGAAGGAGGTGGTCAAGAAGGAAATAATCAAACTCTTAGATGCAGGAATAATTTATTCCATCTCCGATAGTGAATGAGTCAGTCCATTACAATGTGTACCTAAAAAGGGTAGAATGATAGTAATAAAAATTCAAAGTGTATAAGTGATTTCAACAAGAACAGTTATAGTATGGAGAGTGTGCATAGATTATCGCAAACTCAACTCAGTGACTAAGAAAGATCATTTTCCTCTCCCATTCGTAGACCAGATGATAGAAAGGGTGGCTGGTCAATCATTTTATTGCTTCTTAGATGAATATTCAGGATACAATCAGATCTTCATCTATCCTGATGATCAAGAAAAGACCACATTCACCTACCCTTACGGTACCTTCATATACAGACGGATGCCTTTTGGACTATGCAATGCCTCGGCTACATTTCAAAGATGCATGATGTCTATCTTTGTCTATGTGATTGAAGATATAATAGAGGTGTTCATAGATGATTTTTTAGTTTTTGGAGACTCTTTCAAAATGTTTTTGATCAATTTAGACAAAGTTCTTTAAAGATCTGAAGAGTCACACTTGGTGTTGAATTGAGAAAATGCCATTTTATAGTGCAAGAGGGAATAGTGCTAGGGCATAAAATTTCAAACCAAAGATTTGAAATCGACAAAGCAAAAACAAAAGTTATAGAGAAGCTTCCACCGCCAAGCAATGTAAAAGGTGTTCGAGAGGTCAAGTAGGATTTTACGGTCGATTTATCAAAGACTTCTCGCAAATTGCAAGACCTTTGACAAACATGTTAATCAAGGACGTGCCTTTTCTGTTTGATGACAATTGTATGTCTGCCTTCAACAAACTAAAGGAGACATTAACATCAGCACCAATTTGATCACCATCGGACTGGACACTTCCATTTGAGGTTATGTGTGATGCAAGTGACCAAGCTATAAGTTGTGTGTTAGGGCAAAGGAAAGATAAAAGGTTGCATGCAATTTACTATTCCAGCAAGACCCTTGCAGGACCTCACCTTAATTATGCTACCATAGAGAAGGAATTACTTACAGTAGTGTACGAATGTGATAAATTTTGACCATACTTTTTAGGATCAAAAGTAATCATATTCACCGATCACGCGACGCTAAAATACATTTTCAAAAAAAAGGATGCAAAACCAAGGCTCATTCGGTGGGTGTTGCTTTTATAGGAATTTGATTTATAAGTGAGAGATAAAAAGGGAGTAGAAAGTGTGGTTGCAGATCACTTATCTAGACTGGAAGGAAGGGAATGCAAGGAAAGTGAAGATATTAATGAAAATTTCCCTTATGAAACCTTGATGCTACTCTAAAGTTTGACTACACCATGTTTTGCTAATATTGCGAATTATGTTGCCAGTAGTAAACTTCCTTCTGATTTATCTTACCAACAAAGAAAGAGATTCCTACATGATTATAATCGATATCTATAGGAAGAGTCAATTTTATATAGAACATACACTGATAGGTTAATGCGACGATGTGTTCTGGAGGAAGAAACGTTGGACATCTTAAAGAAACGTCAAGAAGGTCAATATGCTGGACATTATGGAGCTAACATAATGACAGCTCAGATACTCAAGAGTGGGTTTTATTGGCCACAATTATGTAAGGTTGCTCAGACTTTCATGGCACAATGTGATCAATTCCAGAATATATGTAACATCTCCAAAAGAGATGAGACGCCTTTATCCAACATTTTAGAAATGGAAGTCTTTGATATATGAGGCATCGACTTTACGGGTCCTTTCCCATCTTCCGTAGGAAACATGTACATTTTAGTGTGGGTGGATTATGTCTCATGTTGGGCTAAAGTAGTGGCATCGCCAACCAATGATAGAAAAGCGGTGTAAAAGTTCATCAAACAGCTATTCAATAGGTTTGGAGTACCACATACGATAATAAGCAATAGAGGTACACATTTCTGTAATAGATCTTTTGATTCCCTTTTAAAAAGACACGGAATGTACCACTTTGTTGCTACACCTTACCATCCAAAAACTAGTGGCCAAGTGGAACTTGTCAGCCGAGAGCTGAAACAAATATTGGAAAAGACGGTAAATAGCTTCAATAAGGATTGGGTAATAAAACTAGACAATGCCTTATAGGCTTTAGGGCTACTTTCAAAACACCTATCGGAATAACTCCTTATAGGCTTGTAAATAGAAAAGCTTGTCATTTGCTAATCGAACCAGAACATCGGAAGTATTGGGCAATAAAAACATTAAATTTTGATTGGAAGCAAGCGGTCAAAAAAGACTTCTGCAACTAGACAAACTTGAAGAGCTTCGCTATAATGCGTACGAAAACGCCAAACTCTACAAGAAAAAGGTAAAGAAATGACACGATTCTCTTCTTAAACAAAATGAATTTAAAGTAGGAGACATAGTTATACTATATAATTCAAGGTTAAGGTTGTTTCTAGGGAAGTTAAAATCTCAATGGAGTGGACATTTTACGATCATTCAAGTTTTCGATCATGGAGTCCTCAAATTGGAAAATGCTAATAAGGAAACTTTTAAGGTCAACAGGCATCGTTGCAAGCTATACCTCAGAGGAGCGATTCCCAAGGACAAGGAAGTTATTTCCTTCTGTTCGAACAATTAAGACGCCTCCATAGATATAAGGTCAAGCTAATGATCATAAATTAGCACGTTCAGTAGTTCGATTGAAATTGTTAAGTTTAGTTAGAGTTGTTGTGAATTTTAAATAAAACTTTGATAATTTGAGTTGATCTGGGATCACTAATTCTCTCACTCTCTTTAAGAAATTCCAAGACAAGACAACAATCTTAGGCATCTTATTGCCACCTCCGATACCATCCCCACCCTCATCACCATGAGACTTGTTTCTAACCCTTTTCTTTTAAATTTAGTCTTTATTTTTGTTTTTTATTTTACTTTATTTTATGCTTCTTCTTTTCATGTGTGTTTGTTTGTCTCCTTCTCACATTGAGGATAATGTGTTGTTCAAGTGCGAGGAGGTTGTGTGTTTTGCTTTGAGTGTGAATTTTGCATATTGTATGATAGTTTGTTAGGTTGCATATCGTGAATTGTGTGAATGTGTCGAAGGATTAAATGGAATGAAATTTATTTAATATTGAACATAATCTACTAGGTTGTGAAAAGTCACTAGCTCGTGAAATTAGTAATCTGGGTTCTTTGGCTAAAATATGCAAGTTAATCAGGATTTAGTGTTAGGTTATCACCCTATAAGTTGTCACATTCATTTATAATTTTAGGTCTCTCGCCTAAGTAACTTAGCTAGCATTTTTCAGGAAAACGAGTATGTAATGCAACAAGGTAGGCATTAATTAAAAAAAGTTTTGCTAATTTTAAATAAATAACTATTCCACAAGCCTTCGGGTTATGAATAGAAATAATAGCCAATTGAGAATGTGATGTAGCCGAGTAATCAGATCGACACGCATCAGAAATATGTGCCTCCGCTTCAAAAGGCTATAATGAAGTTCCAACTAAGCAGCTTAATAAAAACATGACTTAGTCGAGTAACCAGATCGACATTCATCACCACTATTTGCATCCGTATAAAAAGACTAGGTCAATGTCCACAAAAAGTAATAAAAAAGTGTTTTTAATAAAAACCTACAAAACTTGTAAATAACTGGACTTTTTATGAAAATGTAGTTAGGATTAGTTACAAAGTTTGAAGGAACAAATAATTATTAATGTGTGTGTACAATTGAAAGGGGTGAATTAACTTGATAGTTAAGTTTTGATTAATATGTATATTTAGTCCAGAACTCCTAGACTTGGATTTTGCTTGTTAATGATTTAGAATAACTTGAATGATTATACGTTTGCTAGTGTTTCAGAGCCAATATTGAAGAATGGAGGAGTTTCGGAGAATTCAGGACGAAACAACGACCCATGATAGTGGTATATCAGGCCACGCTCGTGACAAAAGTACCAGAGTTAGCCCACAATTGTGGCCTGCATGCCACAATCGTGACAGAAGTGTAAGGAACAGCATGTGCCACGATCGTGACAGAAGGCTAGGATGTGGCCCACGATCGTGGCCTGCATCAGGCAAACATACAGACACTTAAGAATGTCAAGTATTGAGGGATTTTGTGAACCTTTCGGACCCAAAAAAAAATCCTAGGGTTACCCAAAACACAATAGGATATTTAAAGAATAACAAAAAGAGGCAGAAGAGCTTTTGCATCAGCTACCTTGAGAAACCCTTAAGAGGAATCATCGAGAGATAGAGGAAGAGAAGAAGGAAGAGAGAAAAGGAGAAGAAGTTGACTCGATGTATTTCCCAGATCAGGAGGTTTCCCAACGTCGCTGCCTCCCATCATCTATTTAGATTGTATTTCCTGTTTATTTTCAGTTTTATTATTATATAGAATTAGAATAACAGTTGATGATAGGATCTAGAATGTTGAGGATGTCTAGACTCACATTCAGATTTTTATTCTTGAATTAATGAAAATTTGATTGTTTATGTGTTTATTGGATTTATTGTAATTTGATTCTGTGATTGCATAATTCGATAATAAGCTGAGAGGGTGAATCAAATGAAAAACAATTAAATTGGACTAACGAGAGTTAGGTGATTTAATAGAAACAAGAATTGAATCAAATCAGTAATTTGTGTGAAGAGAGATCTTGCATAGGTTTTCGATAGTTTATTAGAGAACTTTAGAACTAATTAGGGTTTTGGATAGGTTGTGAATTGAGAGATTGCAACTTCCATAATCTGATTAGGGTTAATGGTTATAACTCGAGAGAGAGTAATGAACCTTAAGATCGTCTAGAACCAGTAACCCGATAATTCATAATCAGTTAGGTTAGCATTAAGGATAGGTAAAATTCCCTTTCTCTTAGTTGATAATTCCCTTAAGTTGATTCGGGGGTGTGTTGCAATTGCTTAATAATTAGTATTTTCATGTTTGATTCTTAATTTGATTGATTGAATTGAATTCTCATTTTAATTTAGTTGCATCTTGAATTTCCGTTATTTGTTTTTGGCCTTAGATTTTATATTTAGATTATCCCTCCTTGTGGAATTGACAATTTTGGAACTATGCTAACGAACTATGTACTTGTAGATTATCGAGGGTTATTTATTAAAACTTATACACAACAAACACCCGATCAAATACATTAAGCATTATGTTTATTAATATTTTTAGCTATAAGGCACAAAACATTTAATCTTAAACTCAACACCAAAGGAGCATTTTAGCTCCCAAAGTTTACATTGAAGTCTAAGTTAGACACAAACGTTTCAATGCATTCAAAATGAACCCTAACATTTGTAAAATGTTCAAACGAACTCTAATATTTAGAAAAAATTCAAAACAACTCCTAATTGGATGAAATCACTACCAGAGTTAGGCCTCTGTCAATTAAATGGTTACGTGATATTTTTTAAAAACTTTATCACAGTAAGACCCACACATAAACGAATTAGATTTAAAAATATATGTGGGTCCCACTTAAGACTAAACACTTCGTTTGGGTGGAGGTTGAGTTTAATGTTGTATAGTATAGTAAACACTGACGAACGGGCAACCAATAATAGTAAATGAGATTCTCTGTGTACACATTTCCATGGAATCGTCTTGTCTATTTAATGCAACCATTCTATATGTCAATGGCCTTCCTTTCACGTAGAGGTATATACCAACATTTACCTTCTGATTCCACCAATGTCAGTTTCCTAGCATCTTCTCCACAATGTTTCTGCTCTTTTCTTCAATATGGCGTCTCCTTTCTTTGAATTTTTCTCCCATCTTGTTACTTAGATCAAGCCTTCTTGCTCGTCTTCGCAGTTTCTTCGGTCTCGTGTTATCTTCTTCAAGAGCAGGATTTTGTTTCTCCACATTTGACAGATCAGATCTAGATGGTAAAGGTAGTTGTGGTGTAAATTCTTGTTCAGAAACTTCTTGAGGCTCCCTACTTGCTAATAAAGGAGTTCCCAGTCCGTGTAAAGATTTTATGCTTGACATTCTCGCACTTGTGCTCAATGAGCCTATCAAGGCATTTATTGAATTAGACATTATTTGTGAACTACCCTCAGCATTCTAGCTTTTTTATGCTTGCTTTCCTGGTGATCACTAACGATTCCTCCACTAGCTTCAGCCTTAGTTTTTGCCTCATCAGATTGGCAGCTGAAAGCAACATGTGTATTGGATCGCTAGGGCCTTCTTGATTAATCCATACAAAAGGAGTAACTTTTCAGGGAACCCAGTCTAATCCATACAAAAGGAGCAACTTTACACAGAACCCGGTCATTCTTTTCTTCCAGCATCCATGCAATGCATACCCTTTCACATTATGGAAGCACCAAACCCTCTCGGATTCTAGCCTACATCAAAATTAAGTAAGTCTAGTCAACATCAATGTTTTACTGATTACACTTCCAGGTGATTGGTCACAATAACTAAAGTCAATATAACTTGGAAAATCAAATCCCCAAACATAACCTCCTAAAAACTCTTAAAGAGGCACTTGAGGTGATATAAAAGAGCTTGTCAAAGTGTTGATTATCTACAACGCCGAGCACGAAACATGCCTCGTTAAATGAGCATCATTTATGATAAAGACATTTCATCAGCAAGGACACACAATTCAAGCATGCCAGTATATAACTACTACTCAGAAGCCATATACTAGCAAATAGAGCATTAAAGAAAACTTCGTCATTTTGTTAGATATTTCGATGAGAATTGTGTTCAGGAGAAACTTTAAGGAATGCGTTATGCTTACCTTAAATCGATTAATTAGAAACAAAGCAATATGTCCATTGGTATCTTATGATCCCGAAGAGAAGACTATAAGTTGAACTTTATATCAACCATGGATGTGAAACCAGTCCATAACCTATTAGAAGGAGGTGGCTTAATATATAACTGCAATGTTCCATGTAGTGATTTCATTCTTCATGATAAAGTGATTGGCACCTATAATTGAAATGAAGCATGAGCAATAATGTTCTTCAACATCTCCTTGATATCTCATTATCTCACATACCCTTAACCTACAAACACAAAGTTACAAGTTTGGCATATTCTTCACATCCTTCAGTTCCGTTGCCGCTTTGTGTTGAGCCAAAGCCAAAGAATGGGATTAGGTATTCCCAAAAGCATTAGCTCTTGTGGCATGTTAATATTCTCGATTCTAATTATTGCTAATGCATTGTCCTCTCTAAACTTATCTCTGAAATTACCTAGATTAAAGACAGCAAGATCTGCTGAAGAAGGTGGTGAAAGTTAAACCTAATGAGCCTAGAGTATTTAACCCAAGTAACGGGAATCATTCATCCCCAACTTCAAGTGATCATTACCCAGCATATTCTATCTTCAGACTGATCATGAGAAGAAGGGACCTATTTTATGAATTTCAGATCAAGGTGATAAGGAAACCAAGAAGAATAAATCAGCTGAAGACGAAACCAAACATGGAAATCTTTTTAAAACGTTACTAGGTTGAGCATATGCAAGCTTTGACGATGATGATGAAGATTGAGGCATTGTAATTTGTGTAATGACGTACTGAAACAATTTCATAGCAAAGCATGCCGGAAGGGAAGAGTTGCATGAATGCGGCGTTTAGTCTCGATTGGAACCCACTTTTATTTTTTTTAAAATCCACATCATTTTATGTGTAGGCCCTACTGTAATAAACTTTTAAAAAAAAATTTACATCATCAAAAGAAAATGCTACGTCAGCATTTAACTGACAAAAACTGAACTTCGTTAGTGATCTCGTCCAATTAGGGATTATTTTGAATATTTTTTAAACATTAAAATTTATTTTAAACGCTTTGCAAGTATTAGGATTTATTTTGAGCACACTAAAATATTAGGGTCCAACTCACACTTTAATGTAGACGTTAGAGGCTAAAATGCTCTTGTGGCCTCAACTCAGCGATTTTGAAAAGTTTCAAAACATAAAATTATTTTCATGTTAAAAATATTCTCACAAACTTTAAATTAATATCCATTTCTTATTTATTTTTAAAAATATTATATAATTTGAATATCATAAATTTAGGTTATTAAATTTATATTAAATAAATATAAACATATATTAAGAAAATCTTTAAGAGTAAAAATTATTAATTATATCTAAAATAAAAATTAAATTTCATCTCTGATAAATAACAAACTTTATGTTCTCCCAATTCCCTTCTTATATATATAATTAACATTTCCATATTCTTTCTAGTTTTTATTTTCGTACAACTTGAATTAAAACAATTGGATGTCTTAGCCAACGGCGAACTTGTGAATCACCTTTATGTCACTAAGAAGGAATATGTTGTGATAAGTGCTTCTGTCATTTTTAGGAGGTGTAAATCTTATTAGGAGATTTGCAGGTTTTTGTGGGTCATAATACAGCCCAATCAAAGAAATTAGGAAATACTACATTTAATAGTGCACATGGTGGAGGTGGCAAGTCACGCTACAAGAAAAATAAATTTTAGCGACAGAAATTACAATCGAAAAATAAATATTTTCTGTCAGAAAATAAATTTAGCGAAGGAAATTACTGACAGAAAGAGTCGTTGGAGAAACGATCATAAGTAAATTTTGGCGATAGATATTATGAATCTGTCGCAAATTTAGCGATAAAATATTGTATATCTGTCAGTACATTTTGTAATGAAGTTTTGTATTTCTGTTAGTAAATTTACCGACGGTAATAAAATATTTTGTCGTTAAATTTACGACAGATTCACAATATTCCATCTGTGAAATTAGCGACGGTAAATTGTAAAATATACCGATGGAGTTACAATATTTCGTCACTAAATTCACCAAAAGATATACAATATCCGTCACAAAATTTTACCTATGGACAACATTATGCGTTGCTAAATTTTTCCCAACGGAATACATTATTTCATCAATAAGCTACCTATAGAATTACAATATTCTGTCGCTAATTTACCAATGGAGTATTTTAATTCTGTTAAGAAATTTAACTATTATAAGTTTCAACTACCATTTCTCATTTCCTACCCGAGTTTTCTTTTGACAATCTTTTGATTTTTTGTACATTTAATTTCTGTAAATAATATAACATTGATTGATAATATAAAATTAAAATTATCCTGATTGGTAATATAATAAAAAAATTATAATGTACATGAATCAGTATCTTGAAAAAAACTGTAAATTAAGATTTCATACAAAAATTGAAGAGTAGCAAAACATCAAATACATTTACTTATCCATCTACGCCATGCAGTTGGTGAAGGCGGATGCTCTGATTGTTGCGATAAGGTCTTGTCCCTCCCCTTCAACTCTTAAAAAAAATTGAAAGATGTCATTAATGAATGAGATATAATTACGTAAGATAATGTTTAGATACATGCATCAAAAGAGTTAAGAATAGACTCTTCAAAAAAAAAAAAAAACCTCCTAAAACGTACCGTACGAAGATCCACACAACATCATTATTTCACAAAATAGTAAGAATACATTCTATAGGCATTCGACATGTCCAAAAATTAACTAATTAGGGATAGAAATATCCCATGCTCCGTTAGAGAGTTCAGTGCCCGCGACATCTCCTCATTGCTTTAATTTGATGATCTTTAGTTAATAATGGTCATTCCCCTTGTTTATTACTAGTTAATCCTACTTTTTGAGTCTTTAATCATCTTATCTTAGCTCTTGTTGCTAGTTTGGGCAATTGCAAAGGGGAGAGAATTCCTAAATTAGTCTCACGTGCTTCCTACTCTCATATATGATCCTTCGCTAATTACTTAACAGGTAACTGCTTTACATTATATGAAATCATTACTTTTTCTCACCATCTATTTGCTTGTTTTAAATTTAATTGATTCTCTATGAAGATGTTAGATTAAGGTAACAATTCACAATCTCCTGAGAACATAGGAGTTTCTCTCTAATTCTATAAATTAGAGAGAACATTGTTTCATTTTTAGTAAATAACTTGTTCTTAGAATCCCCTTAGATTCCTCTCTTACCATATCTCTTTAACAAAGGAGGCTAAAGAGATGACAATTGTAAAATCCCGGTCCCACATAGCGGGTCGGATCAGGGAAAACGGGTCTACGAGAAGACCAATTAGAGAAGTTAGGACAGACA
>JANZXP010000008.1:14074295-14094200 GCA_027576715.1 Erythroxylum flavicans | reverse complement strand
ATTAACATTTATTCTTATTTCTATTTCCATTCATCAATTTACTCACCACTTGACATTTTTCCTTGACTAGTAATACCTAAAATTTTTTTTGGAAATTTTCCTAAAATTCACAAAAAATTTTAAGTCACAAAGTACAATCTGCATATCAATTTTTACTACAATTAATTCACAATTCCAATTATAATCACATTTATAGATCAATTACACCCGGAATGTCAATGAATGCATATACAATCATTTTAATGTGTGTAAAAATTCAAATTCACGTGCATATATGCTAACACTTTGCATGAGCATGAAATGCATTTTTTTAATATCTCATTGCTATTTCTCAATTACAGAAATCTATGGTTCTAACCTTTAGCATGGAAACGGGATGTTACACTTGAACTCGTTTGATTATTCCTGATCTTGACATGTGTCTTGGCACTAAAATCCTGAAGTTCCATATTATGGGACTTCAGGATTTCAACTCACCACAGATGATGATGGTTTATGAATTTAAGACGGTAGACTGTGAGTCTGTTGCACTCAACTCCATAGTAATGAGCTACAATTGAAATCAAGTAACCCATTCCTAAGTTATTGCTCCTCTTACATTGAGTAGCAATAATTGCGTTAAAGATGTAGGTGATTGTGCAAATTGGGAGACTATGGTCCGTGCACCATAAGATGAAAAGTTCCTTTGTCGAACACTTATTGGTTTTCGTTTTGTCAAAAACAATTCGACACATGAATTTGTGAAGCAATAAATGTTCTTGGCTCCTAACAATGTTGTTGTGTGCATTCTTAGTATAGAAATTCTCTAACCCAGTTAATTCAGTCCACTAAGGGGGTGGCACTGAAATCATTGTGCTGATCCATTTCGGATGATTCGAGGAAACCACAAATTTCATATAAAGTCTCATAATTAAGCTCATAAGGTTATCTTTGTAACCTAAATCACAATTCCCTAGGTTTATTGGATTCGTACTAAAGGGATGTAAATAATTCTAAGGTAAGTTCCTCGAAATTGGGTTCGAAATTGAATAAACTGTCCTCATTGAATTCTCTCTGCTAAATTTTCGACCTTGTCTCGTAATTCTAATCTGTCTAAACTCTCAAAATGAAAATACTTTGGAACCATAATTTGCTTATTGCAAATAGAATGAAAGCGGGTGCCTTCTTCATCTAAGAAGATCGGGAAAGGTGCTTTATAATCAGCTGCCCTATTCCTTTTCCTTCATCTTGAGACTTGGTTTCGCCTCGATGATTGATCGCGCTTTGCTAACTACTTAATGCGCATTATACTGGCTTGGGTGTAGGTAGAAGTTGAAAGAGACTGGAAGTTAGGAATTTAGGTAGAGAGAAGTGAGAGTGTTTGGAGGTTTATCTTAAAATGAAAGTGAGTGAAAAAGGGAAGTAAGAAATGAATATATAGGTGAATGAAGGGTAAAATGGTAAAAAATTAAACTAAAATTTGTGTGTTCCATTTTACCCTGCCACAGACAGGCCACGATTTTTCACCAATTTTTAATTATTTCTTCTTTTATCCTTATACACTTTCCGGATATCACTTCCTAACTCTTTATAACTCTTTCACCTCTCTTTTGCTTACTTACTCAATCATCTATTTCATGTCGAAGTCCTATGCCTTTCCGACCTTATTTGGAAACGAAATAACCTAACTACGAAATTCAAACTATCTAAAAGTCAAAGGAAATAATATGTAATTAATAATATATGGGTTGCCTCCCATGTAGCCCTTCTTTTAAAGTTAGTAGCTTGGTGCTCTTCTTTATTGGAACTTAGTCGGGATCAATTATAAGCAGTTTGCTTCCACCCTTTTCGTTCAACATCAGTTTTGTAGCTTGTAAATAAGCTACAAATTGCAAAATAATTAGAAGGACAATATTGATAAATTTAAAAAAACCAATTAATTTCAGTATTATCCTTTTCACTAACAACTGTCAATAAAATAGGGAATAACAAAACTCTCTGAATCTTCCATCGAATCTAACAGTTTGTCCTGTAAGAAGGTGAGTTGCTCTCTTTCTTCCTTAATCACCTTCGTCTTCTCTATTTCTCCGCTTTACGAATAGAGACTTTCATAGCTTCTTCAAACTCGATGTCTTTTGTCATCTGTTCTTCGTCCTTTTGTTCTTTAGAAAATTCGAACACATCAATTATCATGAATGAGCTACTCTCCTTCAGATTCGTTAATACATTATTCATGTTGAATGTCACTTGGTCATCATTAATCGGAAGGATAAGGTTTTTTTCATGAATATCTACCCAAGATTTTCCAATGTTTACATATGGTATATCATGAAATGGTGAATAAAAGGAAGGGTTGACATTCTTTTCTTCAATCTCTTTCTTCGTCTCTTGGTCTTCAATAAAGTGGGGTTTAGTTTGGTTTTCCACTAGTCCTTCTAGCTCTCCCCAATTCTTAAGTACAATAGCCTCATATTACTCTCTTTGATGTATTTCCATATTACTTAAAGAGTCTTCCACACTTCTCTTATAAAATTCATAAGAAAGTTGTCTCACTCAAATCTTTAGGTTGTGAATAGTCGAGGCAAGATTTTGCGTTACTTGTTCAATTTGCTCTTCTAGTCTCTTCTGGCCCTTTTCCATGTCCGTAAGCTTATCCAAGATCTTGTCCAATTTAGAATCCTATAAACTGGACTCATCTTGCTGAAGTCCTAATAGGTCTTGATATCTTAAATGAGTCCCTACATTGTTGGACCAATAGAAATTTGGGTGGTTATGCCATCCTGGAGTGTACATGTTCCAATAAGGATCGTTACTTCCCCAATCATACTGTGCCTCATTGTAATTCGCAAAAGTTCCTTGCTTCCTATAATATCTATCTTTCATCATTGTTCTTTCCATTTCTTCTTAACATCTAGCTCTTCAGATGTCTCATTCTCACTCTAAGATGTCTTGTTGTGTCTCTACTTTACGCCTTAAATTTCTCTCTATTTAAAAAAAAAACACAAGATAGTGAAAAAATCTTAGACTAAAGAACTAAACTAATCGCCTCCCTAGCAACGCACCAAAAACTTGAATGGTTCTTTTGATGTGTGTAAGTTTTAATTGATTAACTTCGATAATCTGCAAATGCACGGGTCATTCTCGTAGTACCTAAGGTATCGATCCCATAAGGAGAGATAATCTAATCCTAAAATCTAAGGCCAAAACAAATTCCAGAAATTCAAAATGTAACGAAACTAAAATAAGAATTCAATTCAATCAATCAAATAAATTTAAGAATCAATCATAAAAATATTAATAATGTAGCAATTGCAGCACACACTCAAGAATCAACCTAAAGGAATTACCAATTGAGATAAAGGAAAAATTACCTATCTTTAACGCTAACCTAATCAATTATGAATTACTGGATTATTGGTTCTAGACGATCCTAGGGTTGATTACTCTCTATTGGATTATAACCTTAAGCCCGAAATTATAAACCCTAATCATATTACAAAAGATGCAATTTCTCAATTAACAACCTTTCCAAAACCCTAATTAGATTTGAAGTTGTCCAATAAACTATCGGAAACCTATGCAAGATCTCTCTTTGCACAATTTACCGATTTGATTTATTTAGTATTCTATTAAATCACCTGACTCTCATTAGCCCAATTTAATTATTTTTCATTCGATTCACCCTCTCAGTTTATTATTGAACTATGCACGTCTAGAATTAAATCACAATAAATCAAAATAACACATAAATAATTATATTTCATTAAATCAAAAATAAAACCCCGAAGGTGAGTTTATAAACATCATCAACATCCAAAAATTATATCATCAATTGTTAGTCCAATTCTATACAATAATAAAATTGAAAATAGCAAGAAAAACAAAATTGAACAGATGACAAGAGGCAGCGATGTTAGGAAACTCCTGATCTGGAGAGTACGTCAAGTCAGCTTCTTCTCCTCTTCTATCTTCCTTCTTCTCTTTCTTTATCTCTCGATAATTCCCTCTAGGGTTTCTCTAAAAGTGGTTGATGCAAAAGCTTCCCTTGCCTCGTTATCTTATTCTTTAAATATAGTTTTTGTTTAGAGCAGCCCTAAGGTTCTTTTGGGGTCTAAAAGGTTCAAAAAATCCCTCAAAACTTGATGATTTTGAGTGTCTACACGTCTGCCCGGTGTAAGCCACAATAGTGGGTCATGTCCTGGGCTTCTATCATGATCATGGCATATGGGCCACAATCGTGGACCAACTCTGGTGCTTCTATCACGATCATGGCACCATGATTGTGAGCCGTTGTTTCAGCTCGAGTGTCTCTGAAACTTTTCCATTCTTCGATATTGACCCTGAAATACTAACAAACACATCAAGATACCGCAAAAATATAGTAATTAAGCTCAAAGACTTATACTAACCTATAAAACACTTAAAACATAAATAATTAAAAAACTAACATAATTCTAACCTAAACACATATTAAACGATTAAATTAACAATTTAATACATATCAAACTAAGCTCTAAAATACGATTTAATTTACACTTATTAGTGAGTATTAGCTACCTATGAATGAACGAGCATAGTAGATAACCCACTACTTTCTGAGAACAAATAGGAATTGTAGTTGTTGATCAAATGATAGAGATGCAAGTGAAAATTGACAACTTAACTCAATAACTCAACAACATAAAGGTTTCTTCCTTAGCTTTGGTAAAAGCCGTGCAACTAAAGTGTGAACTCTATGAACAGATGGATCATGATACGGTGGACTTCTTCTTGATGAAGGATAGTAATTCAGAGCAATTTAATTATATGGGAGCTCAATATGGACGAGGAGGGGGAAACAATCCCTACTCTAACACATACAACCCTGGGTAGAAGAATCACCTTAACTTCTCATGGACGAACAATGTTGGAGGATAGTTCAAACCTCAAAGATAACCAAATTTTCAACAAGATAAATCGAGCTCAATAGAATCCAAGTTGGATAGGATTTTAGATAAGTTTGGAACCCTGGACGATTCACAAAAGAGTTTGGAAGGCATATTTAAACAAGTAAAAAAGAACCATGCCTCTTCAATCCACAATCTAAAGGTTCAAGTAAACCAATTGTCAAACGCTTTCTTTATGTGAAATATGGGAATTCTTCCTAGCACTTTGGGAATAAAACTAAGGGAGAAATTAAAGGAAATTACTCTTCGAAGTGGGAAGGAACTTGATCCACCTATAAAGACAATAGAGGAGCCCTTCCCTCCTATTTAGAAAGACCAAGAAAAGGAGAAAGAAATGAATATATGCGAATACCCTCATGTTGCTCCTCTACCATATCCACCCAAGATTCCTTTTCCTTAATGATTGCAAAAGAAGAAGTTGAATGAACAATTTACAAAATTCGTTAAGAAATTAAAGACGTTACAGATAAATTTCTCATTTGTAGAGGCTTTGGAACACATGCCCAAATATGCAAAAATTTTTAAGGACATATTATCAAAGAAGCATACTTGGGAAGATAATCAGACGCTATCTCTAACTAACGCCTGTAATTCCATAGTCACTAGCCATATGCCATCTAAATTGAAGGATCCAAGGAGTTGCACAATACCCTACATGGTTGGTGAATTTGAATTCACAAAGTGCTTATGCGACTTAGGAGCAAGTATTAATCTTATACCTTTATTAACATTTAAGAAGTTGGGGCTGGGTGAGGTCAAGTCAACATTGATGTTAAATTAGTTGGCTGATCAATCTATTAAAAGCCTGTTTGGAAAAGTTGAAGATGTTCTAATGCAAGTGGACAAGTTCATTGTTCCTGTAAATTTTGTGGTTCTTAATTTTGAAGAAGAAAAGAATTATCCACTAATCCTTGGTCGACCGTTTATGATATAAGGAAAGCCATAATTGATGTTCACAAAGGGAAACTAACACTTCGAATAGGCGAAGATCAGATCGAATTCAATAAGAATAAGGTTTTAAAGAACACAACAGTAACGCGTGCATGAAGGTTGAAATTATAGATGTAGAACAGTAAGGGAGCGTCAACGAAGGTTGAACCCTAACATGAAGAAGGTGATCAAGAAGTAAATAATCAAACTTTTAGATGCAGGGATAATCTATCCCATCTCTAACAGTGAATGGGTCAGTCCAGTACAATGTGTACCTAAAAAGAATGGAATGACTGTAATAGAAAATGAGAGTGGGGAAGTAATTTCAATAAGAACAATCACAGGATTGAGAATGTGTATAGATTATCTCAAACTCAACTCAGTGACTAAGAAAGATCACTTTCCTCTCCTGTTCATAGGCCAGATGATAGAAAGGGTGGCTGGTCATTTGTTTATTGCTTTTTAGATGGATACTCAGGATACAATCAAATCTTCATCTATCCTGATGATTAAGAAAAGACCACATTCACCTACCCTTATGGTACCTTCGTGTATAGACTGATGTCTTTTGGACTATGCAATACCCTGACTACATTTCAAAGATGTATGATGTATATCTTTGCTGACATGATCGAAGATATAATGGAGGTGTTTATAGATGATTTTTAGGTTTTTGGAGACTTTTTCGAAATATGTTTAACCAATTTGGACAGAGTTCTTCAAAGATGTGAAAAGTCACACTTGGTACTAAATTAGGAGAAATGCCATTTTATGGTACAAAAGGGGATAGTACCAGGGCATAAAATCTCATACCAAGGATTTGAAGTTGACAGAGAAAAAATAGAAGTTATAAAGAAACTTCCACCGTCAATCAATGTAAAAGGTGTGCAAGGATCCTTAGGTTTTGTAGAATTTTACCGTCAATTTATCAAAGACATCTCGCAAATTGCAAGACCTTTGAAAAACCTACTAGTCAAGGATGTGCCTTTGCTGTTTGATGACAAGTGTATGTCTACCTTTAAAAATTTAAAGGAGGCATTAATATCAACACAATTCTATCACCACCAGAATGGACACTTCCATTTGAGGTTATGTGCAGTGCAAGCAACCAAACTATAGGTTTTGTATTGGGCCAAAGGAAAGAGAAAAGGTTGCATGTAATCTACTATGCCAACAAGACCCTTGTAGGACCTTAGCTTAATTACATTACCACAAAGAAGGGATTACTTGCAGTAGAGTACGCATGTGATAAATTTTGACAATACCATTTAGGATCAAAGGTAATCGTATTCACTAATCACACAACGTTAAAATACCCTTTCAACAAAAAGGATGCAAAACCAAAGCTCATTCGATGAGTATTAATTAGGAATTTGATATAGAAGTGAAAGATAAGAAGGGAGCAGAAAATGTGGTTGTAGACCACTTATCCATACTGGAAGGAAGGGAATGCAAGCCAAGAAAAGATATTAATGAAAATTTTACCGATAAAACCTTGATGCTATTTGAAAGTTTGGCTACACCATGGTTTGTCGATATCACGAATTATGTTGCCAGTGGTAAACTTCCTTCTAATTTATCTTACCAACAAAGAAAGAGATTTGTACATGATTGTAACCAATATCTATAGGATGGCTCAATTTTATATAGAACATGCACTGACGGGTTAATGCGACGATGTGTTCCAGAGGAGGAAATGTTAGACATCTTGAAACATCATGAAGGTTAATATGCTGGACATTATGGAGCTAACAAAATGATAGCTCAGGTACTCGAGAGTGGATTTTATTGGCCACAATTGTTTAAGGATGCTCAAACTTTTGTGGCACAATGCGATCGATGCCAAGGAATAGGTAACATCTCCAAAAGAGATGAGATGCCTTTATCCAATCTTTTAGAAGTGGAAGTCTTCAATGTATGGGGCATCGACTTTATGGATCTTTTCCCATCTTCAATGGGAAACATGTACATTCTAGTGGGGGAAGATTATGTTTCAAATTGGGATAAAGCAGTGGCATCTCCAACCAATGATGGAAAGGCAGTGCAAAAGTTCATCAAACGATTATTCAATCGGTTTGGAGTGCCACATAAGATAATAAGTAATGAAGGTACACATTTCTGCAACAGATCTTTTGATGCCCTCTTAGAAAGATACGGAGTGCACCACCTTGTTGTTACACCTTACCATCCACAGACTAGTGGCTAAGTGGAAGTTATCAACTGGGAGCTGAAACAAATTTTGGAAAAGATGGTGAACAACTCTAGGAAAGATTGGGCAATAAAACTAGACGATGCCTTATGGGCTTATAAGACTGCTTTCAAAACACCAATCAGAATAATTCCTTGTAGGTTTTCATATAGAAAAGCTTGTCATTTACCGATCAAACTGGAGCATTGAGTGTATTAGGCGATAAAAGCATTAAATTTTGATTGGAAGAAAATAAGCAAAGAGCAAATTTTGCAACTGGACAAACTTGAAGAATTTCATTATAATGCATATGAAAATGCCAAAATCGACAAGGAAAAGGTAAAGACATAGCATGATTCTCTTCTTAAACAAAAGGAATTTAAATTAATAGATGCAATTCTGCTATATAATTCAAGGTTGAGGCTATTTTCAGGAAAGTTAAAATCTCGATGGAGTGGATCTTTTACGGTCATTCAAGTTTTCGATCATGGAGCCTCAAACTAGAAAATGCTAACAAGGAAACTTTTAAGGTCAACGGGCATCGTTGTAAGCTATATCTTGGAGGAGCAATTCCCAAGGATAAGGAAGTGATATCCTTCTATTTTCAAACAATTAAGACACCTCTATGGATTTAAGATCAAGTTAATGACCATAAATTAACACGTTTAGTAGTTCAATTGAAATTGTCAGGTTTAGTTAGAGTTGCTTTGAACTTTTAATAAAACTTTAGTAATTTAAATTGATCTGGGGTCACTAATTCTCTCACTCTCTTTAAGCAATTCCAAGATAAGACAACAGGCTCAAGGTGTCCAATTGCCACCTTAGACACCATCCCTGCCTCCATCATCGTAAGGCTTTGTTTATAACCCTTTTCTTTTAAAGCTAGTCTTTATTTTTGTTTTTGTTTTATTTTTTTATGTTTCTTCCTACCATGTGTATTTGTTTGTCTCCTTCTCACATTGAAGATAATGTGTTGTTCAAGTGTGGTGAGGTTTATGTGTTTTGCTTTGAGTATGAACTTTACATATTGTATGATAGTTTATTTAGGTTGCATACTGTGAATTGTGTGAATGTGTAGATGGCTTAGATGAATTAAAATTGATCTAATTTTGAACATAATCTATTAGATTGTAAGGAGTCATTAGTTCGCGAAATTAGTAATCTTGGTTCTTTGGCTAAATATGCAAGTTAATTAAGATTTAGTATTAGTTTATCACCCTATAAGTTGTCACATTCATTCATAATTTTAAGTCTTTTGACTTAAGTAGCTTTGCTAATATTTTTTCATGAAAACGAGTAGCTAAATCAACAAGGTAGGCAATAAAAAATATGTTCATTAATTTTAAATAAATAACTATTCCGCTATCCTTCGATTTATGAATATAACTAATAGCCAGTTCAGAAGGTGATGTAGCTGAGTAACTAGTTTGACATGCATCACAAATGTGTGCCTTCGGGGCAAAAGGCTATAATGACGTTTCAACTAAATAACTTAATAAAATCATGACTTAGTCAAATAATCAGTTCGACATTCATCACCAATGTTTGCCGCCGTGTAAAAGACTAGGTCCATGTCTACAAAAATAAATAATTTTTTTAATAAAAGCCTACCAAAATTGTAAATAACTTGACTTTTCATGAAAACGTACTTATTAGTAATTACAGAGTTTGAATGACTAAATAATTATTAATATATGTGTACAACTGAAATGGGTGAATAACTTGACATTGGGTCTTGATTAATATGTATATTTAGTCAAGAGCTTTTAGATGTGAATTTTGCATATTAATGATTTAAAATAACTTGAATGATTGTGTTTAAAGTTAAATTTATTTGTTGAAGTTGAAACCATTGTCTCATTATTGCATTGTGTGCTTTGTGATTTTGTGTGTTTGTTGTTTTGTTTGCTTAACTACAAGAAGATGTTTAAGTTTGGGGATGTTGATAAGTGTAAATTGCATCGTGTTTTAGAGAATAGTTTAATATGTGTTTAGTTGTTAATTCAATCATTTAGTATGTGTTTAGGTTAGAATTGTGTTAGTTTGTTACTTATTTATGTTTTAAGTGTTTTATGGGTTAGTATAAGTCTTTGACCTTAAATATTATGTTTTTGAGGTACCTTGATGTATTTGCTACTATTTTAGGGTCAACATCGAAGAACGGAGAAGTTTCAGAGACATTTGGGATGAAACAACGACCCATGATTGTGGCATGTCGGGCTACGATTGTGACAGAAGCACCAGAGTTAGCCCATGATCGTGGCCTGCATGCCGCGATCATGACAAAAGTGCAAGGAACGACCCATGATCGTGGCCTGTATGCCACGGTCATGATAGAAGGCTCAGATATGGCCCACAATCGTGGCCTATATAGGACATGCGCGTAGATACTCAAAAACGTCAAGTTTTGAGGCATTATTTGGACCTTTTGGACCTAAAAAAACCTTAGGACTGCTTAGAACACAAAAGGATATTTAAAGAGTAAGAAAAGGAGGCAGAAGAGCTTTTGAATCAGCCACCTTGAGAAACCCAAGAAAAAATTCATTGAGAGATAGAGGAAGAGAAGAAGGAAGAGAGAAGAGGAGAACAAGTTGACTCGATGTACTTCCCAGATCAGGAGTTTCCCAACGTCGCTATCGCCCATCGTCCATCTAGATTGTATTTCCTATTTAATTTCAGTTTTATTATTGTATATAATTGGATTGAATAGTTGATGATATGATCAATAATGTTGAGGATGTTCTAAACTCACCTTTGAAATTTTATTCTTGAATTAATGGAAATTTGATTGTTTATACGTTTATTGGATTTGTTATGGTTTGATTTTGTGGTTGCATAATTCGATAATAAACTAAGAGGGTGAATCGAATAAAAAATGATTAAATTGGACTAATGAGAGTTAGGTGATTTAATAACACAAAAATTGAATCAGATGGAGAAATTGTACAAAGAGAGATCTTGCATAGTTTTCTGATAATTTATTAAAGAACTTCAGAATTAGTTAGGGTTTTAGATAGATTGTGAATTGAGAAATTGCAACTTCCATAATCTTATTAGGATTTATGATTTAGGGTTAATTGTTATAACTCGAGGGAGAGTAATCAACCCTAGCATGGTCTAGAACCAACAATCTGATAATTCATAATCAGTTAGGTTAGCATTAAGGATAGGTACAATTTCCTTTCCCTCAATTGGTAAATTTTTTCGGTTGATTCTTAAGTGTGCTTTAATGATACTTAATTTGATTGATTGAATTAAATTCTCATTTTTAGTTTTGTTGCATCTTGGATTTTTGTTATGATTTCTAGCCTTTGATTTTAGGATTAGATTAACTCTCTCTTTGTGGGATCGACACCTTGGTACTATGCTAACAAACTGTTCGCTTGTAGATTATTAGAGGTTAATCATTAAAACTTATACAAAAAAACACTCGATCACTAACTTAGGTCAAAAATATGGACCATATCATACAGTAAAGATAAACAAACAACCAGATGAAAGAATCATCAAATCAATAAGGACTAGGAGGCCATAATATATAATAAACATAAACTAAAAGCTGGATAAAATAATGGACCTACCACGAAGTATTATCCTTATCTTCTTTCCCAAAAATCTGACATAGGTGTGCAATAGGCGATTAAACGTGTTGCTAAGATTGACCCTGCTACTGTTGTTATTGAACTAGCAAAAAAGCAGTCAATATTTTTGTAAAATTTTGAACGAAATGGGAGAGTTAAGGAACCAATTCTACCATCATTTAAAGAATTAAGAATTTAGGGATTTTGAATGTTATGAATTAAGGATTTTGTGAAGGATAAAATGGTAAGTATTGAAGGGATTTTTTAAAGGATAAAATGGTTAGTATTGAAGGGATTTTGTCAAAGAAAAAATTATGAGTATTGAAGAGAATTCGTGAAGGATAAAACTGTGAGTATTGAATAAATTTCTAAAGGATAAAATGGTGACTATTGAAGTTTTAGGACCTAGTTTTATTTAAATAAAAAATGCCACAGAGATAAGTGTTGCGTCCCATTGATGTGCAAATATTTTTTAAAAAAGCTATATTATATATGACATGACATTTAATTGATGGAGGGTAAACCCTGTTAGATTTTTCACCTTTATAGGGTCTATTTTAAATGTTTTATAAACATTGGGGGTTCAAATTGAACGGTCCAAAACGTTATGGTTCAACTTATATTCTGATATAAAAGTTAGGGTTTAAAATGCACTTTTAGCCGATTTGGATATGAGAAAGATGAATGGCTTATTTAAATCCTTGAGCATTTTACCTTAGATAAGAAATCAATTATAATTAAAGTGACTTGGTTTCCCACCATGCACCAAGATTTTTAAAATATATATGTATATCATTTAATCCATTGAGATTGGGTGCCTTGCTAGAATTGAGACTAGCTAGTGCTTTTTCTATATATGATCTTGAAAATGGCCTACTGATCAGTTTTGATTATTCCTAGTTAATATAGGAAAACATGAAGGTGCTTATTTTTTGTAAAGAAGAGTGGCATTTGTATCGTGTTTAGTTTATATTGCTTTTAATTGCCTTCATATATTGATTTTGGTTACAAATCCTTGTGTTTTTATCCAAATTTGAGATAAATTAAGTGGAAATGGTGTGAATATTTCATGAAGGTTAATTGGATTATTTTGTGAATTTTGCATGAAGGTTGAAGGGAAAGTTGACATAAATTTGCACGAAAGGAAAAGAAAAAAAACAAAGAAACACCACCGTGACCATGGCTGCATGAGGGTGATAATGAATTACCCCCGTGATTGTCATACTCACCCCCATAACAAGTTTTTCTTTTAATTAAGCAACTTATTACATGTCATGTGCAAGAGGGAAAACTTAAAAACCTAGACCTAAAATGAGACTACAAATAGAAAGCTAGAGAGGAGAGGTGGCAACACATTTCACATTCTATCACTTTTCATACATTTTGGAAACACCACACAGACTCGTTTAGGGGACGCAAAACAAATAGAGAAAAAGGAGGAGGAAGAGAGAAACACAGCAGCGAGTGGAAGCTTGGGGCAGAGGTAAAAAGCGAGAACTGAAGCTGAATCCTAGCGAACTTGAGCAACCATTCAGCTAGTTGAGGATCAAGTAAAAACAGAAGGTGAGAGCCAATGCAAAAATTTTGAGAGTGGCAGGAGATCACCGTAACTCTCTCATCCTAACACTCGTTTGCTCATTCTTTCTTTTTACTTTTTTTATTGTTTTACTGAACTTACTCCTGCATTAGTTGATAGACTCATATTCTATTAGCCTTTGATAGTTCATTTCAAGTATTCACTTGGTTTATTACTTTAATACTTCTCTTACATTGATACAGATGGATTAAAGTATTTGAATATGATGAATCTTATTATTTCCATGATGGACTGATCTCTTTTTCTTGAGGATTAATGTAGTTATTTTAGTCAAATATGCATGATTGAGGGATTGTGTTGTCTTATGTTTTCTATAGTTTCTAAATTGAATGGACATAATAACATGAACAAACTTTGCATCATTTTGGTATTAAATGAAAGATCGAGGGAAGAAGTTTAATATGGAACAAGAAACTATAGACGCTTAAGTTATGAATTAGAAATATATTAACTTAAGTAGGTAATTAATAGTTAGGTTTAATAATTAATTTGGATGATAAACTTGTCGAATAAAAAAGTTATATTAGTTTTTTATTTGAATCAATTTTAGAACCCAATTGGTAATCTTAGTAAGACTACTATTCAATCATTTTCCCTTAGTCATGCATAGGAGATTAAATTAGTGAAATTAATTCTTAAGAGTTTTCTACTTCAATTTATCAATCCTTTTTTTCTTCCAGTTAATTCCATTTGCTTTTCAATTTAACTTTGTGAGCCTTTACTCAACAAATTGGGATATATTGTTTAGGTTGCATCTATTTTTATTTTTGTTTAAGAGTTATTTAAGTGGACCAATTTCACCTCTGTGGGAGACGACCTTGGGTAATCAACTACAACTTCTTCGTATACTTGCGAGTAGGATAACCTAGGTATTTTTAGAACTTATTTTGGGCATAATAATGTGTTAGAATTTTCTAGGGAATCCTTGAAGTTTATTAGGCCAGTGCTTTCAATTGATACTAACTTGTTTTTTATATGTTAGAAGAATAAGTTAAAGTTCCAATTTTATTTATGTTTCTTCCTATTAGATGGGCATTGTAAAAGGAACTTGGTATTCATGTCTTCTTCCTTATTGCACTCTAGATTTTTATTTTAAAATTGAATTATGAATTTCAATTGCTTTTATGTGATTTTTAAATATTTCCTTTTTTTAACTTCAATATTTCATTCCTAATATCCTAAGCCAGCTCCCACAGAGTTGTTTTATCTCTTGAGACATGTATAATTGCTTCTACACCACTGAATATTCTCTTATTAAGTACTTTCAATTATTATTCAACAATATATAACTTTTTCATACATTAGTAATCCTCTACTCTGGTTATTACTCTACCTATGCCTTTAATAAGTGCTTGCCCTTGCCTATCTAACCCCAAGAGATATTGTTAAATCTAAATAGGGGTATTCTAACTCTAAAGTTAGTGAAGGGATATACCTCTATATATGGATGATCTCAACATGTAAGTCGTATTAAAATGTGCTATACTTTTAGTCGATGTTGATAACTAAGTAAAGTTGACTAGTCCTCTTTCAAACTTCATTGTGAGAAGTCAATCTCCACTATGGTTATTACACCATATTTACTAAAGAACGTTATAATGCAAATCAGTAAGCCTTGTTTGATTAATACAGTTCCTGAACTCCTTATTGGTGAACTTGAATATACTATGACCTTCTTTTCATACAATAAAGAATGTTTAAAAATCTAGTAATACTAGCTAAATATTTGAGATGGATTTTGTCAAGTTGCTGAGATTCTCCCAAATGTATCATTTATCATATGCATTATTAGAAGCATAAAAAAAATAGTGCTTACCTAAGTGTTGGTGGGAATTAGTGTGAAGTGGATGTGCATATGTTGATTTGTGATGTGCTTTTATCCATATTGGTTCCTAATGGCGTCCAAGAGGGGGGTGAATTGAATGTTAGTAAATTTAAAAAAATAAATTGAACAGTAATATATGATGAAAACAGATTAATATAAATCAATAACACAATTAAACAATAATTTAAAGAGTATAGCAAAGAAGAAAGACATTCCAATTGATAAGATGTTATTTTGTTATGTTAATTCTTTCTTTTTGGATATATTTTGGTGCTTAAATAGAAAAATTAATGCTTGTTTTGTTTCAAGTTATGAAAAGTGAAGATTATATCAAATTAGAGTATTATTGGTAAAAATCATGAATTTTGGAAAATAATAGTAAAACACGTCTTTCACCTTTTTAACTTCTTTTTTTTGTTTCTTTTGAGTTTTCTTTCAATCTTTCATCTTTCTTCTATTTTTTTGTTAGAACTAAAGTCATGTGTGATTAAATCCAAATATTTTGATTGAAGGGGATTAAAAAATATAGTCGTAACCTTGTAAGGTTTTGTTCTAAACTTATATTCATATTTTTCTTTAAGTATTTTTTATTTTATGTTCTTATATTTCATGAATAATTACTATTGATTGATCTGAAAAATTAATTTAATGTTAATTATTCTATAACTATCCAATAATTTAGTGATCCATAATTGTCACGAAGGATTGGTACAAGTAACAAACAGTTTATTTATGAATTTGCATATTTAACTCATAATAAGCAAGAAAACTAAGTTGAATAGTTAAAGCTATCTCAATTATTTAATTTAGGGTATAGTCTTTTTTTTAAAAAAAAGTATGAATAATTAAATTAAGTCATAAAAGGTAATCAAATAAGAGTTCTAGTATATGCCAACTTGTAAACTACAAGGGACATAACTAACCATAAGCTGAAAATTTTATCATCACATTGGTTTATAAATGGACGTTATACTCCCTAATATGCCTTGAGAAAATGAAGGTCCAATCCCTTGTGTATGTGTATGCTAATGTGTTTCCTTATCCTTTGCATTATAAGGATACCAAATTGCCGGTTAGAAACATTTATATCACTAAAAATATGAGTATTTCTTTTATACCACATAGCAGTAACAAGGAATGATAAGGAAATGCAAAAACACCATCTTGTAGTTCTATTCTGGAATCTCATATTAGTCTGTAACTCCTTGATTTGGATAAGATTCTATGTGATTTTAGAGATTAAACATCTATGAAACAAAGCTTTCTAAGTATTGAACATATAATAGCACTTGAAAAAATAAATGATCAGAATTTTCCTCTAGCTTTTTGGAAAGCATGCACCAATTAGCTAGTTGTGTGAATTTTGCAATTCTATCAAGACTTGGTAGCTTATTTGAAATAGCCACCCACAAAGTTGTAGAAGCTCGAGGATGATGATGATCAAAATAGACCAAATCTATACAAAGAAGTGTTAGTAAGTCACCTATAATCACCTTTCTATAAGTCGAATTGTTGAATCTTCCATCATCATTGTTTCTCTATATTACACAATCCTCATCTGAATTAAGGAAAGTCTGAATAATTTTAGTCTTTAACTCTGTAGGTATACTAGTAGATATGATATGATTCCTCTCAGTGAGAGCTTAAGCTACTAAAGTCTGTAAATGAATAAAATATTTAAGAGATTCAACTTCATGTAGTTTAATCAGAGGCCTAACAGATAGCTAGTTATTAAACTAAAAGAAAATGTTCTTCCCATTTCCGATTAGATGAATAAAGTCATTTCCCTCATCCTCATAATGAACTTAAATGTAGTAGAAGCAAGAGATCTTGCCTTGAAGTCCCATAGGCTCCTATTTTTTTATAAAACAAGTGTGGATCCATTTGAACCATAGAGTCTACTTATCTGTGAAAAATCTCTATGATCTCTTCATAGTTAGAGCATTATTGAGTGATTGAACAGAAATGAATCTAAGCCCACCTTGTTTTCTAGGAATAAAAACATCTCTCCAACTCATCTTCATCTTGGCACTAGACCATAAGAATCTATTAAGGATCCTGTCAATAATTTTTATTAGTTTAACAGGAAAAGCAATATGAGCCTCCCATTACACACTGATTAAATTCAAAATGGATATGATAAGTTGAACTCTATTAGCCAAAGAAAGGTATCTAGAGCTCCAAGAAGCAATTCTAAAATTGTTTGTCAATAACAAAAGCATAATCCCTGACACCCATCCTAGCATATGACATGGGAACACGAAGATACATAAAAGGTAGCTGTTGTTTAGAAATTCCCCAAGTGGTGGATAAGGTTGCTTCTTAATTAGAAGCCTTATGTGATAATAATAAACCAATCTTTAAGCAATTAATAGTATGACCAAGCATCCAGCTGAACATTTTAAAGACCTTTCATAAGCACTAATATAGAATTAGGATTAGCTTTAGAAAGAAATACTACATTTAGAATGAAATTTAAAACCTTTGGTACTTTCATCACTTTTTGAAGAAACCTGTTGAGTGTCTCCATTACCAAACCAAAGAGATATGGTGAGATGAGATCACCTTATCTTATCCATTTTGAGCTTGTGAAAGTGTTTGTAGGCTGGCCATTGATAAGAACATTAAAATTAGGTTTTAAAATGCACTAAGAGATCCAATGTATAAATAATTTTGGAAAATTCAATGCAAATAGTATGTTTATGATGAACTCCTGATCCATGTTGTCATATGCCTTTTTGATATCTATTTTGATGCAATAATTAGCTTTCCGATTTCTTTTAGAGTAAGATCTGATCAATTCTTGAGGTGTCAACACATTATCTCCAATTAATCTACCTAGGATATATATAGCGCTCCTTTACAGCAGGGTACAACCAGGACGCCCGGATGTCATTTCGGTACATATCCTACGATAAGGGCAAGTTACGTTCGATCACTACATTCACTTCACATGGCATCATATCATTATTCACTTATAAAGCATTATAAGAATATCACAATATTTTAAAACCAACTTTTTCCTCATTTCACTTCACAAAACCGAAAGTCTACATTGTACCTTTAAACACTTACTACATATATATCATCAAAACCTAGTACAAAAGTACTACATGAAAGAGGAAAATATACAAAGTCTATCTAATCCATCCAAAAATCCTAGTTGACCGACCTTTGAGCCATGACTTCTCTTGCCAACTCACAATCTATACGGTTGGTAGAGCCTCTCAGTAGCTAGAGTCGTCTCTCGGTCCTAAAAAGACAACGTTGCAATTTTGGTGAGTTTTGCGAACTCAGTGAGGTAACCATCATTGATGGTTCACTCAATTCATACAACACATCATTTCATATAACAAATAATCCCATTTTCTCATAATTGATCATGTATCACATTTTCACTTAAGCATAGGCAATTATGCATTTCAATCAATCAACCATACTAAACAAAATGTGTATCGAATGTGCATAAGATTCCTTTCCAATTGTTACATTGTTATGATCGAGTGCCTGGATTGTCCCGCATCTATTTTGGATACCAGGCTCATTGCTAACTGTGCCTTATCCGATGAGGATATAAGGCTCATTTTACATAGTGAGCCTTAGGCTCTTAATCACTATCTAAGCTTGAGACTCTTTTCACACTTTAAGCTTTAGGCTCTAATCGGTGGCTACTCTGGTCACAACTGCCATTATCTAATTGTTCACTCATGTATGGAATGCATCTATCATAATCAATCAATCAATTCAAGAAACAATTAGTTCTTCCCATTCATATACAAATAGCACTTCCAATGCAATCTTGAATATAGAACTCTTCGGACAGTCAATTGTTCGGAATCAACATAATCAATTTCATATTCATTCAATTATTTCAGAATAGAAATTAAGCAAACAAGTAATTAAGTGAGACCGTTTAGGTTACTCATAAGTTCCTCCCGAAGCTAATGCCTGGAAGTTCTGGCAACGTCTAGAGATTGACGTTCCAGTTGCTCCTCTATATCAAACATCATACACGTATATCACAATTTGTGCAATCATAAGTGTTTAATAATGCACATGTACGAAATGAAATATGTAGAATGCATGTTCATGACAATCCCGAGTATTTATCCATAAATTTCATCACAAAGTCAATCTTATATCAAACTCATCTAAGTACAATTTATTCTTAGGTTATGCCTAACTAAAACCATTAAAATCTCTATTCCTTTCTCATTGACTCACTTCAAATTTTTTTTCCAAGTCACACTTTCGGGTCTACTGTTCACATTCAATTAGAAAGTGAAACTGATGTAATTTCATATCCTCTTCTAGAAAAGTTTTCCTCTATGTCTTATGTTTCTATTAACACCAAAATCACTCAATTTGGTTTAGTAATTTTGAAGATATGCCTCAAACATTTTCGAGCTGTTCATATTCCAAAACAGTGTACTATGTATAACTTCCATCCAAAAATTAACCATCTTAGAATCTGATTCAGAATTTGATTTCTTCAGATAATTTGTAGCCCTATGTCTCTAGTTTATTCAAAATCAAAGATCATCTCATTTGGAGGTAGGAAGAAAAAGATATTTCCCACAAAAAACAATCAGATGTTTATCACCCCTGAAAACTTCAAAGTCGCTATCATGCAATTCTTCTTCTTCTTTACCAAAATCTCTACTTCGAACCTTCATAACTTTTGATCCAAAACTCCAAAAATTTCACATTTTATATCAATGGAAAAGTAAAAGAAAGATCTACAACTTTTATGAAGACTATTGTGTCAAAATTCATCTAGAACAGTACAGTAAATTCATGGAAGTTTCAGATCAAAATTTTAACTCTCTTACTATTCATTCCCAGAAATTCTCAGATTT
>JANZXP010000008.1:14057430-14074195 GCA_027576715.1 Erythroxylum flavicans | reverse complement strand
AGAATAGGTTAAGCTTAAGTTTATTTATGGATAGTATGTAGCTTCATGCATGTGTGTTGATGAAATGAAATATGTTGCCTTAGGTAATCAAGAAAATCACCAACAAGAGCAAGGAGAAGACCAAGCTTGATTTTGGAAAAATATCAAGTTAAATAGGTGGATAATATATTTATAGTTTGCGATGATGAACTACATTGATTATGTATATGTATGATGAGTATGTTGTTTTGTCGCGATCGTGCATGCTTTTCATAAAATGTCACAATCCTACATGTGTATGATCGCGACCTTCCCTAAATAAAAGGGTTGTCGCGATCGTGCACACACCAATTTCAAATCATCATACTTTCAATCCCGAAGTCCAAAAATTATAAACTTTATGTCATTGAAAAGCTAAAAGAAAGAGCTACAACTTTCATGAAGACATCTCTGCCTAATTCTGTCTAGATTAGTACAGTTTATTCATTGAAGATTCAGAACACATTTTTATTCCCTCTTTCCTTTTACTGCCAAAAGAAACTGCTACCAATATCACAAGACCCGAATCCAACAATCATAGACTATACATACATAACTCCTAAATTAACCATTTGCTTAAGAATATTTATCCGAAAGTCATTAAGCAACTAACAATTTTATTCCCAATCACAAATGACACTTAACAGAGAAGAAATTTTTGTATATATTCAAAAGATAAGTTCTTCAACCCTTCTTTCCTTTATTTCTCAACAAGAAGTTTCAACTCTCAGTTATTGCAGAGTTTATACAACTTTAATTACATATTGATGGTCAGCATAGTGGCATAATCCAAAAAAAAATACAACAGTGTATGTATGATTGTACGGCTACCTAAGGTATTCGAACTAACTTAGTTACAAAAGATAATAATAATTTTTAGAGTCTGCCGAAGTTGCAAGGTTTAATGATTTGCTTGTTCTTCACTTGAAGAGAGAAAAATAGTGGGGTAAGCTGCGAAGCTTAATGGCTAATACAGTTATAGCCATTAGCGACGAACCACACACACAACCAAATATATACGTAAATTTATATCACATAAAAATATATAATCGAATTATTCACAGTTCAAGCTCACAGATAACATATTATTACTCAAATCAAATCATATATTTTTCAATCATCAAAACATAGCCTTCAATCATATAGCGTGTTTAACAAATTAAAGCAAATTGCACACATATAATGGCTCGAGAGAATCCCATAGAACGAAATGGAGAAACTGAAGTTTACACCATGAACGAAACGAGTTCATTTTTCAGAGCTCATATGCCACAAGCTGGCATCCATGAGAAAGTTATAGGTCAACGTGCACGTGTCGAATGAAATGGTATCTCTCTTGCCCACATAAGCAAATTTTCAATGCTTACATATTTCATATCATATTTATATTTTCATGCTTATTAAATTTTCTGTTTTTCATTAACATCAAAGCAACATAATTCTTGCAAAGTAAACGTGATATTAAATTCACAGAACATTTTTTCCATATTCACAATGACAAAAAGATAAGCATTTAAGTACACATGCAAGTAAATAATTCAGCTCATTAACATAACGACTATAAACGTATTACCCACCTATTTACTTGTAACTTCAAACTTAAGTTTGTTCATCGTCTTGCTCTCGCCTTCGATATTTTTGATTCCCTTCAAACAAACATATTTTTCATTCAAACAACATATACGAATAGAACTTCCTTAAAGCTCTACTATCCAAAAATAAGCTTTATTTAGGCTAGAAGAACTAAGATATAGTTAGAGATCCATAAAGATCTAAGAAAACGAATTTCTTGGTTCTCTTCTTTCTCTCTTCATTTTCAACATAAAACCTACTTTCACTAGTTTCTTCTTCTACTAAAGCAAGAAGAAAAGATAGGAAATACCTAAAAAAATTTATCTGAACCCCTTTTTCTTTCTTTCCTTCTTCTTTCTATGCTTCGGTTTCTCCTTCTCTTCTTCTAGTTTCTTCTACGACTTTCTCTATTTTTCTTTCTTACTAAACACGACTCTCTTCTCTTCTCTTCATATTTCTTTAAGACAAACTTTTAATCTTCCAAACTTACCCATCCACATTTAATTTAATTCCTACTAACTCCTTACTTTATTTTAACATTTCCAGTTAATACATACAAACACATCTACTAACTCCAAAAAATTTTCTAATCTAAGAATTCAAATTTTCGGTTCATGTTTGCTAATTTATTAAAATAAATTCTGAGAAAAATTTGGGGTCCAACATATCCAGTAAAAGAATGAGTTTATAATCTATATGAAAGGAAATTAGATTCTCGAACAGTTAATGGTTACTTTATGAGGTACCCAGAGAAATCTAAAAGATACAGGTTTTATTGTCCAAACCATAGTCCAAGAATTGTTAAAAAAAATGGTGAAATTAGTCAAATAAGGGCATATTTTATTACCTATAAATGTTGCAGTATCCACATCTATACCAAATACAATCCTGGTATTGGGAGAATAAAATGATCCTGGACATATTTGGATGAAACACCTCATAAAGAAACTAACTTACAAGAAATTGAAATAAATGAACCACATGGAATAACTTTGAATAAAACTGTAAAAGTAAGGAGATCAGTTATTTCAAATAACTATATGGTTTATTTGTAGGAGTTAGAATTTGATTATGGCATTAATAAAGATCATGTTTCGTTTTCACAAACCATAGAAAGTGATAAGTTTGATAAATGGATTGATGCTATAAAAAATGAGCTAAATTCAATGGAATCAGAAAGCTTTAAACTAGTTGGATACAAATAAATCTTTAAAATCAAACGTGACTCGAATGGTAATATTAAACAATATAAAGCTAAACTTGTTGTCAAAGGTTATATTTAAAAGGATGGTATTGATTATAAAGAGAACTTTTTCCCTGTCTAAAAAAAAGACTCATTAAGAATAATTATGGTGTTACTGACTCAATTTGATTTAGAATCATATCAAATCATTGTAAAATTTGCCTTTTCTAAATGGTGATTTCGATCAGGAAGTTTATATTGATTAACCTTAAAGTTTTTCTATAGAAGGAAAAGGTCACATAGGATATAAACTTAAGAAATCAACATATAGACTTAAACAAGCTTCCTAAAAATGGTATGTTAAGCTTAATGATATCATAATATCTTTTGATTTTTAAGAAAATATTGTTGATCATTATATCTACTGAAAGATCAATAGAAGTAAGTTTATATTTTTAGTTCTATATGTTGATAATAATTTTACTTACTACTAATGATTTTGCCATATTGTATAAGACCAAAGATTTTCTCTCTAAGAATTTTGATATGAAAGATGTAAGAAAGGCATCTTATATGATAGGAATTTCAATATTCTAAGATAAATCATAAGGACGGGTGGGATTGTCTCAAAAAGAATATATTAAAAGAATTCTTAAGAGATTTAATTTGAACAAATGTTCAACAAGGATTTATTTGAAATAAAAAAGGATAAATTTAGTCTCACGCAATATCTAAAGAATGATGTGAAGCATAAACAAATGAAATCTATTATTTATGCTTCTATTGTTAGCAATATGATGTATTTGCAAACATACACAAGACTTGATATCAACTTTGTGATTAGGATGCTAGGCAAATATCAAAATAATTGTACTATGGACCATTAGAAAGCTACAAAGAAAGTCTTATAATATCTTTAAGGAATAAATGACTATATGCTTACGTACAGAAGATCCAATTCATTAAAAGTTATTGGATATTCAAATTAAAATTTTGTTGGATGCATTAATAGTAGAAATTAAAAGTTTGGCTATTTATTTATAACAATCTCTCATTGCTTCCTCCACTACCCACCGGTAATATGAATTCTTTTCAAGTACGTAGAGAATTTTATAATTATTTGAATCTTCTTTTCAAGTACGTAGAGAATTTTATAATATCGTGATGAGCAAGAGAAGGGAGAAAAGTAAGTAATAGGAAAAGTTTGCTTCGTATAAAACTTAGAGAGAAATAAAGTGAAGGAAATTTATAGTTGAACTCAACGAAATGCTTCCTTCCCAAATTTATTATTCAAACAAACATAATAAGGGATTTATTTCGATCACAAGAAATAAAAGGCCTCAACAGATGAGCCTAATCTGAGAGAGTTGGGGCCTTAAGAGCTTTCACTTTCAGGCTTGTAAGACCGAACTGACGACCAGTTTTTCCTCGGCTCTCCTCGCGCTGTACTTATAGCAACTTTGTCTCCATTCATTACGGACTACTAACAAAGCGTAGTCCAATTGACATTTGGGGCTGTTGCTAAGTTTTCTCGTTTTGGGGAACAAGAAAATAAATAGAAACTTTTCTTAAGTGGAAGATAATGGGTGTGTGATGGTCCCAAGCTGTCCCCTAATTACCCCAACCGCTATTAGCAAGGGTACCTCCCAATAGTTCCTTTTGGGTAAGCAAAATCCAGGAGATGGCTGACTTTGAGTTGTTGCGAGTTTCAGCTTACCCAAAATATTGAAAGAAATGATACACTCAAAATTCCAAAACTTGCCCAACCTCATTTTGGAATTAGGAATTAGGGCTGAGACAATTTCTTTTCTTTATTGAAAATGGCGATCCTCAAATTCACACCAACAAGGCTAACCTTCCTAGGATTACGTTGGTTCATGTTTTCTGAAAATTTCAGTTCTATTTGCCCCTTTTTTACTCCTAAAAAAACTGGCTTTTCTTTTTAATTATCAGTAGAATCCAAGATGGAATTTTGGTTTAATCTAAGTGATACTAAAAATTACAAGGGGGAGGGCATAGACGACCACATATGTGTGACATGCAGAAACTTGAACCGCAACATGACGGTAGAGATTAAAGAAATAATATACTTCAGGTAAAATTCCAAGCAAGTATGATAATGTTGGATAAAAGTGAAGCAGAAGCTTAAGCAACAGTCTGAGTTTATGCAAAACACTTTATGGAATTACATGCCTTCCCGTCCAACTAAGGGCAGAAGAGCCCCTTGAGGTTCAGGAGAGAGAAGCATTTTATGTTCATACCACAACATATTTTCTTATAATGTCATTTACATATTGCCAGCACCAAGAAGCTATAATATAGTAGGGGTGTTTTTATGAGCAAGAAGGCAAATTTAGGCAGAGCACAAAAACTTCAAACTCAAAGCATCCATCCAGGAATGAAACCGTTAACTTGCTGTGCATGAGTTGTGCTGGTCATCTGGTCTGAACATGAGGTGTTGTACCTGTGTTAATTAGGAACAAGCAAGAAGACAAATGAATCAATCAAAAGACGATTCAAAGAATTCAGGGTCTTGGAAGTTTGAACTTTACCCTATCTGCAAAGTGGGATTGCATTCTAAAGGTTGGAATAACCCTTGAGACTGAGCTTGCTGGTGACCATATGACATGTTTTGCTCGTTACCATCCCATGATGGTTGAAAGCTATTCCTTGCACTGATTTCATCCAGCTGGCAGGAAAGAAAATTAGAATGAACTTGTTTCTACTTTTACATTACAGAAACAATAGGAACTAAAATCGAGCGTGGAACACCATGAGGCCCAAAGGATGATGCTTATCTAATTTATCAAAAGTCGGAAGATACTGTTAAGTTTTCTGAAATTTCATGCTGAATTATCAGGATCAAGCAACAAACTTGGTTCTACTACTATTTGACGATGGAATCTTGAAGAAAAATGAAAGATCGTGTCATAATAGCATCTATGCGGAAAGCTTGGAACATGTGCAGAAACCAAACACAATCCTAGACTCCTAGATATGGACTGCATTTCAGCATTAAGCTTAATGGATTACCTTAATTGTCAAAGCTCTATTAGCTTCCAGCAACAATTGTTCCTGTACTCAACAAAAGCTATTTAGTACTTGAAGCAACATCAAAAAGAGTCATATAATGGTTGTAGGCATACCTTGTTTTGAAGATCAGAAAGTTGGTCGAGCATGTACTGGGTCTGCCAAGCGTTGTAAATTAACATTGTCAAAACACATTAGCATGAAAATTGTTATTTACAATAACAACAAATTCAGAAGAACTAAGAAAAGATATAGCCCAGTTGTGGACTATATGGATCATGTTCACATCTACAAGGCAACTAAAAGCTGTACATATACAACAACATTAGTTTGTTGGTCTTTGCACCAATCTCCATTTCTCATCCCCTCTGCATGCATTGGCTGCCTTCGCTCTATTGATTATCTAGACTTTGAAATCATTGGTCCAGTATAGACATGCTAAATTGATCACCCATTATATCAAATAATATATATAATTCAATATAAAACCGTTAATGAAGTAATGTGAATCAACCCGGTCCTGGTGTGTTTGAAGATCAAGGAAATTTATGTCATATTGGCTTATATATACTTTCTGAAGTAGATCACATAAAATAAAATTAACATGATTTGTTTTTTATTTTCAAAAAATTAAGAAAATACGTGTTACCTTGGTGGACCGAACTTGCTTCAATGAGCCTTCTAATTGGCGCTCAAGCTGTTCAAGCTCCTTGGTGTTCAGAGGTCCCAACTCCTCCCCAAGGAGGTTCCTACGTACCGACAAATTTAAAACGTTCGTGGATTATAATCATCATATACGATAGAGAGACAATGCATCTACAGATTCATAGTAAAGCCAAGAACTGTAGATGTGTATAAACTATCACAAGTAAGCCACCAGGCTAAAAAGCTAGTTATTCAGATTTCTTACGTACCTTTGAGTTCGCTGCAGGGCTTCATACCTGGTTTTCAGTTTTAGGTACTCCCTATAGCTGCTCTGTTAAAACAACAAAAACCACTAGCAGTATTAAAACATAACTCACCACTAGTTGTTGATTTTCAACAAACCCAACGAGCAAAGAGTTGAGAGCTTTAAATATTTAGAATATATAAAAACGTGGATAAACACGTTTCTTTACTTTCTTATAAGGGTACAAAGATCGACGTATATAATAGTCTAGAAATATTTCATTTCCATGGAATCTTTCTAGTTTATGATGACGATAATTTCACTACTTAGACCTTTAATTGGATCTCCAATGTGTATAAAAAGGACAGACATATAGTAACCGAACTAACGTACTTCGAGCTCTTTGGCAGGTTTATTGACCTCCACGGCACCGTAGCTGCACTTCTGATACCTCTCCAAAGTCTTGAGCATGCTGAATTAAGGACATAAAAAAGCAATAGCATCAATTAAAATTTTTTTATAGAGCATATTTCATTTTAATGTTTAAGATTAGTTACTAAAATTTATTGTATTGGATAAACAAATTGATAATACAAGTATTAGTATTTATCCACAATCTTTCATGTATAAACCATTTTAACCAAGGAAAGTAAACAATTATTGAACTCTTCACTCTTCACTCTTGGGGGAATACCATACCTAAGTTAGTGAGAAAAAAAAGTTCTTTTAGGACCTATGTTTGAGATTAGCTGATCTAGAATTTAAATTCTAATAATTTGATCACCAATAGTAAAGTTGTTTACATACCATTAATAATCTTCAAACTTGAGGATGAACTTTGGAGCAATTCGTAAAGTTGCTCTTTTGTAATTGAAAGATTATAAATTCAAATCATAGACACAGTTTCTTTGTAAAATTACAAAGGGAAGGCTGCGTATATTATGAGCCTCCCCATACCTCCACAAAACGAGAAGTCTCGTGCACTGACTATGTTAACTTTTAACTTTAGTAATCTTCAAACTTACAAGAACCAAAAGAATATATATTTATTATGAAATTGGGAAATAACAACTTAGAAATGAGCAAGAAAAATAATGGGTCCAATTAGAAAAAAATGGTTTATAATAGTTCTTTTATTTTGCACAAATTTTGATATTTTTGTATAATCTAAAACGTTGTCAATGACTCAGGAAAGAGTGAGCTTCAAAAGGAGGGAGGTGTTTGGTTTTAGTTATTTATGATACCAATCCAACTATATTCAAGTAAATTATAATAACCTAGCTTGTTGGGTAACCCTAACAAGCTAACAATATAAACCAAACCGTAAACAAGAGACGAAAGTGAAAAGAATTTCCTCTCAGAAGAAATTATGATAACAGACAATAAATTCCAGAAGGTAGATTGTAGCTTAGAATATCAATTTTTGGGTTATTAATTAAAGTGTCATTATCATAAATTTATAACAAAGAAAACAATTAAATAGTCAGAGCTGCTGCAGATAAGAACTTTCTGCACCTAGCACAGTTCAGCAGATGGGATATAAACATGTTCTCAGGGTTTCGCATGTTTCTCTCACTTTAAAAAACCATATTTTACACAGAGGTTAAAACAAATTTCCGAGGAAATCAATTATCTGCTAAACTTTTAACCTTTAAAAACTGAAAACTCAAACATAATGAGTCACAACAACTACTTCACTCTTTTTTATTTCTTTGCTTTTCATTCTCTCTTTTTTTTCTTTTCCAACAATACGAATGAGAAGATCAACAAAAGATATAAGTGTTTGAGCTGAGATGAGGCTTCTGTGTTTGGAGCATGATCAGTGCTGAGTTGACGGAGAATCGATAGATGCATCTATCGTCAAACCGAATAACCTATGGTTGAACTGAAAAGAAGAATCTTAAGGCGTCGTTGAGAACAAACTAAAAGGATTTTCGTTTTGGTTCGGATCTAACAGAGAAAGTAAGCATATTATTAATATCAGAACTAACTAAAATCTAAAACTCTTGGAACACAACTACAGGAAATTAACAGGTAAAAAAGATTAAGAGCAAGTAAGAAAACTATAAGGAACTATCAAAGTACGTATCAAGAACGAGCAAATCACAAATTGATGAAACTCAGTAAAGTCTTATCATCTCATCAAGCTTGAAAACGTTAATCATCACCCAATAGGGCACGAAGAAATTATTTTAAAATTTGTCCAGAAACAAAAAAAGCAGCTAAGAAATGTTTAAAGAACACAAGTACTGACAATTAAAAAAAGCTGAAATCCATGAACTAATTAAAAAAACAAGAGCAAACAAACAGATCTCACAAAATTTTGCAAAAGGTTTAAGTTCACGATAAATATATATGTTGCCATACATAGATATGAAGAGAGAGAGAGAGAAAGAGAGAGAAAGATGAAAAGGATCATACTTTGAGGTGCTGCAGAACTCATAGAGCTTCCCACGATTGGAGAAGATGATGAGAGCAACCTCAGCATCGCAGAGCACAGACAGCTCGTAAGCTTTTTTCAACAACCCATTTCTCCTCTTTGCAAATGTCACCTGCCTGTTTATTTTGTTCTCTATCCTCTTCAGCTCAACTCTACCTCTTCCCATATTCTTAAAACCTAAAAAACAACTAAATTATTAAAAAGGAAACAAATCTATACCCTTACCTCACCTCTTTTTATTTCGATATAAACTTTTATCTATATTTATATAGGCTACTATAACCAATCTCTTAAGCAAATAACTTCTTTTTTTCCCCTTCAACCTTTAGTTTGTGCACTTCTTTGTCTTCTCTTGGGCAAAGGGTTGATCTTGCTTTAATCGGTCAGGCTCAAAGCTCACCAAAAATGTGAAAAACTAGAGAAACTTCAGTATTTAGAAGAAGAAACCCTAGAAAGAGAGAAATTGTATATGGAGAAGGTGAAACTTAAAAGAGAGGCAACGTAAGTTTCTAGAGAGAGAAAGCTAGGAATATGTAAGTTAGGGGTTTAATTTTCCTACTACTTCACTTCTCTAACCTCTCTGATCCTTTAACCCTCAAAGTTCTCTTCTTTGTTGCTTTCAATCTGAAGAGACCAGTAGAGATAGAGAAAATGAAGTTTAGGGTTGGGTTGTTCTTTCTTGTTTCATGTAAACCTTTTCTAATTTATTGATTTTACTGTTCTTTATTCTTGGCATCGTCATCTCCACGCACACGCCAAGTTCGTGCCTCACACGGCGTTGCATTGTCCACGTGCGGGATAATGTTTGGATAGATAACATGACGCGCCTGCTCTGGAGAGTGGTCATTACGAATTTGCGTGCAAAACTTTAATATATGGATTTTGTTTGGGTAATACTTTCTAGTTGTCTTCAGAAATAGCAGAATGTCGTCACTTACCTTAAAACGGATAGTCACGTGCCACCTTCTTATTGGCGTAATCAATGACTCCTAGATTCCTCTGTATATTATTAGAACTCTTAAATGCATTTTAATTAGGGAGAGTCTAATTGAATGTTGTTGTGGTAGTTTTTATGTTAGATTGTCTAAATTGTGCAGCACTTTTAGCTTAATTATCACATTTTCATTTCCTTCTGCTCTAAAAGTTAAATGAAGTCTTTCAACTGTAATTTTGGTCTATTAATGCTTGCTTCTTTTGAAATGCATTTAAATGTAATTGCTCATATTTTTCATGAAATGCGTATAATTCAATTATGTGAATCTTTTTAACATACAACACTTGATATACAAATATGTTTTCACAAAATTTTAAAATTTTGGACTTGTAAGTATTAATTTTATCATCTTTACAGTTAAATGATCAAGTTTGAACTTATGATTAATGTTTGAGGCTGAATTTTGATATTTTTGTATTTTCTTTTCTCATAAATTCTTATTCAGTTGGCTAAAAAATTGTATGTACGTAATTTATGACGAATAAAATTATAAGGTTCTTTTAATTAGAATTTATGGTCTGCTTGGTTTACTTAAAGAAATAGTAATAAGAATTATAATGAATATAATAAAGAATAGAAGTAAGAGTATAGAGTATTACTCCAAAAGGGGATATAAAAATATTGTTCATCTAATCATAATATATTACCAACTTTTTTTGTTCATTTCTTACCTGTTCATTTCTTCCAATACAAACTAACGAAGCACTCTTTAGACTTCAAAGAAATATTAGTAATAAATTATTAAACTGAAAAATAATTTATTTATATTTTTGGTTTTATCAAATGATGTAATATTATATTTGAGAACTAATTATTATACATTCAATATGTTGGTATGAAATTATTTTTAATATATGTTGGTTATGATAAACAGGTGTGCTAAAGATTTCTATACATTATATATATTTTTGATGTAAAAGGAAAGACATTCGAGAAAAAAAAACAATTTGGCAAAGGAAAATAGCATCTTGAAACTACGTATATTCCTAATTGAGTGGAAGAACTGTGCGCTTACCAGAAATCATCAAGACACAGCATGAACTATATATTCCATTTCTGTGGTGTAATGATCACTCTCCCTCCTTGTCAAACCTTTTTCCTTTTTCACAACTGAGGAAAAAAATGTCTGATTCATCTCACTTAGACAAATATATATAAGATTAACTGTTTTTTCCTCTCGGATTTCTTTAATTTCAATCTGTTTCATGCATTTTGACAAATTATAAAACTTAATATTGCTAATATAAAAATATTATATTTTAATCTTAATTAGATATTGTAACTTGTAACCGATGTTTTAAAAATCGAACTGAAAATTAAACTAGTAAGACAAGAGGTTAAGGTTTAAAAGGTTCAATTAAAATTAAATCATAATAAAACCGGCTAAAGATTTAATAAAATTAAAGAATTTCAAATATGATTAAAATAGATTATCCTTACCCATCAAAAATTTTGAAGTTTAACTGAAAAAAGATACTATTAAATTAAAATTAATCAATTTATTTTAGTTTATAAGAACTTATTAATGTACAAAAATTGACCGATTAATTAATAAAGTACTGATTAGTTTTTAACAAAAAAATTAGTTAAATAAATCAAACTAAAAATTTGAAAACCAAACTAAAAAATTGAACGGTTCAAAGTTTTTACGATCAAACTGATTGAATCGGTTTAGTTTTTTAATTATTGCTTCAAATGGAGATTTTATAGTAGTTACAACCAAATGTTATGTAAAAACATACTTATGATGCTTCAATGAGCACTATTGCGGCTCTTAATCGATAGATTTATTATAACCAAAAAAACCAATGGTTTCCTCGAAATTTTAGTTAGTAGCCTAACAAATGATAGCATTGTTAGTTTATGTTGTTGTAGCCAATTTTTTGGTTGAAAATTTATTTGTATGACATTATTTTTACTTATTAAAAAGGCATTCTTTATCTTTGTGTATTTGTTAATCATTTAATTATTAATCATAAAGATAAAATTCCTGAAATAATTGTTATGCAATTAGAAATTATAATGCGATTATAATTATAAGAATCGAATTGCATTTTATATTATTCCTAAAATGTTCCTAATTATAGTTTCATCAAGATGGAGTATTGATGAAATGGTTAGACTAGCACATGTTTGTTTCTTTTTTATGAAGAAAGTAATTAATCTCATAGATTAAAGTGTGAAGACACTTAAACAAACCTGTGGGTGCTTATTAAAGAACAAGTTTACTAAACTGACCCGATTACGAAAATCCCGAATGGAACATTGCTTATGTGTCTGTAGATTATCTCAATATGATGGTTATATAATTGATCCTTAGACTTGAGATTACCAAAGTTATCTCATATAGGAATTATTATGTTTTGATACTACTTATGTTCTACTATTGGAGTAATTCAATTCGGTAATTATTGACTATAGTATGAACTGTATGGAGATAATTGAGTAAATCAATAAAGAATTCGTTGTCCTAAAATAATTAGGGAGAATGTTCTGCTGTTCTTGATTAGTAATGATTTTGGAAATCTCTGGCTAAAGTAAATTGAAATTTGGAAAAGTTATTTTTAAATATCAATTATAAATCATTTACTAATTAGCAAGAATGAACATGATTGGATTATTTAGGGTAGACACAATACTCTAATTCCAATTGGAACATTAGAAGACGAAAGGATTAATTTATACATCATAGTAATGCATAGATAGATTAAGTCAAATCACTTTGACATTCTTAATATTTGGGTGGTCATGACATGTTGCTACACATCGATCATGATATGTAATTATAAATTGTTTAATTAGGAAATTAAAGATAAATTAAAAGGAGTTTTAATTTATCTAATTTTAATTATGAATTATAATTATAACTTATAATCATGGAGAACATATTAGCAACATAATGAGTCACACATAAAAGATCTATAAAAGAGAGTGAAATTTGAATTAAGTTAGACTTAACTGAGAAGTTTTAGAAACTTTAAGGATCAATATGTGATATTTGACCTTATAAGGACTAATTCATAATTATCAATGAAGTTTGCCTTTAGTTGTAATTTTTGGTAAAAGCCAAGGACATGAAAAATATGATTTTTTTTCATAAAAAAGGATAAGTTAGAAATTTTGGAGCTAGCACTTCTTATATTTTCCTCTCAAATTAGATTTGAGTTTTCTTTGAATAGATATGTGGATACCATTAGAGGTCTAACAATTGAATAGCTCGTGGATTGACGGATTCAAGGCGAAAGGAAAATTACAACATGAAATCGAAACAGATTAGTATAACTTTTTTAATTTCTTGTTTTATGTTTCAAATTAAATTTTGTTAAAGTTGATTCTGTGAAAAAATTTTAAATTAATTCCGCTGCACTTAGATACAATCTTGAGTTTATTTTCTAACAGTGGTGTCAGAGTCACCTTTAACATATTTAATTTTGATTCATAAGCTTGATTTAATTTTGATTTGATCTATATATGCAAAAGTTGCATATTTATACGTTGAAATTGTTTTGACATTTTGGTTTGGTGATCTGAAAATGTGATTTTTAGAAAGCTTTTATGGTGTGTTATGAAATGGTTCTATATGTTTACTGCTTGGATAAGTGTTTCTGATACTTGCATTTTTTTGTATTAATTTCTGGAATTGTTCTGAAAGTATCGTTTATGCTCTAAGTGACTAAATATTTTCCTGCTTGTTATGGAAATGTTCCATAAATTTGTCTTCAGTTTGCTATCTAGAAATGTTTTGGAATACTTACGTTTGTTCTTTGGAAAAGAAAGTGGAATTTTTTATTTTTCTGAAAAATTTTGTTCTTGTTCTTGTTCATCTGGAAAGTGTTTCTGGATATGTAAGGACATGTTTTATATCTTAGATGACTGTTGCTTTAGCTTGCATTAACAATTTCTGGAAATGATGTAAAATGGTTACATCGTTTTTTGCAAATATGGAATACGATTCAGGTGTTTCTGGAAATTATTTTTATTTTGATCTTTGTTGCGTTCCTTTTTCACTTGTGCGATGTTTCTTAAAAAACTAAAGAGTTTTATTCATTATTGTTGTCTCTTCATTTGCATAACTAAAAAAATGTTTCAGATGGTCTTTATAAAGTCAAGTATCTATTGATTTTCTGGTTTTCAATGCATAACGTATGCTTTGATCATGGTTTATGAACTGGAAACGGTTACATTACAGGAAGTGGGTTCTGTCCTTTTACTCAAGCATTAATAATTTTTTGTCCATTAAATCAAACTTCTAATAACATGTGGTGGCCATTAAATTCAAGATTTAAATGGGTAATGTTTATGTTTGATTTTCTGGTTTGTGTTACTGTTCATTCAATGCAAATTTATTCAAACTCAAATGATTCAATGACTGTTTATGTATGTTTGGTTAATGGTATTAATTGGGCTTAAGGGCTGTCAAAGTAGAGACCACCGGTGGTAGGTGTAGCCATTGGCGGTTGGAGAAACTTGTGTTTTTCATACCTTTGGAGACAGCATAGAGTGTAAACTGGAGAGAGAGCAAGCACAGGCATCATGGATGCAAACAAATTGACTGGATCAAACTTTTCAGACTGTTTGTGTAACCTTAAAATTGTTCTAAGGCAAGAAAAGAAATTGTACGTTCTTGACACTGACCTTCCACCTGAAATTGCACAAGATGCGGCCAATGAGGATTGGAATATTAGCAAAGTCATATTGATAACAATAAGTAAGTTCCATGTGTGATGTTAGCTCGCATGTCTCTAGAGCTTCAGAGACAATATGAAAATATGAATGCAAGGGAAATGTTCCTGCACCTTCAAGAGTTGTTTTTGTGCACAGAGTTAGGTGGAGAGGTTTGAGACTGCGAGAGCTCTGTTTCAATGTCAGATGGCTCCTGGATCTTCAGTGGAACTTCATGTTCTATAGATAATTGACTAAATTGAAAAATTAGGCTAATTAGGGTATGACCTGAACCTTGAGTTGAGCATTGATTTAGTACTCCAATCTCTTGCCCCGAGCATTTCACAATTTATTATGAACTTCCACATGAACAAAAAGGAAATGTCATTGGCTGAATTGCTCAACATGCTCAAGACTGTTGAGGGATGCCTTAAGAAGGAATTCAGTTCTGTTCTTATTGTTAGTTCTTCTTCTTCCAAAAATAAGGGTAAGACCCTTAAGAAGAAGAACAAAAACAAGAACCAAAAGGCTTCTGCTAAAGTAGCAAAGCCAGCAGGCGGTGTCAAGAAGAAGAATGACAAGGGCATCTATTTCCATTGTGGCATAGCCGGACATTGGAGGAGGAACTGCAAAGCTTATCTTACTAGTTTGAAGGAAAAGAAGTTAAGTGTAGCTTCAACTTCAGGTTTGTTTATGATTGAAAACAATCTTTCTACTTCTGTTTCACAATCTTAGTTATTAGATACCGAATGTGGTTCTCACATTTGTAACAATATGTAGATACTGACAAACAGTAGAGCGTTGAGAAAAGGAGAAGTGGACTTGCGAGTCAGTAATGGAGCAAGAGTTGTTGCATTAGCTATAGGAACTTGTAGTTTATCTGGCCTTGTACTTGAACTAAATAATTGTTGTTATGTTCTTGTTATCACAAGAAACATTATTGCTATTCCATGTTTGGACATGAATGAATTTGTCTTCATTATTAAGAATAATAATTGTTCTTTTTATAAAGATGATGTTTATTGTAGATTTGGTATGGTTATAAATGGTTTGTATGAATTAGATCTTAAAAGACCAGTTCTAAATATAAATAGCAAGAAAAGGAGATTAAGTGACAAAAATCCTTCTTATTTATGGCATTTTAGGTTAGGTCATGTTAATGAAACAAGAATCACTAATTTACATAAAGAAGGATATTTAGATCCTTTCGATTATGAATCAAATGAAACTTGTGGATCTTGTTTAATGGGTAAGATGACCAAACTACCCTTTAATGCAAAGGGACAACGTGCTAATGAGTTGTTAGAGCTTAGACATTCAAATGTACGTGGCCCTATGTCTACTCAAGCTAGAGGTAGATTTTCTTATTTCATAACATTCACAGATGATCATTCTAGATATGGCTATGTGTATTTAATGAAATACAAGTCTGAAGCATTTGAAAAGTTTAAAGAATTTAGACTTAAAGTAGTGAAACAAATTGGTAAGAGTACTAAGACACTTAGATCTGATCGAGGTGAGATCTGATCGAGGTGACGAGTACTTAGATTATGAGTTTTTTGGTTACTTGAAAGAGAATGAGATTCTCTCAAAATGGACTCCGCTTGGAACTCCACAACATAATGGGGTTTCTGAAAGGAGAAATCGTACTTTATTAGATATGGTACGTTCCATGATGAGTCATCCAGTTCTTCCAGTTTCATTTTAGGGATATGCTTTTAAAACTACTACTTACCTATTAAATAAAGTTTCGTCTAAATCGATTGACAAGACTCTATATGAGATATAGACTGGTAAAAGACCAAGGTTGTCATATTTGAAGATTTGAGGATGTGATGCTTATATGAAGCGTGCAATGTCTGATAAGCTTGAAGCTAAATCAGATAAATGTATGTTTATAGGGTATCCAAAAGAAAGTTTTGGATATCAATTTTATCATCCTCTTGAGCAAAAGGTGTTTGTCTCAAGACATGCTAC
>JANZXP010000008.1:14017516-14029026 GCA_027576715.1 Erythroxylum flavicans | reverse complement strand
AATTTAATTGTGAAAGAAACTAAATTGCCACAATTACCATTGTATTAGTGACAAAAATATAAATCATCACAGATAATTCAAACAATAGTGTCAATCAATTGTCTTGTCACTGAAAAAACTCTTATTTGTGATGACAAAAATAATGAGTCACAAAAAAATTGTCACTATATTACAAAAAGTAGTGACCATAGTTATAGTTCCGTTTTTGTGACAATATGAAATAGACACAAATTAATTGCATATTTATTGGCAAAATTTTTAGTCACAATAAGTAAAATATTGAGTGACGATAAACCATTTCATCACAACAACAAAATAATATTAGTAACCAAACTATGTTTTGTCACAACAAACAGAAAATATTAGTTACCAATATATGTTTTGTCACAATTACAATTAATTCTCGCAAAAATTATTTTGTCGCCAAATTTCATAAGCTTTTAGTGACAAAACTTAGTGATAAAATAAAATTTTACACTATTGATGTATTAATAGTGACAATTTAATTGTTAAAGAAACTAAATTGCCACAATTACCATTGTATTAGTGAAAAAAATATAAATCATTACTGATAATCCAAACAATAGTTTCAGTCAATTATCTTGTCACAAAAAAGCTCGTATTTGTAACGAAATAATAGTTAATTATAAAAAAATTGTCACTAAATATCTTAACTCTTGTAGTGACGATTGAATATAGTGGGAGAAGTAAGGAAATGGTGTGTTTTAGTCTTATAGAACCTACATTTTTTAGATTAGAAAAAACTCACGTCAGCTTGAGTTTGAGTCTCACTATTGTGTACAAAATATAAAAATTGTCGCGACTTAGATGATGTGGCATTTAATTAATTTTTCCGCCAGTGATGTATGCAATTGCTTACATGCCACTCGTGATTCAATCCTCAAAATTACTTGATTATGCAAATATTTTTTGTAGAAGTCAAGAATGAATAAATAATACTTAACTACAGGCGCCTTTGGCAATTGTCATAGATCACTTCAACCATAATAAGCACAGAACTCAGTACCATAGATCTCTGCGTTAACTAGGGAGTTAGATTTTTTTTGTTTGGTTTTCCGACGTATAAAAAAAATAAAAAAAGGTTAACAAATCAAAATATCCTTAGCAAAGATCTTGCTTGGTTGAAGTACGACTGTGCGAGTCCTTGAAAGTTTTACAGGCTTTTATCAGCTAATGATACAAATAATGTCACAAACATAAACCAATTGATAACATCCGTACGTTCTATGTAATTTCCTCATGCATGTAACGCTATCAAACTCTCAAGAAATGTACCCTCCAGTGTAGAAACAAGTGCTTGGATCACCCCGAAAAGCCAAGGCTGATGCTTGATTTTGCATGGCCGTCTTGTTACAGTTGGTGTTATTATAATCTGCACGACCGTCCTGGCCATTTTCTATATTCCACAGGCCACCCCAAAGCCCATCCTCTGCAACGAATTCTGTCCAAGGGGCAGCATCTTGAGACATGACAGGCAGGTTTTGATCCCCCAAAATGGGGCAAATGAAGAGCAGTTCTTTCTTCCCTTGCTCTTCCTACAGCTTCTCATTATTTGCACTACCTACCCTTTTCCCATCTTCTGGTTGGTTGTCATCTTGTTGTTGCTGATTATTTCGTTTGTGTTTCAAAACCGAGCTTTTTCGCTTCTCATGTGTCTTTGGGGACTTTTCTTTATTCTTGAAACGGGTTCTCCAGTAGTTCTTGATCTCATTATCTGTTCTCCCAGGCAAGTATCTAGCAATAGTTGACCACCTGTGGATGTCAAAGTCATTATTATTACTTTCTAGTATTGATTCCAATTTTCTACCCTAATACCATGCACCACTATACAAGTGGCAATCCGGAGATGAAGGACTCCCATAAATATTGAAGGTAAAATCTAGGTGAGAAAGAAAGAAGGACTATTACTTGTTACCCCAGAGTGCATGCAGCTCAATAATGATGCCTTCTTCTTGAGGTGTAATTTGACCTCTCTTCAGTCCAGGCCTAAGGTAATTCACCCACCTTAGCCTACAACTCTTGCTACTTCTATTAACGCCTGCTAGAATCAACGTTAGAGCTTAATCAGCTTTTAATGAAAAGATTAAAAATACATACGATTCTAATAATATCCCAAAATTTTAAAACGTTTGCCTCAAAACACTAATGCTTTTCACAACAACACAACTGAATCACTCTTGTTTATGAAATTAAAAACGCTGTGTCTCTATAGCTAGATTATTGTATATAAGTCAAAGTAAAGCACTTACCTGAACACCTTGCCACAGAACTCCATCTTCCTTCTCCATTCAACTTCACATATTCACTAAGCAACTTGTCCTCTTCAGGAGTCCAAGGACCCTTTCTCCAACCTTTCTCAGGAGCTCGCCAAGCCCAGGTGATCATCTCGTAATTGATAGTTTCTCTACTTTCTCTACCTTATTTTCTTTGCCTCCAAACTAGATGACACAGTCTACTTATATATACATATACACACATGGTGGATACCATCGTGAGACTCTATCCATCACATCAGTCCTTTCCTTCAGCAATAATATGCTGGTAATCTCATCGGCGCTAATATTATATATAAACTAATGCGTAATCCCTCCTAAACAAGTCTTTCCTCGCATGACGCATGGTAGTCTTTTAGTCAAAGTGTTCGTCCGCGGTGCGTACCAGCTCAGTTTTTCTTAGCCAATTACCGTGAACCAAGTGTTAGCAGAACTAGCCATCAAGAGCCGTGCGAGTCTTAGCGACCGTACGGCATGTGATCGCTCTGTTTGTTCTATCTCAACATTTTGGTGTTTTCATATGCGTACAGACCTTGTCATAACAGATATAACAAATAGAATCAGGTAAGCACAGAATACGATCACTTCATTTGGACGGATGTTCTAACTCTATGTGGCTTTTTATTATGCCTTACGCCTTACGTACGGTATAATAGCTTAATTAGTTTTGTTTGCATATATGCCAACGTGCCTTACAGGATGGGACTTGAGACCAATAATGCTCCTATATTGTATCTTATCTATGACGTAACTAGACAGATTACGGGTAATATAATGTTCAAGATTTAAGAAAGATTTTGGGAAGGTAAATCTAATGTTTAATAGCTAGTGGGTCGTTGTTGTTCCCTTGAAAGGGGCTTGTCCTCCGATGACCAAAAGCCACCTGTGAAAACAAAAGATCCTTAAATCCATGCTTTAAACAGAGAGTTTAGTGCTAAATTGCTAAATCATTCTTATTTTATGGTCACGATGAACCTTCAAGGATTAGGATGGCATTGCCATTTAGAGTAATGGGTTATTTAAAAAATAGAGATTCAGTGAGTCACCTTGGCAACACGTGTGATTGAGTTAGCAATTTCGGAATAGCTGGATTGTTTATACCCACAATACGAATCCAAATTCCAAATGCTTGTATTCAAGACAGGTACTGGTCCTGATGGTTAACATAAATAATAAATATTTACTTTAAGATGATAGAAAGAAAGAGTTGAAGATGATGTATAGAACTAGATCATACATATTTTAAGAAAATGGAAGTGATATTTTCATGTGTCCTTGTCTCCTTTTTATAGTTGTAGTTCCAACTGGATTAAAATATTCATGCAAAGAGATCCGCGTATTCCTTCCTTCTCTCAGTCAGATGTTGGCAATAATAATAATACCTAACTCCGTTGATACATTAGGGACCATCCATGTGTGATCTTTAGGATATATTCATGGACAACGTCCAGAAGGTTGACGCCATCATTAATCCAACTCTTATCTTCCAATATAACATACAAGATAGTGAGATCCCACTCACACATGTCAACTTCATACATTTCCTTAGCTTATAGAACTCAAAACTACTTTGAAAACATGTTGCATGTAATTGTATTCCTTATCAAAGGATGCCATTTGACCTCTAATTGATTCTGTGAAGAAAAGAATTGGATTCTACTCATACTTGACTAGAAAAATTATTCGCTTGTTCAGAAAAATTCTTTTAACAAGGGAGTTTTGTAGTTATTTCATCCAAAGCCGAAAAGAAAAGACATCTGTGAAACCATAACGCATGCAATGCTTTATGCGAATGAAGTTGATTTTGATCCACAGAATCGCTAAGGCTTGCTTTTGGAGCATGAAACTATCAATTCACTAGATAACATGATGAGGGTAGGCACACGCATCACGCCATTGGAGCTAGAATGTTCTTGGTGACTACGAACGTTTCTTAGCAATGGAGCCCAGGCCTAATGAGGGCCAATGGGTAACTTGAGTTAAGCCTTTTTAAGCCCACAACACTTAGATTGTCATAAACATGGCGGTCTCATCGAGGTTTTCTCAGACGAACATAAACTTCCGTTCGCATGACTCATGTGCACTTCCACTGGCACTGTACTTCGCCACTTTCATCGTCTTGAAAGGGAAGGTCGTACCTTTTTTAAGTTTTTTGACGGGCTCGTTGCCGTATGTGTCGAGGCAAGCGTATTCCTGTTTGCGACTCTAATAACGGGTCAAGTAGGTGGTTTGATTCCATATTGGTCTTAACTTGATGGTCAATTTATTTTCTTGGTTTGATTGGCTTTGATTTCGTTTTGTTAAAAACTTTCTAAAATTTTTAGTTGTGGTTCAAAACTAGGGGCTTTGTTTTCTCTTATTGTGAGTGTACAGGTCTTACGTTCTTTGATATTTATTATATGTGATAGGGTTATAGTATGTGTTTAACTGGTTTTGGCCTGTTTAATTTCAGATGCTAAAATGGTGCAATCCAATGACTTGGCATGCAGATAAGTGGATTCACTGGTGAAGTTTAATAATACAGAATTGGAAGTCTTGTTTATTTATTTATTTATTTTTGTTTGGTTAAGTTAGCTGACAGAGAAGGTTGCAAACTTACCATTATATGAGACAGCAAAAGGCCATGATGTAAATAGTTTGAAGAATTCAAAAAGTTTCCCCAATTTTATTTTCTGATTTTTTCCTTGAAACATTCATTAAACCAATTCACAAGCTTCTAAGATTTTGGTTCCTATTAAAAGTTCAGTTAGATTTCAAGATAAAGTGATGGAAGGAGAAAAGGGTTCTTGAAGTCTAAGGACTGGAGTTGATTTATACAGCAAAACGATCATCTGTATCCTTTATTCCAGATCAGGGGCCTTGCATGTAGAAGATAATAACAAAATCAATATGAATTTGTCTAAGATTGTTATTCTTGACTAATAAAATTTTTAAAAACCGTAATTGTTTGGAAATTTCCATACTAAGTGGCTTGAATCCTTCTCTTACTCGTGGAAATTAGTAGGGAAACTACAAAGAGATGTGACATCTCAAGCAAGTGTTGCCTCCATGTATCCTTATGGCAAGGCTCCACTTGAAAGTTGTAAATAAACCTGACATAAGTGCCTAAGCATGTGTGCTGATCCTCGGTCATTAATCAAACGGTTGCAAAGTGCTTTCCAGATTATTAATCTCGATCATTATTTACAGTTCTCGTTGTGGAAATTAGATAGATCTTTTTAAATTACTGTACCTCAGTTGTTAAATTTGCATTTTTGGTTTCACTGTTTTTTGTTTAGGTCTCCTAAAAATTTGTTTCCTTGTGTTCGGTAACATTCTTGGCTATGATTCAGTCCTTTGCATTCATTCATTGTACTTTCATTTTAAGTTTGCACCATCACTGATAACATTGCAAGACTACTATTCTGCTCATTATTGTGAGAATAAATATTCCAGGATCAGCTGGCAGTTTCATTGTTCCACAGTATCCTTCTTTGTATGTATTGAGTGCATTGGCAAATTTCACTCTGCACGGCTTAATCCATGTCATAGATCAAACAATTTCTCCTGTGATGTTGTAGAAGTAATGAAATGAATTTAGTCTCCTGCAGCTCGAAAGTTGCCAAATAGTATTGCTACTATAGTCAGTGATGTTATGAATCTGATAGTGAAGGCAGGTTTTGAACTGAGCTATAAGCATGTAAATGAAATTTGCTCCTGATAAGCTGCATGTGTGTAGTTATCTACCTATATTTCAGTTTAGCCTTTGCTTTTATTGCAATATTCCAAATTCTGCATATGCATATTTGGTGTCTGAACGACTGATGCGTACTTTATTTTAATATAGCTACCTAACTTGATAATTGTGTTGGTGTTCAAAATTTAGTTAATCTTATAAGACAAACTCCAAGAGTGTTATTTGCCATGTTTTTAGCATGTGATCGTCGTCGTCAACTTGGACAGCATACTCAAATTTGCAAGTTACAAACTCTATGTTATTTCTATGTTCTTATACATCTAAATTGCAGTTAATCTTTGAAAAGTAGTTCTATCAAATTCACTTTTACTTATATGGTGTATTTTCCTTTCTGAATGTTTATGACCAATCATTGATTGGCAGTAGTGTCCATGGTGATAAAGTCATGGATTTTCCATACTAAGCCTAGGAAATTAAACTCTTTTCCCTATAATCTTTACCTAACCCCAGTGCATTTATGGTGAAAACAAACTTTCCTTCAAAGCACCCAACACATGCGCTCAACAGGAACTGGTGTTTCTCTTATCTTCTTTGTCATGTTAGATAATGAAAGGGGACAGTATCAGTGGAAGTTTTTGGCATGAAGTGGTAGGAAAGTTCTCAACAAGGCCTGAAGAGATATCTTACCATCCCCTCATGCCAAGGATTTCCCCTGATTCCTTCATTTTTTCTTCTCAGCATTAAGGTCATGGAATCAAAGAGCTGCGCATTAAATACATCGGTGATTCATTGATTCCACAATGTTGAACTACATAAATTTGCTATGCTTTTAGGATGTCTGTGATCAGACCTAAGTTTCAGCTGTGGTATCTTGAAGAGTAAAGATGCATTTCATATCATTTTAAATTCACTAGAATCTTGATATTTAGATATAGATTTGAATTTTAATTAGCTATCGATATCTTTGGTTAAACCTCCTTACTTGACTTTAAATATTACATGAACATGAGAAAGAAGCATACGCAACATGTATGGAACAACTAATATAGTTGATTATGTGAAGCTTTGTTGTCTGAACATTTATGTGTGTTTGGCAGTGAGGCTGGGTTGAAAAGAGGCTTTGTTTTGTAATTATTGTTTTAAAACTGTTGTAAGAAGCTAGAAAAGCCTTGCAACTGCAAAATAAGGGAAACAAGCTGTATTTATGTGCTACTGATTGCTGGCATCTTTCAGTTGAATTTAGTTTTTACCTGCTGATCAAGGTCCATATGTATATATTACATTGTCTCCAGCAAATTTATGCTCGACTTGATACTGTCAGTTGAAAACTTCCCAACGATGAGATTATGTTCTATGTGTTCAGTCATCTGTAGGAGTTGTTATAGAGGCTGCACCAGGACGAGTTGCAAGCCTCCAAATGAATTTGCATTTCTCATCAACTCACTACAAAAAGTAACCAAGTAAAAACCCTCTTGTTCCTCTTGGTTGGAAGTGTGATTCCATTTTCTCTGGTATTTGATGTGAATAAATTGCAGGGGTGAAATACTATGATGTATGATTATTGTTTTAACATTAAGAATTTGACAGTTGGGTTATTGAACATACGGATTTTACTAAGATACAGAAGCTTAGTTTTTAAGTTATATATATAATATATTACTTTGACGAATATCTTTGCATACTTTATAAAGCACTAATTTTGACTAATGTCACATAACACCTGTACTGGTAGCATTTACGGCAAATTTCCAGAAAAAATCCCCCACGATTGCAATTGTCACTGAATGCTTTTTGAGCCTTCAAAATGTGCAGAAAGGTTAAGATTGTCCATATTCAGTATTCACCAACTACCTGTAAGATCCAAAAAGCATCATCCCACACGCAAAGGACACAGGAGCTCTTATTTTGTATTATACTATGCTTCTAGTAACGGCCGCACAGTACTTTGGTGCACTACATTAATCATCTGATTGAACAAGTAAAATTGCTTGACTTTCGGCATTAGTACTGACAAAAGCAGAGCACGTTACTGTGTTTGCGTGGATGATGTTGATCTTATTTGTTATTTACCTTAAAAATGAAAAGGCCGATTTTCATTTGATTAATGTTTCCATCTCGTAATGTTTTACATGTCCAATAATGCTACATCAAAAGGATGACGCTTCTTTTTTTTTTTTTTATTACTATAAAATTTTCAAAAGGAAATTGTGGTAAAGCCATTGCAACCAGGGAATAGAGGCTTAAGCTAAGGACAGTAGAAAGCAAGGATCCGGCGCCTGTAATGAAAAAGGAATCCTATCCTAAGCAGTCAAAACGTGGCGCCTGTTGTATGTTAGAATTGACTAGGGGACAATTCAAAATGTTCCACCTGCTACTCAATACTCATACTAATGCTAAATATTTTGTGTGGTGACTTGTAATTGATTTTTAAATGCTTTTGTATTCCTCTCTCCAACAAACTCAAAAAACATAAAATGACAAACTTGGAGATCTTTAGTTTTATTTTAATTTTTAACTAAAACAAAAGAATTGTTTGGTTGTTATTATTGACGTAATTATACATAATAATTGAATATTATAAATAAAGAAAAAGAAATAAGTTTCCTCTTAAAATGCTAAGCGCCATTGACAAAAGGAAGAGTTGGTGCCGGCGGCATTTTGTGTGAAGCGATTACGAGGCCATCTGGTTTGAATCACAAGGGACCATTTGTTTTTAGGCAATTTGTGTTCTTTCGTTGTTGCCCAGATTCTCTCATTTACGTACTCATGTCACGCTTACAAATCCAAGGGAAATGCCAATTTAGCTCTTCTTTTTAACGCAATTTGTTGGAAGCTTCCCCTAATTAATATGTTTAAACTTTTTTATATTTAATTTAAGAAGCCTTTGCGTGTCATCATCCCGAGTATTGAACTTTTAGTAAATTTGAACGTACGTAACATAATTTACTGGTCTCTATCACAAACTGTGACATATACTCAAATTCCGGACCCAGGGTATCCTTAGACCGTACTACTTAATGAATGAAGCTCAAGACGCTAACTTCTAGTTAATGCCTCACTGTTGGTGACTTCTCACTAACCGACGCCGCATTGGTTGCATAGACGTCGAAGTTTACTCACTAAGTTCCATTTCCATTTTGTTTCACCAGCAAAACTTCCTCAAATTTTGCTATTGGAAGTATTGAGTTTGGCTTTTCTCACATTCCTCTTGTCATTGTACCTTCTAAGGAGAAGCTTATGGTAATGACAAGTGAGGTGGATTCCACTCCCATTACCTAATGGAGGTATATGAAGATGGACCATTGACGCTAACTTTTTTTTTTTCCCATCTTTTCTCTACGCTGTAATTTAAGAAAATAGGGATGGGATTAAACATTTGACCTAGAATATAAAGAACATTTTGGTATCATTAGAATATTAAGCTTAATGATGAAGATATCATCTTTTCTGATTCTTTGGTTCACTTGAAATAATTAACCCAAAGCAACAATAGAGATGTGGAGCACTTGTTCTAATGGTAGGGTGAGTTAGGATGAGCCAAAACTTTGAAGAGTGATGTTTAGAGGCACAGTGAGGACATGGTGAATACGGCCAGCTATCTGCATTTACGTACAAATTAGGTTATCTTCGTAAATCAAATCCATTAAGATACAGGTGATAAGTGCTCATCCTAACGATAAGGCCAAAAGAAAGGCAACAACATTTTCATGCCGTCACACAAGTTTTATATAGTAATATTCTATGTAAGAACATTTGACTTGGTTAATTAATTAGCTTTTGAACGACAAATTAAGAAATTATATTCCGTTCACACCATTTCAAACATGATTTGCTTTGTATTAATCTCTTAATCATGTTTGAATATGTAGTATAAAATTTATTTAACTTATGTTTATTTAAGAATAAATGTGAAAAAGAACTAAAATTTAACAAATGTTCGAATTTTGATATCAATGTATATACATATGCAAAAATAATTATAAAAAGTGAGTAATGAAACATGAAAAATATTTTAAATTAAATTAATCTTAACATTGAATAGATTTTTAAAACATTTTTCAATGTTATTAAGAAATAAACTATAAATTCTTTGGCAACGATTCAAACTGATTTGGACTTGAAAGCATACTTCCAAGAGCAAGCTCCTTGGTGTTAATTCTTACCTGCTCTTTCATCCCCGATTCCCCTATAACTCTGACACAAGACCTTCTCTAACTTTACCCAAAACAATAACAAAACACTCTCTCTTTACAACCTTAATGGGTTCACTATCAAAACCAGACGTAACCTTGTCCCTTACCCTGTCACACTCCTCCACTTATGCTCAATCACTCAAAGCAGAGGAACGTGGTATTCGTCTCATCAAACTGCTCCTAGAATCTGCAAACCATGCATCATCCGGCAACCTTCACCGTGCCGACGCCTCCCTCAGAGAGATCACCCAGCTTTCTTCTGTCACCGGAGACTCCATGCAACGCCTGGCCGCCAGATTCTCCTCAGCTCTTGCTATTCGCATAGTCAAGCGTTGGCCTGGCATATACAAAGTTTTAAACCATGCCCACAAGCCGATACTAGAGTTTGAGAAAGCGCGGTCCCTCTTTGCACGAACCTTCCCTTACTTGGGATTTGCCTACTCCATCATAGCTCGAACTCTGTGCCATGCTATGGCCAGTGAACCCGTGATTCACATCGTCGATTTGGGTTCCGGCGACTTGAAGTTGTGGGTTCCCTTACTGCGTAGTCTTGCTCATTTGTCACTTGGAACGCCACATTTGAAGGTTACTTGTGTAAGTAGCAACAAAATTGCCCTTGAAAACTTGGGACGTAGGCTACTAAAAGAGGCCGAAACTTTGGACATGCCCTTTCAGTTTAATCCTTTAACTGTGAGCTTGAGAGAGCTCACCAAAGACATGCTTAAGGTAAGATCAGGCGAAGCATTGGCTTTTATATCAGTGTTAAATCTTCATATTTTGCTAGCGGAAGATGATCAGGTTGAAGCACATTTTGGAGTTAGTAATAAGAGCAACGGCATTAAGGATTGCAAACAAATGACAGATTTCTTAGCAATGGCTCGCTCAGTGTCACCAAAGTTCGTGTTTTTAGTTGAGCAAGAAGCAAATCACAATTCAAATAGATTAGCAGAAAGATTTGTGGAAGGATTGCGTTATTATAGCGCGGTTTTCGATTCAATTGATGCTGCTTTAGGGGCTACGGATAGGGAGGAACGGATTGTTTTGGAAGAAATGTTTGGGAGAGAGATCGAAAATATTGTAGCTTGTGAAGGATTGGAAAGGTTTGAGAGACATGAGAGGTATGGTAGGTGGATGATTAGGCTAACAAGAGCAGGGTTTAAGCCCGTTCGGTTATGGTATCATTCTGATGAGGATGGTAAGCAAATGGTTGATGCTTTTGGTAAGGATGGTTATAGGATCATTACTGAGAGGTCAAGTTTGATGATTTGTTGGCATGAGCGTCCACTATATTCTGTGACTGCTTGGATTTGTTAGCTCTTTGTGCAGTTCTCTATTTTGTCAATAAAA
>JANZXP010000008.1:13962695-13977616 GCA_027576715.1 Erythroxylum flavicans | reverse complement strand
ATTCCCATATTAGATACCTTGGTAATCTCAAGTCTGAGGATCAATTATACAACCATCATTATGAGATAATCCACAGATATACAAGTAATGTTCCATTTGGGATTCTCATAATCGAGTCAGTTCAGTGAACTTATTCTCTAATAAGCACCCACATGTTTGTTTAAGTGTCTCCACACATTAATTTATGAGATCAATTGCTTTCTTCATAAGAAAGAAACAAACATGTGCTAGTCTAACCATTTCATCAATACCCCGTCTTGATGAAACTACAACTAGGAACATTTTAGGAATAATATAAAACTGCAATTCGAATCTCATAATTATAATCGCATTATAATTTCTAATTGCATGATAATTATTCCATAGATTTTATCTTTATGATTAATAATTAAATAATTAACAAATGCACAAAGATAAAGAAAGCCGTTTATTGAATAACAATAATATCATACAAATAAAATTACAACCAAAATAAATTGACTGCAAGGGCATAAACTAACACATAGAGTTTAGGCTATTTATAGACGCGCATAAGGATATAATTTGAGGGTCATTACCATCATTACAACTAATTATGTTTATTACACTTTCATTGACATCTCAAAACAATACAAATAATCTTAGGTCAAAATTATGAAATCTATTTATTGGGTCTACCAATTTAGAGACGAAGAAGATGCAATAATGGGTGAGATGAACTTAAAATTCCACTAGATAATGAAATTTATAATTTATATGATGATGCACAATTACAAATTCACAAAATGTAATATGACTAGATGTCACAATTTACACTAATCACACAAAATATTAAAGAAAAATAAAATCAAAATTTCAAACTATTCTTCATTTTAAAAATTACAAATTTAAAGGAAACCGTAAATTCAAAGTAACATGATAAAAAAAAACCTAAACTTGAATTGCAAAAGCGATTGAGATTGAATTTGATATTGCGGAACAATAATATTGTTCGGCCACTTCTAGAAAAAAAATGCAACTCAACCTTGTATGATAAAAAAAGATAATAAAAACTAAATTTTTAGAGTATTTAATTAAAATTCATCCAAGGTGTATGCCTAATGACTTGATAAAAGGTTCTAATTTTCAAGCTTTAATAAGAAATCGAATATAATTAGAAAACGCAAATTAATAAAAATTTTTATTTAGACTAAAATAGAAGTCCAATATAATTTAAAATAAATATAATTAGAAAAACCTTTAATAAGAATTCTAACTAAAACTTTTTTATTAAACTAAAGCAGAAGTGCAAATTATTAATGATAATATTTCGTGGCCTTTCCCATCTTTTATTAATCACATTAGGTGCTTTTATCAGTTACAGCTTTAGAAAGGAGATTTGCTTCGCACCAAAACAGAGGTGGTAACATAAACGTAAGAAATTAGTACAGAAGAGTGGGGTGGGCAATTCCACTTTTTTTGAGTGCAAGTAAAGAAGAGATCTAAAAGCAGCAGCAGATGGGGGAAAGTGCAATGAGTAAATTGTAAAATGTAAATGCATTGAAATAAATATAAGTGGTCAAAGCCTGGAGCTAAGAGAGGGGGAGCTACTTCAAACTTTCTTCATTAGCCATCGTATGGAATTGACTTGTTCAAGAAACAAAGAAAGTTTGCGCGTTGAGTAGAAATTAGAAAACAAGGAAACCTGTGTTTGTATTTGAATTCTTCTTCTTTTGTTCACTCTTGGTTCGCCATGTTTGTGTATGACTCAACCATAGCTTCCAAGTGGAAAAATTATGAATCGTGATATGACTTTAACGGTGGTCTTTTCAGGGCGCAAGTTGAGAATTAGTCAGCCAATGAAGCGGTTATTCAGCACAAACAAAATTAGCAAAAGACTGATGAATAAGGTGCACAACTGTATCAGTACTCCGGCCCATTGCTCTTCTTAAAAGTTCTCCATGAGCCCACAGAAACTATTGTGTTTCGACAAACACACCAAGCTTAAGCTTTGTTAGTATGCCCCGTCCTCGTAAGGAGAACAGGAAAAAACGTTGGGAGTTCGAGACCTAAATATATTTCAGACTGCATATCAATTTCTATGGATTAATAACTGGTAAATGAATAAATTAACCCTCTCAGGAAAGGTTTTGACATACTTTCGGTAACCTGATTGCTTTGTTGGTGCATGGGGTATTAATCTATACGGTCTGGCCTAAAACTCAAGGCTTACCATTTTTTGACTCCATCAACCTCCGGTGATTTGCCTTGGAGATTCTATTCTATTTCTATGCAAATAAAAAACTTACATATACATATCTGTATTTACATATCAGGATTTCTTGAACATGGGTTGCAAGTGCGCAGCCTCATTCATTGTTCTTACTTTTTTCTTTTTTTATTTTAAAACAGATTGATGTTCCTTCTTACCTACATTCAGATTGAGGAAAATGCTTATGATAACAATCTTTGTAGTTGGATTACGTCTGTTATAGGCCAACACTTGCCAATGATGCTTCTTCATTAGTTTCATTTTCCTTTGTTGTCCTATCAAATATAAAAGAGAGATACGTATCCAAAAATGGGGACTCACTTTCTAATACGTTAGAAGGAAATTTGTACATTCTTAACCCTTCGAAATGCTCTATCTAATCTTTTATGTACATGCACAGGGGTCAGCTAGTAAGATGAGATTCTAATGTGTAGCCCATTAGGTGCTTCAACTCTGGGAAACTTCAAAAGTGTGTCTCCTCCAATTTCTTCCCATCTGCAGTGTAGATAACTAAACACATTAGCAATCCCCTTCACATAAACTTATAACTTTGATGCAATGGACCGTATTCTTATCTCAATTAAAGACCAGAGCAACAGGACTTGGTGGATCTTTAATTTTTACCTGTATCTAGTTACAAAATAATGAAGGAAAGTTGAAATTTCTGCTATTCCTAGTTCTTTTCCAGGGCACTGTCTGGTGCCCCCTCCAAAAATGAAAATATTGCTCTGGGACTCTAAGCTCTTATCCTGCATATGAGTACCAACCAGTCTCTCAGCCACCTTATTGTGCCTAAACTCGCAAAGAGATGACGACATTAAGGGTTACTAACCAGCCACCTCCAGGGGTTGAAGGACAATGGCTCAGGATATAAATATGTATCATAATTTATTTCTCTAGTGTAGACATATATTCTCCATCCTTTTGGAATGACAAATCCTGTAAGCAATAACAGAAAAAAAGCATGTTAATATTCCATCCCAGAACAAAGGAACCTAAAGGTTTCTTGGTTAGTGCATAGTATCATCAAGAAGAGGACAACCACTACATAGAAGATTGAAAGAACTTCCCATTTGTCAAGAATAATTTAAACAAGACTTGGGGCGCAAAAGGAATGGCCTAGCTGGATTGGTAGGTATGCTATGTAAATCATTCTAGTGTAAGGTCCACAATGGAAGATGATCTTATTTGCATCACATGTGAGACATTATTTAAAATAGGTACTAACTAGTTGCAAAACATCTTCTTGAGCCCATAAAGACCAAAAAAAGCAACATTATAGTATCAACTTTTTCTGATACTACTCACCATTAAGTTCCATTTCTTTAGTGGTTTTCCTCAAAACCCCATTAACAACTGTAGCCAATCTTGAAGTCTCATAGATAACCTACATCACGGGAAACAAGAACCTGATCAACTTTTTTACTTTTTCAACATGTTTCTGTAACAATGTCAACAAAGCTGTAAACTTCTCTTACCGCACGAGTGAAACGCATAGATTTAAGGTCAGTCAAGTCAATTGGATCCTCGGGACTTTTCCTCTGTCTAATTGCCAAGTGCTCTTTCTACAATAAACATAAATATTCCACGTTAGAACCATAACACTATGAAGTAAATATGCAAAATTACTCGCAACTGGTCCATTTCTTTTTGTTTAATCTTACCCTTAGTTCTTCAAGAACTCTTGGGTGATCATGCAAGTACTTCACTGCCATCATGGAAGTAGTGGAAACGGTTTCATAGCCCGAGTACAAAATCGTGATTATTTGATCAATTATCTCCTCGTCTTTTAATTTGTGTCTGTTTTCTCCATTTTTCATTAAGCAACTAAGCATGTCTTGGTGGCACTCTTTTGATGATCTTCTTTCTTCTATTAGCTGCCTTAACATGCTCACAATGCTTTTTCTTGCCTGAGTAACAGGGTAGAAACAGAAGTTATGGATAAAACTTGATGACCGGGAAATAAATGAGAATGCCAATTTTTACCTGGAACCCACGACGGTAATTTGTGCCAGGAAGGTCAATTGGCAAGGAAAGGGTCCCTAAAACAAGCTTGAAGAACTCTGGCATGAAGGATTGAGAAAGAAGACCGGAATCAATGCCAGCAATTTGTTTAAGTGATGACAGAAGCGCCATCTGCAAGAAAACAATGGGGCTCATGCATGTTAATACCACAAGTGAAAAAGGCTTATATCGACTTCGTTCCAAAACTGATAAATCATTCACCTCTTTGGTTTTGAGTTGAATATCAATAATTTGGTTATCCCAGTTACTGAGATGGGCTCTCATGAACTCATCAATGGTGCCAAGGAGTTGTTCTCTGATCATGGTATGGCTAACGAGTGAGAGTAGAGCACCTCTCATGTACTTGTGTGCGGAGCCTTGAACAGCTGCAATGTTGCATTTACCTAAGATATCCAACATGGACTGAGGGTAACCAGGAACAAGCCCTTTTGCTTCATTCATCAAGATGTACCTGTTGAGCTCTGGATCCATGGAAACAATGGTAGGACAACCAAGAATGTGGGATTTAAAAAAACTCCCATGCCTGCCCCAAAAAAATTAACGATGGTCACTTAACCATAAAATAGATCATGAGAATATTTAGATTAAAATTTCCCATACAACCCTTTTTAATTGTTCTGTCTAACACCCCTGACAAGGAGATACATGGGCAACATTGGTGGTAAACAATGGACCAATCCCCAACCCAAAAGCGAAAAGAAAACAGCACAGTGTGGGGAAGGGAAGCCATGTTTTTTCTTATTCATGTGTACAGGTCCTTGTTCCTTTCTTGGCTTGGATTAAAAAGAATTTATACGAATTAAAACTGAAAGTTAGTTGGCCAAGGAATAAACAAGAGGCTCAATAGCTTGTGTCCATTCGAAGTAAGATACCGGCAGTAACCAGACGAGTGAATGAAACTAGATATTGGAGGCACTAAGAACAGAAAAGGTAGAGGGAAGCACAAGTTAGCAATCATTAGGAAGATAATAACAGAGGTCATGTAAGCAAGCACCTCGCTCTTTGGTTTTTCATGAAGTTAGGTCCTTGCTTTAAGAACTCAGTGGTCTCTCCAAAAACTGGCCACCCCATGGTACCTGGAGGCAACCCTTTCTTTCTGTATCTCAACTCATTCCATTTCAACAAAGCAGAGGAGATACAGAGCACTAAGAGAAGTACCATCATGATAACCACGAAAATAGCCATTGATGCTGTCCAGGAGAAAGCTCCAAGCCCCAGTCCCCAAAATAGTTGGTTTGATGGTATGGGCTTAGCTTGAGCTGAGGCTAGGCAGAAGTATGCACATTTATAGACGACCTTTGAAGATGATGGCCACATAAGCCAAGCCATGCACCCTACAAAGCAAGGGAAGGGAAAGGACCCTAGGTAACAGAAAATTAAATGTAAAAGTTTTTTAAGTTTAAAAAAATAGTTTTAACTAAACCTTTCAATTTGACTCATCACAGGTCTGAAGTCAAGATTCAAGTTCATGATGAATGTTACGTTTGAATTGGTAGAAGCTGATATGATTAAAGAAATTTAGTAAATGGAAGGATGAAATGATTTGGGTAATTATTGCCATAGAAACTAGAGAGAAAGGACCTAACTAATGTAGTTAAAAAAGGGAAATTGAAGAAAGAGGGCACATGCAGGCCACCCCATTGGACCTAAAGAAAAAAGGGCATTACCTTCACATGTTCGTCAACAAGATCTGCGCAAATGGAATTTACAAAAACCACGACAAGACAGGCTCTTGGTAACCGCGTAAATAAGTGACGAGAGAGATAGGGAACAGCAAGTTTGAAACTTTTAGTTTTAGACAGTGACTCTCTCTTGCGGTGCCGATGGTTATTTGAAGCTGTGGACTGTAGTTCCTAGGAAATCACCACAGACTCTGTTATTTCATACACTCGGAGACGAGCCAACATCAATGATCCTTCATTTATCCTCACCCCTTACTAATGCCCCAGAATTTGATGTACCTGTTTTATCCAAAAAGGAAAAGAAGGAGGAAGAAGAAGAAGAAAAAAAACAAGATGAACCCACTTTCCTCCCCTTGAATGACCATTTGGTGGAGCTTAGCTAAATCCTTGGTTTTCTTCTAATCACATCAATCAATTGGACTTAATATGATTAGATACAATTACTCCAGAGATTTTCCCTCCTTTTTCATCACTTTCTAATCCTATGATTTCTTTTTGGCTAATACTGTTTCTACGTAACCTTTAATTGCGGGCTGCACTAACCAACTTGGAAATCTAAAACTTTACAAATAAGAAGCTATTAGCACAATCTTTTTATTCTTTTGTCCAAAACTCTACATTGCGCCATCTTCTTGATTCGATGTGCTTAGTTCCATCAGCAGTGTGTGGCATAAAGTGCAAAAACTAGCACGTGTGTTTACGTATTTTATGTCTTTATGTGATGCCTTTGAATTTCCTCAAACCAATTGAACATACAGGAAATTTACACAAAATCTGTATCTGAATTTCGCGTAAGCACACCTTCTTTAAAAAAAGATGAACTAATCTAGAAACGCATTTCAATGAGCGACCTTCTGACCGAGAAATAACTACTTAGTTGCTACAAAATTAGCAAGAGAGGAGGAGAAAGATGTCCTCTGATCGTCTCTACACATGTGATATAGAACAGATGTGTTGAAGAGCTTTAATGGAGGCCATAACTCCATCGTCTATCTATATCCAAGTTCTAAATGTGCAAGATCAAGTACATTGATCCGCGTGCAAAAATCAAAATGGTCCTTCAGCATTGAAGCTGTTTGCAAGTGTGAGATGGTCCTTTCACTGCAAAGTCCAGGGGACTTGATGCCGTTCAACATGGTCACAAGAAGCAGTTCCGTGAAGAATTGGATTGCGGGCACCGAACCAGCTCCTTGGAAGGAGTTAAGTTGAATACGAGTCGGTGAAATTTTCATTTGGATACTTAATAATGCATTTTACATTTTAAAGATTTTCTGCTTTAGCATTATCACGTCAATAAACTTTTAAGAGATCACGTCAATAAACTTTTAAGAGAAAATTTTGTTATCGTCAGCATAACCGATCGAAGACGAAATTGAAAATAGATTATATTTAAAAACATGTCCAGTAGACCAATGTTTCCCTATTTTTCTTTTTCATTGTCTCTTCATTCAACACTTACTATTCTTTCTTTCTTTAAAAAAAAAAAAAACTTCAGCCTTGTTTGGCAAACAACTGATCAGTTTTTTTTTGGACGGGTTGAAAGGTTTTAACTGTTTGATTATGTCAAATCACTGATAATCATATTTAATAATCAGTTGATGGATTGAATCCAATCTGTTGTTTTTGAAAATGCTCCTATAAAAAGCGTTTTACTCAGAAATTTAGAAAGAAAAGACGATTGTGTCCAAAAGTGAGAAGAGAGAGAAAGAGAGATAGATAGAGACAGAGACAGAGAGATTTAATATTGTATAATTGAATTTATTAATATTAATTCATGTAATATATTATATTACATGAATTCATGTAATATACTATACCAACAAATTAAAATTGTACTTGATAGAGATATAAATTACTTGTTGATTTATAGGTATGAATGATGATGCTATGCAAATTATGCAACTTCTGCTAATTAAGCAATTTTTGGACCATGAGAATGAGTTTTGGAATTTGGTGACTTATGTAGTGGATTATATGCATGTGTATTTTTGAACCATATATACAAGATATCATGCATGACTTCCTATTTAATAGGAGAAATATGGATTGATGAATTATTGAATGGTCATGAAAAATGAAGTTTTAATACATTTAAGATAAATCAAAATACATTTCGTCAATTATGCATGGTTTTGGAAAATAATTATAGTTTGAAACTTTCAGATAGATGTCAATTTTGTAAAAAGTGGGTTTATTCGTGTATGTCCTAAGTGGGTTTATTCGTATTTTTCTTGATACAATCGGTAATCCAAGACTCAAATTTTCAAAACCACTGACAAGTAATTTTAAAATTTGTAGGATTCGTTATTCATGATTTAGACTTTTTATGATATCATTCGCACTAATTATATTGCCTTTGTGGACACTTAGTAAATATTACTTAGTTGACAAAAGTTATTTGAAAGAGAAGGATATTTGGCATCTTACCCAAAGACAAGATATCTCAATCGGGGTTTCGTGGTGTAAATTCAAAAGGATCTTAAGAAGTTTTTAATTGAGCTCATTAATCATTGAGAAATTGTATTGAGAGAGCTTTCAATGTTCTTAAGGCTTGATAGAAGATATTGGAGAAAATACTTAAGTATTCACTAATGAATCAAAATAAAATAATTTGTGCAGCTTTTGCATTGCATAATTATATTAGAAGAAGCATAATTAACTACCTGACTTTTAACTTCATCGATCAAGATTCAGAATTTATACCTCTAGATATATTTGAAGATGTTAAAATTAACTCTACACAAAAAGGCATTAAAGAATCGAGAACTCGGAAGATGGCAACTATTCATGATAATATTATCTCTAGTTTAATGACAATTAGACGTCGTTCTTGGATTATTATAAACCTTTGCTTTAAATGATAGTATTGATTTCTTTTTCTCTATCTAAATTCTTGCGAGAATAATCAAAAAAAATTAAGATATAATACCCATGTCCTTATAAATCTTTTTTTAAAGTCATTTTATACATAAACAACTAATACTAAATAGTTAATTTTACCAAACATCTTTAAATAAATAGTTGATATTATCCGCCGATCAAATTAGCTATATTAATCCGCTATCAGCCAATCGCTGATAGAATCAACCAACAATTAATGCAATCTGCTGATTGCCAAATAAGGCCTTACTATTCCTAAAATCATTCTCTTCCTAGAGTTTATTATTTACGTAGTTTACATTTTCTTATTTCAAACTTACTTGTTCTCAAATCTCCTTTTTGAATTTTTTATTTTTCAAGCAATTAGGCAAATATTTTCTTCTTGGTAAGGTTATAATTGCTATTATTTTGTATCTTATAACTTTTTATTTCACATATTTTATTTTTAAAATTCAACAAACTATTTAATAATTTTTTAAAATTTCTTCCTAAGTGTTAAACAATAATTTAAGATACTAATTTAAAACAAATATGTCTTAAACTTTTCTTATTTATTATATATGAGTCCAATAATAACCGTTCATTCAACTTTTAAAATTTCAATCTTTTTATTTACGATTTGATCTTTGAAACATTAATAATTATTAATTTATTAGGTCATTGTCTCTTAAGATAATCTCAATAGTTTTAATAATCCAACTTAAATTAGTCATTTGAATGTCACATACATTATATTTATGCCTAGAAAATTTATATAAAATTTTCTTCAATAGATTATTTAATTATCATAATCTACTCAACTACTGGAATCAAAGTATATCATGATTAAATATAGTTGATTTAATAATAAGCTTGCATTGGCTGTATGTAAGAATCTCAATTTTGACCCGACCTAGTCCAATTTTGGTCCGAGTTGACCAGGCCATAGGCGAGTTACGAAACACCCAGCCCAATAGTCGATTGGATTGGGTCAGGGGCGACGTGAGCCTGGCCTGAGCGATTGACATATATAGCAATATGAATAGTTCATAAGAGTTTAGATGCAAAATCAGTTTTTAAAACATACTTGTTCATGTTTTATGATATAATATTAGATCCTAGAATAAAACACAGACTTATTTTGTTGTTTAAGAAATTAAAAAGTTCTAATGTTTAAAATTCTTTAAAAATACCTAATTTTTAATTTTTTAGAAAATCCTTTTTATTAGACTTCAGTCAAAAAATAACAACAAAATACATATGATATGAATACCATATATATAGACTAATTAAATATTATTAACATAATAACTCAATTCAACTCTTAAACTCAATTCAAATTAATTAAACTTGATCTAAATTAATGATTTATGATAATTATAATAAATTATTAGTTTGATTTGAGTTTAAAGAGTTCGATTAGTGTTAAAGAGCTAAACTAAATCATCATGTAAGGAGCATTTAATTGGTAAACATGTAATGTTCATATTATATGTGTTTTATTGTTATTATTTAACTTAAGTTTAAGAGAAGGAATTTTTCTAGAAAATTGAAAACTGCAAGATTTTTTTAGAATTTAAAAAAAAACACAAGGAAGGAATTTCTATGTCTTTTAACCTAAAAGAACAATATACTAAAAAATAGTTAGCTAAAATAATTAGTAGACTTATAAAAGCTTCCACCTTTCTTCTCCTTTTTTATATGAGTTGCCATACTCACCTGTTCTGTGGGATGTCACGACCTTCATTAAAAACAAAATATGGTTTCTAATAGTTTTTCTACTCAAGTACCTCCAATTTTTAATGTAAAAAACTTGCTTGTTTGGGCAATAAAAACGAAAGCTTACCTTTCAACCTTTAATCTAGGGTGTGACAGAAGTAGAGATGCTGGTATTATAAATTCCTAATTATCCAACTGTTAACCATTTCAAGATGCATAATGAAAAGAAGTCAAAGCAATTAAAGGAACTATCAGTTATATATGATTCACAAGTAATACTAAAAAAGAAGTATAGAACAAGATAAAGGAGTTTAAAGGTAAAAATAAAACTAAGCAAATTCAAGGCCTTAACCTTTAGAGAGAATTTACGACCTTCATAAACATGTTCATAAAAGTAGTAAATATGGTTAGGTTGTTAAGAAAAAATTATGACTTCTTAGTGGTCAACAAAGTTCTAATAAGTATGTCTGAGAAATTTAAGTCTAAAACATCAGCTTTAGGACTCAAATAATATGTGAAAGTTTTCCTTGTCTTAATTACAATTTAAATAAAAAAGAAATTTAAGGCATGATGTTGCATCAAATATATATAGCTTTCTTAATGAAGCACAAGGATGCAAAGACAAAGTTCAGTAGAGGCAAGTAATTTAGTGAAAGAAAAGGATAAGTGAAACAAGACAGTGATGTTTTTGTAAGTAGTAAAAAACAAAAAGCAAGTTCTCACCTTGTCCATATTGCAAAAAGAGGAGTCGCACTAAAAACTACTACTAGTTGAGGCCTAATGCGAAATGTAGGATTTATAATCAACTAGGACATGTTAAGAAGGTTTGCAAAAGTAAAGATAAAAAAAGCATCAAGCAAAACTAGTTAAGGTAGAAGCATAATTTGATAAGAAGCTCTTTATTGCAATTGCAAATTTAGTAACAATAATTTATGCTTACAGTTGACTACTTGATAATGTGTTCACATCACATAACAAACAATGAGAAAGTTACGTTTCTTTTTCAATTTGGAAGTCAAAACCTGGTTAGAGCTTATTATAAAAGTAGATTGACTATTCAATTATAACATATAATTTTACTGAAACAAGGAATTCAAGTAGTTTTTGGAACGTTAAAGAAGTAAACAACTTCTTATCGTTCATTTTAATAATCATCAGTAGAATATGGTCACTAAGAGAATGAACTGGACAGTGATGGAAACGGCATGTTGCTTGATGTTTGAGAAAAACATTCCCAAGTATTTTAGACTGAGTTAGTGCATATTTCACTTTATTTATTAAACATGATTTCAATAAAAGTTCCAGGAGGAAAGACAATATATGAAACTTGGTTTAATAGTAAACTTTAGTTGAACACCTCAAAGTAGGTAGTTAGTTGCATATGTTATTTACACATTCGAAATGCAAAAAGAGGCAAGTTAAACATGAAAGATGAGATGGGAGATTTCATGGATACAACACTACACAAATTTTATAGCTTAAAGGTTGGAAAAATAATAACTAATAGAAGTATGGTATTCAATGAAAACAGTAGCTTGAATTAGGAAAACAACAATATAGATGTTGTAATCAATTGAAAAGCTATACATAATAAGTGCACAAAAAGATTAATTCATGTAAGCTATCATTTCAATACTCAATACTAAATTCTAAATTCTAAAACATCAAAATCTCAATTATATTTTAAATATAAAATTATATTTTCAAAATTTCAATTCTTTAAAAATTAAAGCAAAGTAAAATTGTCTATTGCAAATTTTTTAAAGATAAAGAATAAACATATTTAATTAAAATAATTAGGCTACGACAAACATTAAATATCCAAAAGCACCTTCATTTTAACTAATACTATCCCAATATAGCAGAAGAAAAATTAGATCTAGATATTTAATATTTAATTTAATGCTTAAAAGTAAAATCTGTTCTTGAAGTTTTAAGATTCTCTTATTTTTACGTTTAATAATTTTATTCTATTAAAAACTATATCTAAAAGAATAAGAATTGTACTTAACTGATGTACTTCATAATCGTCTTTTTCATAGCATTTAAGTTAGTTCAACATCACAGAACATTTTACGAAAATATGGTCAGCTCGAATCTAAATTACAATCTTTAAACTAGTTAATTAATTATTAACGTCTAAAATCATATAATTATAAAGATGAGCGAATAATTGATTGAATACATAGGAAAATGATAATCTAAAAGGATATAGTTTCGTAAAAAACTTGTTCTGTCGCAGTTACTTTGAATTGTATCTGTGGTTGTTTGATATAAAGTAACTGTATCGACAATTTATAAATTTTCTAAACAAATCAACGCTCAAGATTTGGTAACGCAATTTAACACATCTTGCCTACTTTTGCAAAGCCCTTACCCAACTTAATCACTTTCACTAAATAGCAATAATAATTTTACTCAAGGTATTACAGAGCTGACTCACCCTACCTATGACACTATCCCTCATCCTAACAACCTGTAAAAGTATTTCACTCCCAATATACAACCATCTCATGTTGACCTTAACAGAGAATTTTCTTAACAATATTTGATAATAAAGAATGAAAATAAAATTACTCAAGTGATAGAAATAACAACGAACATAAACAAAGATACTTGAGATAAGAGAAACAACTCCCTCAAAAATCCAACTTCTTCAACAAAAGATTGGGAAGTTGTCCACTAAAAATTTTACTGTGAATCTTCGACATGCATAGCAATAGAAAATTCACCAACAAAATAAACGTCTCTTCAACAAACGTTACAAATAACAGAGCTGCAAAATACTCGAAAACTTTTTGGTACGAAACAACAACGAAGATAACCTAGAAAATTGCACAACAAAGGGGAAAACATAGCTACCAGATATGGACAATATACCCGTGAAATCAGCTGCAAAAGATAATCTAACATTCTCCAAAAATCCTAACTGCCAAGTCACAATATGCTTGTCATTTTTCTACCCAAAAATGATAACAATACAGTACCAAAAGTCACATAAAACAGAGCAAAAAATGTCCAAAAGTTACCAAAAGTCTATGTCTTATCTTAGTCAAGATATGATTTCAATTAAATCTTATCATGACTAGAATTTTATTTTAAATAAACCTCATTTTCAAGAAATCCCACATAAAATATACTATTTGTCGTAGTAAAATTTTACAAATAATTAAAGATATCTAATTACAAATAATGCCTAAAATGTCATTACATGTATCTTGACTGAAAACATAATTGTTTATAAGTCTATAGTGCTAAAAAGCCGACTTTGAATCCAACCAATTTACTTAATGAATTCTAGTAAACATAAAGTTTATTAAATAATATACAATCTATTAAAAATTTATATTTTTGTGAAATAATAAATATCTTGGTAGAAAGTAATTTAACAATTACACGTTTCTTGCTAAGAAACATCTCATCATTTCAATTAAGAAAGTCATACATAATTATCAATCACACAACTTTAAATTAAAAAGTATATCACATGTGAACTGACAGGGGGTAAGTAATCTATTACTCTCAATTGAACATATATCATACACCATCCCATCAAAGTGACGTTTATGTTCACAAAATTCATAGAATATTTGAAAAGGATGCTCCATGTGTCAATTTGATATTGTAATTTGACTTATACACTTATATTTATAGTGATCTTTGCTTCCTAATTTTTTAACACGTGTAATGTAACATGTTTATAGGTCGAACTTTGGAGCAGTCGCCAAGGTCCCCCTCTCAATACTCGCAAAGATAGTTTTAAATTTTGTATATAATTTTATGTGATGGAGTTAACTAATAAGAAAAATTTGAGCAATATTAAACTATATATTCACGAAAAGACTGATAGGCAAAGGTGGACGTGATCAGGAGTCCAATCATACATGTTATACGATTACAATGAGATTGTGGGAATACGATTTTCGATTCAAGAGTCCAATTTTCTTTGGTTTTTCGACTTTTTGTTGCGCGGATGTTTTGTCCTAAAGTTGCATTGGATGGTGCGTAGATCTATGGGGGGATTCTTAGAAAAAGATTTGACATAACAACATCCAAATCCCAAATTCCAAATTGTTTTTTGCTTTCGAAACTGACAAATTGGCTCAAACGTCGTTTTCATTAGATGGAGAATAGGCTTTAAATTGAGGCAAATACCAATGTTACGAATACCCTATCGAATTTAGTACTGAATTAAATTTTGGTATGATATTATACCGGTACCGATCAATATCAGATACCGTTTCGAATAATTTTTTAAATTTATAAAATAGTCCCTAAATTTTTAAAAAAATTACAAAATAGCTCATTGTCATATTGTATAGTTGTACCGTATATTTTTAACTTTGTTTCTAAAAATCAAAATAATAAATAATAATTACAATTAATATGAAATAACAATAATTTTC
>JANZXP010000008.1:13947620-13962595 GCA_027576715.1 Erythroxylum flavicans | reverse complement strand
AAAGTTTAACTAATAAATTAAAAAACATTTGAAAAAAGAAAGGGGGTGTGGAGTGAGAGGCGGGAGGCCGGAGACGGGAGGAGGGAATTTTTTTTTAATTTTTGATTTTTTAAATTTTTTAATTAAAATTAGAAAATTTTGTAATTTAGTTCCTATATTTTTCAAAATTTTCGGTATTGACCGGTATTTATAATACTGGCCGGTACCGGCCGGTACCGACCGGTATTTAAATCCGATACCGAAACTAATATTTCGGTACCTTTTTTAACCGATAAGGTACGTACTGGCCGGTACGGTACGGTATTCACATTAACGGAAAAGACCAAATCAAAATTTTTGGTTCCCAGAGGGCTTTTAGGATCTACGGCCATATATTTAAATGTATGAAACGTAAAAGAGATTTGAATTTTTAATTTTCTCAAAATATTCCTTTTAGATTATTTACTTATTAAAAATTTAGTTTTCATTTAATCATATTATTGAAAATTTATTATTGGTATATTTGAGGATTATAAGTTCTATATCTAAAAAGTGGTAGTAATCATTAGATTGTATATGTAACTAAAGAATCATTAGATTGTATATGTAACTAAAGAATATTGTTTTAAAACTCTATTGTGAGAAATAACAAACTTTATAAAAATTTTTTAGACAATTAATATTTAATTTTATTATGATAATCTAAAATTCGTAATTTTAATTATATATGTATCAATTTGAAATAATATAATAAAGAACCCCTTTAATTTGCATTTATAATAATTGTTGTTAATTTAAATGATTTAAATTCTAAAATAAACATTTAATCGATAATTTTTTTAATATTTCATATGAAATAATGGGAAATGCTTTTTTAATACCTAATGCACGTTTTAGCATATAAAAGTGAAGAACTATGTATTTTAATAACGCACAATGAATTGCAGTACATTTTTTTTAAATTTTGTATACCATTGGAGAAAAAGATCCTTTGGCATATATAAAAACGAAGAAATCCTTTATATTTTGCTAAGAAGAATTTAAATATGATGTCATTTATATATTGATCGAACTTTTAAGATCTACTTGCTATTGAGAATATAATCTTATACCTTCTAATCCTACAATTGATATGCAATTAGAAAAGTGCTTCAATTAAATTTGAAGTTAGAAATATTATCAAAAGAAACTTGATTAAAATTAGTAATTAATACTTATAAATGAAAACTCTATAATTTTGAATATTTCTTAATTCATATTAAGAAAAAAGATCATTTTAATTCTTAATTTGACTTTTAAGTGTTGTCAAAAGAAAATTCTTTTAGACTTCTCACATAATAGATAAAAGCTTTTCTTGTTACTTTAAATATATATTGCTTATACAACAAATATTTTTGTACTTGGAAAATTACGAGTTTGAATCACGAAGACAGCTTTTTATAAAATACAAATGAAAAGCTGCATATAATTGATAACTTTCCTCTAACCCTCGTAAAGTAAGGAGTTTTGTGCACTGGTTAATAACCTTTTTTTTATTGAACTTTATATATTTTTTATTTATTAATTTTTTGTCGTACCATAACGAACTATTTTAGTTATATATCCAGTTCATTGTAACATCACTAATTTCACGTTTTTTATAATTAAAATTTGTTAATGGTGTATGCATAATTTTATGAAATGATATAATAGAATCTTATGTAAAGAAAACCTATTTGTCTGTTTCACAGTACATGGTTTATTTGACAAAATTTATAAGGAACATTTGGAAATGCCATCCTGTAACAGGGATGCAGCTATTGACCCTATTTTTATTGTTTTCTAGTGATTTGTCTAAGAATTTTTCTAGTTTTTGAATTCAAATTTAAATTTTTATTGAGTGTATTATTATTATTTTATATTTATACGTACATTCAATCACTTCATATGCAAACTATAACTAATATTTCCCTATTATATTCTTTTTGTCTTTCATACGATGAACTATTATGTTTCATTAATATCTTTTCATTTTAAATATCCACTACATATTCTTTTCAAAATATAATCGCTTACTAGTGTGCTTTGATTCTACAAAGCACGTATAACAAACATAACTAGTGTGTCATGCATGATTTATGATGCTCTTGATCTTAAAATTAACAAGATGATTACGAAGATATTACTCAAAACAAATGCAGAATGTTATCAAAAGTCAGTAACATGACTCATACGTGAGATATTTATTAAATGAGATGTTTTAGCATCCAAAATCACCTTGTTCATTATAACCAACTAAATATAATCTTCATATTTGAGATGGGCAACACATCTGATCTTGTTTTCTTGTTTAAATCAACTTACAACTCGACAGGTAGAAAAGTTCTCTTTCTTTCATCCTTCGAGTTGTAAGTTGATTTAAACAAGAAAACATGATCAGATGTGTTGCACGTTTCAAATATGAAGACGATATTTCTTATGAATTAAAAAAAATTGAAAGATTGATAAAAAGAGGTAATGGAGCTGCATAAGAAATTTGAAATTCCTACTTTCCATGGTGTAACAGATAAACCCCTTTTCAGATGGTGATACTATTACTTTATATCCCGTAACCAATTGATTGGACATATATTTGTAACATAATTAATTAATTAAAATTTTTTATCTTATATATGTTTTTTTAATTAACTAACTTGTAAAATAAAGTTTATGAGAAAATACATTTTATAAATAAAATTATGATGATACCATAATTATAATATTCATGTTATCTTTAAATTATTTATAGTCATTTCTCTATTAAAACTAAACATTAACAAATTGTAAAACTAGCATATGCTATATTTCTTCTTTATGAAGTAGACATATCACGTAGATTAAAGTATAAAAATACTTAAATAAATATGTTGTTACTTGTTATAAAAATTTCACTAACATGACTAATATGAGAATTTCATATGAAATATTAAAATGTAGGTTATGATCATTGTATAAGTAATCATTTAACTTGAGATCTCTAAGTTAATTATCTCATATAGAGATTGTTATATTTTAATACTACTTATGACATATATTAACCAAATTGGTAGTTATGGAAGACAACATAAACTATATATATAGATATTGTTGAGTGATAACATAAAGTTTATAACCCTAAATTAATTAAAGAGAATTTTTTTATTATTCTTAGTTAGTATTAATTTGAAATTTTTTGGATAAGGTAGAATCACAATTTGAAAATAGTTTTCAAACATCATTAAAAGAATAAATTACTAATGCTCAATGACTAATATAATTAAATTCAAATAGAGTACACATTGATTTCACACTCTATGGTTGATTAGAATATTGTATGATGAAATGATTAAATTATATAAAAATTTATGCACAAAATTTTAATCAAATGACATTCATAATATTTGAGTGGTAATAATACATTGCTAGATGTTAATATTGTTGATTAATTAGAAACTAAAGATAAATTAAACAATTTTAATTTATATTTAAGATTATAATTTATATCCGTTGTATTTATGAATTTAATAGATTACGCACAAAAAGCCATTGGAAATAGAAATGGTAAGTTATCTAAGTTTGACTTAATTATAAAATTTACAAAACATTATAGTTAAATATAAAATACTTGATAAATAATGACTAATATTGAATTTTATTGAGACCTAATTAGCGTTTAACTATAATTAATTGTAATACTAATTAAAGTTTTTTTGAAATTGTGATTATAATTCAACTAAATTACTAAAATGTTTAAACATTATTATAAATTGTGAATATGGTATACAATACTTAAAACTCAAAACGTACGCGTTTTGATACCATTCTTAACTCGTTTATATAAGTACTATTAGAAGTTGGACATTTGTCTAATTAAATCAATTTGCAATAATTTATTTAGAAATTGGTTTTGTGAGAGACTTGCCTGAAGGAAAATTAAATTTTATAATAAGATATAATTTATGATTCATGGCTTATTATATTTATAAATTAATTTTATTATAAAATAAGAAATCTTAAATTTTTAAAAAATTATAAAAAATTATAATTTTCTTCTAATGAAATCACATCGTAATTATCTTCCAAGGATGAGGTAAAATCAACATAATTTGCAGAACTTCACTAAAAGAATTGAAGGTTGTTCATTGTTGCACACGACTTAGAATCTTCTTTCATAGATCACGGATGTGGATGATTCGGATGCCTATGCTGAAAAAAGAAAAGAAAGGAAAGTTTATATCTTCAAATCTCGATCCACAATATTTAATAAAATCTTTGGAATCTGATTTTTAAATCCCCAAAATCAATGTACGATCCATGTAGCTTTAAAGCTGATGCTTGAGGAAAACCCTCTACGCACGAGCTTATAAGAGATGAGTCTACAGTGCACATAAACCTTTTTTAAGGAAACAAATCTTGAGGAAGATAAAGGCATATCGATTGTCAGTACTGTACAACTGTGTACGTGGTACAGGCCTGTAATATTTGGCCTTTATAAATTATGTGGACGATATAAAAGGGGAAATAGAATGATAAGCTGTTGTATGATTGATTAGTTACGAGTAAGATCCACCAAATAATGCACAAGAGAATTATCAATCCCATGGCCATCAAAAGAGAACACGAACTGCCGACACTGTACACAGGCTATTGATTAAAGAGCAAGACTAAAATGTCTGAGTCCCCAAAGACCGACGTCATCTATATAGCATAATGCTTTGTAAAAACTACCATTATTAATTCCAATATGTTTTAAATAATTTAGCAAACTATATTCACACAAATAAAATACAATTCTGTTAGATTTAGAAGAGTCATAAACAGAAAATCAAGTTCTAAAATGTTATTTTTTATTTTTATTTTACTAAAAGTCTAGAACAAAGAAAGAACTTAATCCTATCTTCTCAAGGAGAAAGGGAAAAGAAGAAGAAGATATTGATGCCGAGCATATTATTTTAAAACATTCCCAAAGGCAATGATTTTATCCAAGCTATTATTATTAGGAAAAAGAAAAATTCGATAATGGTGACATACATCAGAATGAATAAGAGAATTAAGAGAGGGATCAATAATGAGAGATAATTTTGGTGGGGAAAAGACGCACCGGCACCACACAGTTTGATCTGATGCACAAAAGCAGAAAAAAACAAAAGAGAGGGCCTCGTGCAACAAAGTTCACAACTTTAATGAAGTAACGGGATTAAATTATTTTTTACTATTTATCAGCGGAAGGACGCATCGTGACGTGAACTAGTAAGTAGTAACAATAAAGGTCATATTCCTAGTTGGCATTCGTGCGTCTCTGTGTGGGAATTGGATAGACATAGACATTCTTCTCGCTGTCCTCTTTCTCTAACTAAATCATTTAACTCAAAAAGCATTAACATTTTCTTAATATTGGCGTGCACGTGTATTGCTTTTCTTTTTCTTTTTTTGTTTCTTCCTGCATACTGTACGTTATCAATCACTTCCCAGTTTGAGTATAATGTACTGCTCGAAGTAAAAATTTAACAAATTAAAATTGTTTATCAAGCATAAGCTAAGGTCTTGATGTTCTAAACTCAAATCTCTAGTACGGGTCACTGGACCAAGAGCCTAAATTCAATTAATAGTTTCAAAATTTAGATATGTAATAAAGTAAATTATATTTTAAATTAATAATTTTACTCAATTTTATAATATAAATGTAAATATAATTATAAATTATAATTATTTTTTGGTTTATTTTTTGAATAGAGAAATTAAAAATAATTATTTTAAATTTAAAATATTTAATTAATTATAATCTATGTGTATGATGATTGATTATGTTTGAGAAAACGATAAATTCTACATAATAAATTAAAATTTGAGCATTAAATTGATATAGTTTATAATCATGAATAATAATATAAATCAAATTAAGTTTAAAATTTTAAATATAATTTATACTATATAATAATATGATAATATGTAATGACTAGAGTTTGCATTGATTTGACGAAGTCAACTATGGTGAAAAGGGTATAGTTAAGTTTTAATTAATAGCCATTAAATAAAGTCTTATAAATCACTCTCATCACCTATATATAGTACCCCAAAATAAAACATTACTAATATATCCGTAGGTTGGAGGAGAAGAAATTAAGAAAGGTGGAAATCAATTTTGTTATAATGAATGGAAATATATAGATGGACCTCAATTCTTGATAGGGTAGAAATCCATGCTTTGATTTTAGTATCTGATTTGTCCCTTTACACGCTTGAATTCACGCTCATTTGTCGTTGCTTGTGATCAATCTCTAATTCATTGTTGGGGTGATGGCATAGTTTTATGAACTATCTCAATCCATCAGGGTCAGCCCATAATTCCAGTTTCGGTAGCTATCCAAAGTTCTATCACCAAAGCATATGGTCAGAAATTTGGTTACTTGTCGAGCCACAGCATCTGGTAACTCTTTATCACCTATAGTAGATTACTTGTCCTTAGTTGCCTATCGTTTCGGTTGCTTCTCCCAAATTTCTATTACGCATACGTACATCTCTAGTGCTGTAGGAGGAGATAGCCTTGGTTGATGAACTATCCCTTTCTACACTTGGGTGCTATCTGTTCTTGCAGTGAAACTTGGAACTTCTCGTAAACTATTGATTTGTGATATTTGCTTAAAAAGCCAACCTAGATTATGACAAGACAATTTATAAAAGATTAAGATTTCAATCAAAGTTATCACATTAGACTTCTTTCATATTACATTATATCATTCAACCGAAACAAGGATTTATCTTTGAATCTAGTTATCCATCTTTTTCTAGATTTTGTGTTTGGTCCACACCAAAATATAGGATAGATAACAGTAATATTTATAAAATCGCAGAAGGCAGGCAATATTGAATAAACTGGGAGATGGGAGATGGAGAGTTGAAGATGAAGCCCTCAAAGAAGAACACCAGATCTTTTATTCGTAAATAATTTTTTATTAAATTTTATCAATATATTTACGCAAAACTCACATAAATATTTAGATAAAATTGACTGAAAAAGGGTTAAAAAACTCTCACTCGCATAGATGATTTGGTGTGATAGAAAAGAGTATAAATTCGTAATTGGATTGTAGTGTTAGTGTCGTGTTTGGTTTTCACATCTTATCTTCTCTTGTGATAGAATGGAAGGGAAGAAAAGGTATGGTGTGGTGGGGTTAAGCCTCGTGATGATTGGGTGCACGTGTGGTTACTCTTGCCCACGTGTGCCTGTCTTTTGTCACCCGTCGACTTGATTGATTTGTTTCCTGCCTGTCTCTTCTCGCTTTCATGATATTTCTTCACCCCTTCCTATATCTGAGGGAGCAGTGGACGTAACTCTAATGTTATGCAATGATTTCTTTAAAATCATTATTTCAAATAATATACAACACCATAATTCCCAGAATTCGTTTGTTGAACGATGGTCCTCTAGTCGTAAGGAGAAGAGGCAGCAAGATTCCAAATTTGTTGGCATAATTTGAAAAGGGGATTTTATTTCATACGAGTACAGTACACTTAATTAGAACTTGCAGTTAAAAGAGATCGAATTTCGTAATAAATTCCGTCAAAGATAAATTGATTATGGTGACGTCGGCCGAACAGCCTAGGACAAAATTCACTGGGTGTGAAAAACGCAGGGGAATTTAATAACTACAGATGTGAGAGACAGTGGAGCCAGAGAGGCTTCACGTGTGCTTGACCTTTTTCTGGATACCTTGCTCAAATGTCTATGCAAAGGCAAAAGGCTTTTTACTTTTCACCCCGTTCGTGCAGAGCGCAGAGTGCAGAGTGCAGGTTGCAGAGTGAATGACCGGCTCATTTATGAGAGGCATTTATCGGAGAAAATTAAGGCAGGCTTTTCTTTTCCCTTACTAATTTTATACACCAGACCAGCAACTGAAGGCTACAAAGTCAATACTCATCTAAAAGACAATAGCTACAGTAGAAAACGATAAAGCTAAGCTGACATTAGTTATAATTAAAAGATTTGGTTTGTTCTTACGCCGGTTATACGGGATTACATCTCGTTTACCAAGAGACAGGAGAAGTGCAATTGCTAAATATTCATAAATTTGGTGTCTAATATAACAAGCTGCTCTGGTTGCACTTCAGTTTCTTGGTCAGATATCTTAAAATCTATTCTGTCAAACATTGAAATGGTGTCAGATCAGTTCTCTGTCGCTTGTAATGTTTTGCCCTGTCATCTGACAAAGGGATTAGGATTGAAAATTGCTCAACTTTGCCTCTCGAGTTTTGTAATCGACCCTTTGTACAAGCCGTTTTTGGAATTCCCATCCACCACTCAGGCAAGGCAATACCAACTTCTTTTAAAAATAACAATCATATATATCTTAATATTTAATCCAATTCCTAAGTTAGTTGTAATTTATCTAATTCCACTACAATAAAGAGGGGTTTTTGGTGAAGAATATTTTTATTGTTAAAAGCTTCAAATTTGTCGTCAAAACTTTTTAGCGATGACAAAAATTTGTCATAAGAACTGTCACAAAATCACGATAGTAAAATATTATTGGCGAAAAAACGTTGCAAATTTTATTTCGCTCCGATTTCAAATACGCCACTAAAAGAAATAAGTAAGGATAAAACAAATCGTTGCCAACGATATTTTGGGATGCTTTCTTTTCGTAGCTAAAAGTTATTGGCTACGGTACCGTAGATGTGGGTAATAATGTTTTGTGACGATTAAGTTTTCGTAGCAAAATATATTTAGTGACAATTTTCATGGCGACTGTCAACGTAATTAAAAAGTTTTGGTGACGATTTTAAAATCATAGCCAAATCTTTTTAGCTATGAAAGTTTTGGTGGCGATTTTAAAATCATAGCCAAATCTTTTTAGCTATGTTTTTTATTTAATTTTAAACATTTTTTATTTAATTTTTAATAATTATTGGTGACGTTTTCAAGAATGTAGCTAAAAGTTTTGGTGACGAATTTTGATTTTTTACCAAACATTCCTATTAAAGTTTTTTTCACTTAATTATAATTATTGGTTAGATTTTTAATCAATCTTATTGTTATTTAGATTTTTTGATCTATAATTAATTAAATGAAAATAAAAAATAAAAAATAGAAGCATTTTATATAAAAATAAAATATAATTAAATGTTAATTACGAATGTTAATAAAAAAACTTTTGTACAAACTAAGACTCGTTTTAATCGTCACTATTACTTACATAATTTGAGGCAAGTATTTATTTGATTGTCTTTTCAAGCTTAGTCAACTTTCGTTCAGTACGATCTAACTTTTGTTTATTACATTCTAACTTTTCTTTGTTGCATAGTAACTGCGCCTTAAGTGACCGATTCTCCTCTTGAAGCATCGTTACATATACTGGTCGTGATGAGGATGAATCAATTGGTTTAGGGCTATACCTAAAGCCTTTGATATAGCCTAATATTGTACTAAGGACATTGTTGCAAATGTCGTCTACATTTGACTTATTTCCGTCAGACAATGATCTTTGCAACAACTCCTACATCTTATTTTAAAATTTAAAAAACAAAATTAATATTTAAATTCAAATATTGTTAGTAATACATAAATAAATAAACTTAAAAATTAAACAAAATTTTATACTTACATAATTATTTTGCGCTTCTTCAGACGCCCAACCTTTACCTTCCTTATAGTGTATCAGTTTGTAGAGTGTGATCCTATCACATTCTTCTCAATGTAATTCCTTCTGACTCTATTTTGTGGAAAAAAAGTATTGAAACACAATAAATGATATTGTATTTACTGATATAATTATAAATTCTAAACAAAACAATTACAAATTCATTTCATACAACAACAAATGATTTGGACCCTTGGTTGTGAGGGGTTTTCATTTTGCTCTATTAACCTTGACTTTCTCACACTTTTCCTAAATAAAGAAAAGAAATAGCCATTAAATTATGTAACAAGATTAATTGAAGCAAATATGAAGAGAAATAAGACAAACCTTAATGTTGGTAGAAACCCAATAATTGCACATTTTGCTCCAATTTTCTAGAGTTACCCATTTAGGAACATGTTTTCTTGTCTCCTCATTCGAAGGAAAAGATTTTTAGTATTTATGTAGTCGATAAAGATAATCCTTAACCCTTTGTTTCAACAGTGAACTCACACAGCTTGAAACTTCAGGATTCTCGATATCGACGATATTGAGCTTCATATGTAAACAACAAGTAAAAGTGAAATCAGTCTTTAAATAAGTTAAAAAATGCATATAATTAAATAAATTGAAAAATGCAGGAAACTTTGTTCTGAGCATTCGGTAGAAAGTTGTATTCCTTTAACTACTTGGCATGTTGAAGACAACGTAATTCAGTCCTGACAATGACCCTTAACTCATTAGATAATTTTGTTATTGGATCTTGTCAATAAGACGACCTTGCGAAGTGTCAATATGCACAGACAACTTGTTGTTTATTGTAACATTCATGCGTTACAACTTAGAACCTTTAGTGATACCTTTAACTCTTTTTTTTATTTCGGTATTGGAACTTGACACAAAAAAATAATGATAAGAAAAAAATGCATTAAACATGTAAATATATATTTGAGGGTAAGTGTAATTATAGGTGGTAAAGATTAACAGAACTGAAGATCCCTCAACATTAGTTGAGGTAGATAAAGGTTATTGCTAACTCGCTTCATTGGTGGATGAAATCAGTTGTTGTTGTTGAATAGGGTATGATTGATCTAGTTGTTATAGAGGAGGAACATCTTTGTTAGTTGCCACATTCTTTTCCTTGTTTCTACTAGGTGCCATTATATTGAATATCTAAAATGATATCATTAAATGATTTCTCAATGATTTTCCAATATAAAATAAAACTAATTAGAATAACAACATAAAGAACTTGTCAATGTTTTCCTTAAATCATTTCGGAGTATTTGACAAAACATGAACAAATCATAATCAAATATGATTGGGTCTTTGGCCCTATATTTTGAATCACATTAGAAACATTTCTTACTTGTTTCGTTCATTATTTTTTATGATTTGTTAATTGTATAAATTTGGTATATGAGGGCTGTGGCTGTGGCTATGGCTAAGGTTGTGGTTATGACATACCTTCCTACTTCTTCTCTTTATGCCAAACCAGAGGTTGTCGATTATTGCTTATTTAATTGTGTGTAATATGTATATAAACACCATGTTCAATTCGCTATTTTGCATCCCTTGTATTTCTCTCCACCCTAATTCCTTAGAAATTTAATTTTTAAGATATTATTGTTATGATTTTCTAGAGTTGAAGAGATCTTTATCAGAAGCTGTCCTTTTACAATTGGTTAAAAGAAACAATGTATAATTTAAAAACTTTACAAGTCTTGACTTTTTTGTCTATAAATAACACATCTAACAAATATAAAGAAAATTTGAATCATATTTCAAAATTCAACATTAATATGGTCGTAGTTTCTTTCAATAAGAAATGTGTTACATGTATTTGTACTATTGTTGCCAACTCTTTACAAATTTTATTACATGCTTATATAATGAAAGTTAATAAGAAAGTAAACATTAAGTTATTTAGTGATGTACATTTTATACAAGGGAGGCATTTTTGCTTCAACCAACACAGTAATAAAAGTGCTTCATGATTTTAATTTATGAATAAAGGTATACATACTTCATAGCATATTTAAAGGCATCATATACAAAATCCTTATTCTAAGTGTATTTCAACTACTTATAACACATTAAGTACAAATAAAACTCAAAAATAACTTCAAACAAAATGTCTAACTTTCCTCTTATACACACACACACAACACACACACACACACACACATATTTATATATTTATATATTTGAAAGATAAATGAATCAAGCATAATGAAATACATTACTTTTACAAAATTTTTAGGAAAAAGCTAGAATCAGAGACTCTCCTCTTATATATTTGTAAACACTTAATTTTCTAAATGGATATCAATACTTTAAACCTTCCTTTACAAATAAATGGTTGTCTCTGGCCGATGGAGAACAATTATTAGCGTTCATTATTCATCAAGTCCTTAACATTGATCAACACAATGCCATTATGAATATTTAAATTGAGCACTCTTTATGCTCTTTATTCTCGAATCTTAGAAGCTTGAGTATATGTTGTTGATTCTATAAAAATAGACAAAAGATGAATAAATCTAATTGAGTTAGCTAATTTGGGATTAGATTTAATTAAAATTTGTTAATTAATTGGTTTTGAAAATTGTTTAAAAAATCAAAATCTACTTAAATTTGAATAATTGAATTTGATACATAGACTATGATTATATTAGCTCTTTAGGAAAAAAAAGTTTATGTTATATCAAAGTTAACATAAATCTCAATGCAAAAAATGCAAACTATTTCATTAATATAAGATTCAATTAGATTAATAGATTTCAATGTTACAAAAATTAAGATAAAAAGATACTAATCTATCATTATTCTTATATAGAAATCACTCATCCTTTTGATATATATAATTACAAAAACTTAACACTCCTTATATATCACAATCTCTTCTCTTTAGCACTACCATCCTCACAAAACATAAAAACAGAAATAAATAACTTTGTTCATAAGTTCAAAATAGAACACTAAATCTCTATGACAACTTTCATCGAACAGTTTATAGGCTTCAAAAATTCAACACAAGCTAACAACAAAAATTTTGTCTTCTCCCTTTCTTCACCAACATCAACACATTCAATCATTAAAAGGCCAACTAAACACAAACAAGTCAACAACTAACCCTAAAACTGAACATCAACATAGCCTTTAACAATATCTATAACTCAAGAAAAAAACAACAACATTACAAATACTTACCTCGACTACAATTGCAGGGAAATGATGGAAGACAAAATGAAGATGTCAAGATGAAACAAGATGAACATACAAAGGGAAGAACCAATCGACGAAGAATCATGCAAGAGAAAGGAGAGGCTGAAAGACAATTTAGGGGGTCAAGTTGCCCTATTAAACAAATGCGGATACGGTGTCATTTGTTGTTAAACAAACGATGTTGTCTTAGCTTAATTTTTTTCATGCCAATACATTTGGCTACCAATTTACAAAATCGTTGTCGTTTGGATTGCACAGAACAGAATACGACGTTGTTTTCGCTTAATTTTGTTAACATCCGTCAACATTTGACGACAACCTCATAATTCGTCGCCAAATGCTAAACAGTTTCCAAATATTTGGTTACCAATTTAGAAATAATTGACAATACTAAATTTTTAATATATTTTTAAATTTTACTAAATTTTCAATATATCATAAACATAAATTACTATAGAAATTATATATAATAAATGCAGTTTTGTGAGACCACATAAAATTATGAAATCATATATATTAAAAATATTAATAAAAATATATATGACATTTTTGTTAACTAAATTTATTTTTACACTTATACAAATCATTCTCATTAATATTAAATTTGATCTTCAAAATGACATCGTTCCTAACTACATTTATAAACACTATTTACAATAGATTTTGAATAATATTAAAATTTATTTTTAACAATATGATATTAATATTTATTATTGATTACAATTGATGTTAATATTGAATATTAGATTAATATTTATTATTGATTACAATTAATGTTAATATTGAATATTATCATATATGGTAATTAGCACAATGTTAAATGAATGTATAGATAATAATTGTAACTAGTATAATGATTTATGAATTATTACATAATTTAAAAATTTTCTCATATATTGCTTATATAATATATATTACTCTATTTAATAATATTTATCTATTTATTATATAAAAATTTCATACTTTAACATATAATTTATATATTATATATAATTATGTTAGTCAAAGGTGAAGCCAAATGGTGATGGCAAACCATTTGGCGATGAGTTTTTGAATCCTCACTAAATGCATTACAAGAAAAATGTCGTTTAGTGACAGAAATTATCGATAGAAAACATAAACATTCTGTCTGTAAGTTAGGTTAATGACGGACTTTACTGACGGACAAGGGCGTCATAGAAATGACCGTAGATAATAATTACAGACAAAAAACATAAAATCTGTTGGTAAATTTACCGACAGATATTTAATGTTTTGTCGGTAAATATACCGATGATTTTTCTGTTGTTGTCTGTCGGTAAGTATGCCGATATGCAATATCATTCCGTTAGCGTATTTATCGGTGGTTTGTTCTTTTCTGTCGGTAAATTTGTAAAATCATTACCGACATTTATGTTTATTCCGTCGATGAGTTTACCGACGGTTATTTTGCTGTCGGTAAATTTTGCGACAGAATTGGATATTCTGTCCGTGATTACTGACGGTTAGTAGTCTTCTGCCGGTAAATGGAATTGATTTTATCGACAGAAACACAAATGCCCGTCGGTAAATTAACCAGATAAATTTTTAAAAAAAATATACTGTCAATAAATTTTATTTGATGATGTTATGATTGAAGCATAATTTAAATAGTTATGAATTTAATAGCATATATTTAATTTGTTTAAAACAGAAAGTTGATTGATGATATAAAGTTAAAAAGATTTAATTGATAATAAAAACATTAAATTGCATATAATTAGTATTTGTAATTCAAATGAAATGACTAAAAGTACAATAATGATTTGGTGACGGTGGATGCTTTGATTGGTGCGATGAGATGCTACCCCTACCTTTCAACTCATCCACCTCATTACGGAGTTGAGCTATGTACTCCATCAATGTCTGCACTGTGCTCCGAAGCTCTTAGACTTCATTGATTGTGGACCGCCTACTAGATGATGCTGTACTGGACGTGGATGATTGCAAATACCATGTATTCATAAATGAACCTAACCCGAATATCCTTTCACGATGGCCCCTACCACCCACTGCAAGAAGATAGGTTTGAGTCTCATCAACATCTTCAGACTGCTGGGACTGTCGTTGAATGCTTTCTTGTATTTGGTCCTATCAGAAGGCAATGTTTATATTAGTAAGTGATAATTATTAAGC
>JANZXP010000008.1:13892596-13937095 GCA_027576715.1 Erythroxylum flavicans | reverse complement strand
TCATTATTTAGATATTATTTTCTTAATTAATTAGAAAACCAATCTTTTAATGAATAGAAAAGTATTTTCTAGTACATTAAAGAAGCTTATTTTTAATTAATAAATAAAAATATTTTTAATAAATCAAGAAATTTATTATTCTAATTTAAAAAGTAAATTTTAAATAAAATAATAACTCTCTGAATAAAATAATTATTTTATTTTATTTTAAATCAAATTAAAAAATAAAAAACGCATTTCTTAATTATTTAATTATAAAATATAATTAGTTACTAAGTTTAATTTTTTAAAATATAATTAACTTTAATTTAAAAATTCTAAAATATTAATTAAAATCAATTTAATGTTAAGCTTAATCTAATAAAAATAAACAAATAAATAAATAATTCAATTTTAGAATAATTTTTAATTCTATCAAACTATAAAATTAGTTTATTATGATTTTAAAATTAACCTAAATTACACTAATCTATAAGTCAAACATTCTTATTTCACTTATGAATTCAGCTAATTAATTCCTAAAGAAACTTTATTCTATTAATAAATTAATCCAATAAAATGCCCTATTTTAAGAATCAAACAGCATAATTCACAATTAGGATAAGGCCATTTTATTACCAAACACTCCAATTCCTGGTTTAGGTTAGATGTTTTCTTGCTAAGAAAACCCTATTATCACGTTTAAAAACCCCAACCGCCGCCCACAAGACCTAACGAGCATCACGTGTCACATCCTATGTTCCGGCCGCCGTCGACCTGCCCAACTTCCAGCGACAACCACAACGCCAAAAGCTTAGGCCCGGTCGGCATCTCATCTCCTGCCAGCCGGTAGGAAGATCTCCACAACACGCCACCGTCGAATCCAGCTTCATTCCAGTCGTCACCTTAGTCAGCAACTATGGCGACGGTCTCATTCTCCAAGACAACAGCGAGCCATCATCCTCATGCCAAAACGCGTATCCTCCATTATCTTGCTGCCACATCCATCAATCCACAACAGACAACAAGCCGCACTGGCATCTGGCAACCCACCGCATTCGAGCTTGAGTTCCTCTTTTCCCCTGAAAGACGATGAAGAACGTAAGGCGTGTTGTGGATCACGGTGAGGCGGACACCGAACAGTGCTACATGTGTTTCTTAGGTGCTTCAGAGCGTCTGTTTTGTTAGGCTTACGCATAAGCATTGTCTCTCTGCCTCTCTTGCTGTTTGCTAAAGCCCTAGTGTTCCACTGATCTCCTCTCTTGACTTAAGACATTGAATTCAAAAATTGATTGTCTTCTTAAAGCTAGCCACTGTCAATTATAGTAATCGACTGATGGGTAGAGCTACGGGCTCTCTGAAATTGAATAGAAGTTTTCGTAAACCTTTTAGATTCCAAGGATCTGATTTTAACAATGAGGCTTTGCAACATTTGCCAAGTTATTTTGTATTAATACCAACTAATTCCAAAATCAGTTACAGAGGACAGTGGGACAGGCGAACCGGGAAAAAGACAATTTCAGTAAATTCGTACCTGAATTCTTTTTCTCGTCGTTCCTGCCGCTGTCGTTGGAAGAACTGTTCGTCCTTTAGTGTCTATTTATAATAAAATTTGTATTTTAAAAAAATTTAATTTTAAAATTTAATAGCAGATTTTCGAATTTTTTATTTTTTATAAAATAATTTGTGTGTTAATGTGTCGCGCTGCATTAACAGATCTATAGAATATTGAATACGTGTGTCACGTGATCTATTAATTACATGACAGGCTAACCAAAAAAAAAAAGAGAAGAAAGGAAACAAGGAATAACTTATTGGAGGATTTCCTAAGAAACACTAATATACGTTAAAAGCAAGCATGGAAATGGAATGATCTTTTTAAAAGGAAAACCAATTAGCATATAGCTTCCCAAAGTCACTAGGCGCTTTTTGCAGCTTATTAAGGTCATCTTTTTAAGTTAAGAGTTGCATCTTTAATTGATAGCCCTTTGCCTTTGTCTCTGCATGAGAGCTGCTTTCTGAAGCTTAACAGTTGGTTCATTCATTTTCTCCATTATGATCTGCTGATTTCAACTTGAAGTTAGATGTTCAAGTCATCTACGGAAGGTCCTTTGGAAATTCTGATCAGTTCTGATATAGACAAATAAGTATGAACCCACTCACCATGTAATGTGGTTACTATTTAACCATCCTAATCTGAGCATAAAAAATTATTTTTTATGCTCAGATGTCATATCTTTACTATAAAAGCAAAGTCATTTACAAAGTATATGTATAAATTAATCTTTCATATCCTGCGCCTACCAACGCAGACAAACTTTACAAAAAGTTACCTTTTGTTAAAGATGTCATATCATTATTACAGAAGCAAAGTCATTTGCAAAGTGTATGTATAAATGACTGCTCCCTATCAAATTATATAAAAGCATACACACTTTACAAAAAGTTATTTGGTTGACAATAGACTTCTTTGGCATGCATTGCAACTCTAACTTTAAACTTAGAGGTTATGAATAACAAAGCTAAGAACAGAAGATAGAATTTTGTGTAAAAGCTGCCCAAAATTTTGGGCTAGTGATATTATAAAATCTGGACGGATATCATTGATACCCTCCCTCAAATTGATGTTGATTAATCAATCAGCATCAATTTGCTAACAAAGAATTGATGTCAAGCACGGGTGAGAGGTTTAGTGAGAATATCAACAATATGACAATCTGTAGAGATGTGAGGAAGAGTAATAGAACCATTGTCAAACACTTCACGGATTGAATGACAACCCACCTCAATATGTTTTGTACGCTCATGAAATACAAGATTAACTACAATCTGAATAGCACTTGTGTTGTTGGCATGTAGAGGAGTAGGACTAGATTGCGGATAAGCCAGCTCAGAAAGTAAACCATGTATTCAAGTAATTTCAGAACAAGCGGCTAGCATAGCACGATATTCAGCTTCAGTGGAAGACTTAGAGACTTTGTCTTGCCTTTTACACTTCCAAGAAATCAAAGGCATTGCCTAAATAAACACACCAATTTGTAGAACGTCGCGTATCGGGGCAACCAGCCCAATCAACATCACTATAGGTAGCAAGGTGAAGAGAAGAATCATAAGGAAAGAAAAGCCCGCGGGTAGGAGGACTAAGAAGATAGCGTATAATTCGCTTGACAGTGACCATATGTAAATGTTGCGGTGAAGCCATAAATTGACTTACTAAATTGATTGCAAAAGATATATCTGGTCGAGTAATAGTCAAGTAAACCAGACTACCAACTAGTCTCCGATATAATGTTGGATCGGGAAAGATATCACCTTTATCTCTTCGATATTTGACATTGACTTCCATAGGAGTATCAACTGGAGTAAAATCTTGTAACCTGCTAAATTGATTATGTCACTAAGATATTTTTGCTGATTAACAAAGATGTCGTTGCTGCTTTTGTATATCTCAAGTCCCAAAAAATAAGCAAGATGGTCAAGGTCTTTCATATGAAACGAAGTATGAAGAGAGGCTTTAAGTTGCTAAATCTCACTAATGTCAATAGCAGTAATAATAATATCATCTACATAGACGAGTAAAAGGACAACACCTTGAGAAGTCTTTCGTAAAAATAAGGAAGGATAGTATTGACTTTGTACAAAACAAAGCTGAAGAAGTGTTTGTCAAAATTTCTCAAACCAAGCCCGAGGGGCTTGTTTTAACCCGTATAATGAGCGCTTCAAGCTACATACATCTGTAGCATTAGAAGTAGTAAAACCTAGAGGAGGACGCATGTAAATGTCTTCTTTCAGATCCCCATGAAGGAATGCATTTTTAACATCCATTTGGTGTATAGGCCAAGCTTGAGAAGCTGCAATAGCCAAAATTATTCGAACAGTAGTTATTTTTGAAACTAGTGCAAAGGTTTCCTTGTAATCTATCCCATATTCTTGACAGTTACCAAGGGCCACCAGTCGAGCCTTATAGCGATCCAAAGATCCATCATATTTAAGTTTGACAGAAAACTCCCACTTACAACCAATGGGAGTGATAGATGGTGGACATGAAGCAATATCCCAAGTATTATTTTGTTGCAAGGCATCTAGCTCCTCTTGCATAGCTTGTTTCCAACAATCATGCTTAACAGCTTGTGAGTAACAAGTAGGAATACTAACAGAGGCTAATGTTGAAACAACGGATGTATGAATACCAAATCTCTCAGGAGAGTAGCCATACCTGTTGGGAGGATGGGCGATTCGGGTGGACCTTCAAAGTGGGGGAAGCTCTATGTCAGGTGCTGGTGGCAGTGAAGATGCTTGAGGAGGTCCCTCAAAACAGCCCTCGTTCCTCTTTCGTTTTACATACACAACGCCAAGCCTAAATCGTGTAATAGGAGACTGAGGGACAATATCATAGGAATTGGACTCCTCCTCAAAAAAAGGAAGAATAGAGTGAAACGAGAAGTTAGGTGTAGAACTATAAAGAGGGAAAAATATTGTTTTTCGAAGAATATTACATTTCGAGATATTCAAACTCTTTTAGTAGTAGGATCATAACACATATAGCCTTTTTGGTATGGTGCATAACCAAGAAAAGCACATCTAACAGATTGAGCAGAGAGCTTAGTTCGTTCATGAGGAGGAAGAAGAAGAGCTTAGTTCGTTCATGAGGAGGAAGAAGAACAAAACAAACACACCCAAAGGGACGTAAATGAGTATATTTAGATGTTTGGCAATGAAGACGACAATATGGTGATTGATGGTCAAGAGTAGGCGACGGAAGTCGATTAATTAAATGGATAACTGTGGATATAGCCTCAACCCAAAATTGTGGTGGAATTTTGTGGTCATGTATTCCCCTCCAGAATCAGAACAAGGATTTTGATACTTTTAGAAATTTTGTTTTCAATTAATGCTAGAAATTTTTGAAAAGCATCAAAAACTTCAAATTTACATCGCAAAAAATATACCCAAATAAAACAACTATGGTCATTAATAAAGGTCACAAAGTACTTATAATGGGCATGAGATATGACTGGTGAAATCCCACATACGTCACTGTGTATTAAATGAAAACAATGAGACGAATGTTGTCCATGAGATGGGAAAGGAAGAGTTTTGCTTTTGCCCATTTTACAACTAGAACAATCGAAGGTGACATCTTTGTAAGAAAAAGGAATTTTATTACCGAGTACTCCAGATTTTAACATAGATAGAAGAGTTCTATTATTAGGATGACCTAACTTAGCATGCCACAACTTGCAGTCATCTTGAATAGAATTACAAAACAAAGAAATTACACTCATAGATACCATAACAAAGCTAAGAACATAAGACAGAATTTTGTGTAAAAGTTGCCCAAAACTCTGGGCTAATGATACTATAAAATCTGGACGGATATCATTGACAATGAAAAACTTGTTAGGTTGTGGCTTCCTTCTCCTTAAAGAATTTGCTATTTCTTTTTGTTCATATATGATGCACCAGAGCTACGACAGTGGCAAAGACAACATTCCTTTTGATTTTGTTATGTTTGAAGCAGTTTAACATGAAATGCTTCTAATTGTTTATTCTTCTATAAAAGGCTTTCAGTCAATCGAATCCATTGTCAATCTTACCAATTCCTTACTCCATGGACAATGGGCCTGGAGGTGGTCGCTATTTTTGTAACTACTCAAAACACAACATACAAATGGGAGAATTTCTAATGTAGTTAAAATTAATTAAACTATCTTTTGTGTGCATCTTATTTTTGACTAGTAATCATATAAAAAAGGAGCGTTTAGGAAGGTTATACCTTCCTTAGATGTATCAAGCATCACGAAAAGGTTTGTGTTTCCTTGCAACTATTTATGGTCTGTAAGATTTAAACTTTAACATTCTAAGCAATATTACAAGCATATAATTCACCCAAGAACATTTATGACACAATTAATTCAATATCTTCAAATCCTAAAATTAGTGCTATAAAGAAAAGAGAGAAACACTAACCTTGATCCATATTCGTGTAATCTCTTCTTGTTAGCAAATCCCTTCTTTTCGAAAAAACTTTATCCACTCTTCCCTTCTTGCCTTTCTTTGTTCTTTTCAATGGTGCAAGAACATATGCATTTTTTTAATATCTGTAAAAGTTTCTTCAACTTGAAAGGAGAGGGAAGAGCTTTTTTATTAAGTAACCCTAATGACTCTAATGCCCTTTAACAAGTCCAATAACCATTATTTTGGGCTCACTTTATATTAGAATGAAATAAAGTAATATGGGCCACACTTATGATCATTAAATTAATCTAACAATCTTCCACTTGACCCATGTTACGACTTAATGATCCAACAACACAAGTGTGCACCATATATTGAATTTGTTAAGCCATCAAACTTGAATGAATTGAAATAATGGGATCATGGCAGTCACAAGTCATCTAACGACATGATTCCTTCCATATATCCCATAATCATCTCAACTTAAAATAACTGTAATTGAGAAACACTGTAATCTTCAACTTTAATGTTTCTTAAAACATAATTTGTCATCACAATAAAACAATGCGTGTACACAACATAATGTGACAACTAATAAATAGCAAAAAATAACATTAATTGAATTCATAAGTGTCAAAACAATAATAGCAAATATCCAAACATATGTACATACATAACATGATCTCATGCTAATAAGGGCTTATCTATAATGCCCATCCTTTCAACATTGTTAGTAAATGTTTTAGGCGGTAATCCTTTAGTTAACGGATCCGCTACCATTAGATCAGTTCCAATATACTCAATCGACACTTTATGTTTTTGCTATTTCAAATCCATATGTTTAGAACCCTTAGAAGACGTATCATTTTTAGAGAAGAAGACAAATAAGGAGTTGTCATAATAAATTCTTAGTGGTCTACTATACTATCGACAATACCTAGCCCTAAGACAAAGTTCTACAACCACAATGCTTGAATAGTGGCCTCAAAGCATGCCATAAATTCGACCTCCATAGTGGAAGTAGCAATTATAGATTGCTTTATACTCTTCCAAGAAATTATCCCTCTTGCTAGTTAGAATAGATAACCAAAAGTAGATTTCCTCGAGTCTACACAACCAACATAGTCTGAATCTGAGTAGTCGATCACTTCTAAGTGATCTGATTCTTATATGTGAGCATGTAATCTTTGGTGCCTTGTAAATACCTAAGAAATTTCTTTGCAGCTTTCTAGTGGTCCAATCTAGCATTGTTTTGATGTCGGCCTAACATTCCAACAGCAAAACTGATATTTGACCGAGTACAAGTCTGAATATACACTAAACTCCCAACTACAGATGCATAGGGAATAGATTCCATTTCCTTTCGTTCCAAATCATTCTTGGGAAAAAAGAATAACTTATATTATTATTTGAATAAACAACATCAAGAATAATAAAACCATCTAACATAAAACTATAACCATAATAAATATTTTGAAGATATAAATCCATTCCACTTCTTTGGAACTTTACATCAACACTAAGCCTTATTAAAACTAAAATAATGATTAGATTCCATCGAATCTTTGCAACATATAATACGTAATGTAGGATCATAGATCGATCACCACGAATGTCTAATTTGCAGGTTCTAATCCCTTGTACAACAACCTTTGAGTTGTCACCTACATAAATCCATCATGTTTCATACGGGATTTTTTAAGAATTTCACGAAGGCATCTCTATCCTTAGCTACATGCTTGGTTGCTCCTAAATTTACAATCCACAAAGGATGTGATTCAATAAGTAAAATTGAACAAGAGAAATTTATGGAACAAATGTCTATATGATAAGATTTTACATTTTTGGACATTTTCCTTTTCCATGTCAGTTCCCTCTTGAGCAAAATGACTCTTATTGCCATAATTAAAGCACCTAACTCTTTTTGTGTTCTAATTCTTAAATGGAAATTTTCCTTTTCCATGTCGGTTCCCTCTTGCCTTCTTTGAGTCTTGAGTATAATGGTATGTTTCTTACCCTTTTTTTCATTTCGATCCACCGTGATGCTTATCCTTTTGATCCACAACTCTATGTGAGTTAGAACCAACTACATATGCCTCAAAGGACATCTTTAAGGCTTCAAGATATTCTTCTCATAGTATAAGATACCTTGTAATATCTTGATAGCATTGTCAATTAGATACATCTCCATATACTCCCAACTCCAAGATAATGAACATATCACAAATTGAACTTATTGCCCATCTGATTATTATTTGAATAAACAACATGTAGAGCAATAAAATAATCTAACATAAAACTATGACTGAAATAAGCATTTGGAAGATATAAATCCATACCAGTATTGTAGAAATTTACATCAAAACCAAGGCTTACTAAAACTAATATAAAGATTAGAGTTCAACAAATCATTGGAGTATAAAATACTTCATGTAGGATCAAGTGTCGACCACCACGCATATCTAATTTACAGGTTTCAATCCCTTGTACAACAACCCTTGACTTGTCTCCCATATAAATCCATTGTGTTCCATACATGTTTTTTCAAAATTTGCCGAAGGCATATCTATCTTTAGTTATTGAAAACACTAAAATATTCTTACATCATCAAATGATATAAATCTTAGATAAAAATGGTAAGAAATGTTATCTATCATATAGATAAACTATAGGATCTTTGAAACATATGCATCATTAATTAAATCAAATAACTCACTTGGATTTAACTGTAATCTATTGATTAAAAGGCTCTATAAATTTTTTTCTTGCAAAATTTTTTTGTTTAGGATTTTAATATTTTCTTAAAACTATCATCAGATCTTTCAAATAAACACTCTCTTATATTTATAAATAATGTCAATTTATTAATTGATCATTAACAGTTAATAAATGAAAGATTACATCCCAAACACATCAGGTGTGTCTATTCATTACCACATTCACTACAATAGATAAGCTTATTAGCGACAAAACCAAACGTCGCTAAATATTAATATTTTGTCACAAATACTAATTTGCAATGAAAAATAATCATCGCCCCAATGGTAGCTGAATCCTGGTAACAAAATAATATCCACGACGTATTCATGAAATTGTCGTAGAAAGGATTTGGATACACAATATTTTTGTCGGTAAAACATATAACCAACGATAACTAATAACATTGTACATATGATTTTGTGATGTATTTTTTTGTAGATAAAAATTTTTACCTACTAAACCAGAGTCGTAGTTAATTATTTTTAGTGACGATTTTTTTGTAGCAAAATAGTTTTAGCTACTAATTTTTTGTTATAGGTAAATATTATAAGAGACATTTTCGTGAATGTAAGTAACAACATTTTGTGACGATTTTTTTAGTAGCTAATAGTTTTTAGTGATGATTATGTTTTTGTAGCAAAATAGTGTTAGCTACTAATTTCTTTTTGTAAGTAAATATTTTTAGAGACGTTCTTGTAAACGTAGGTAATAACTTTTGTGACAATTTTGATTTGGTAGCTAATATTATTTAGTGACAAAATTTTATTTTAAATATAAATATTATTATAATTGTTAAAAACATATTTATTTTAATTTATTACAATTTTTAAGACAATTTGAAATATAAATACGTTACATTTTATAATTAATATTGGTGAAATATTTTTTAAATAATAATAAATTGAAATAAAATAAACATATAAAATGGAACGCATTTTATATACAAAAATATTTACACATCATTTAAAAACTAAGAGTCCTTATCGTCATCACTGCCACTAACATATGCAGAACTTAATAATTGTTTAACCATCTTTCTAAGCTTGTTCACTTCTTTTATATTACGATCTCACTTAGTCTTTAGTTCCTGGTTCTCCTCTTAAAGCGCCATTACATATGCTGGTCGTGAAGAAGATGTACCAATAGGCTTAGGGTCATACCCAAGACCTTTGATATAGCCCAATCTTGTACCAAAGACATTGTTGCAAATATCATCGACATTGGACTGAGGCCCCTCAAACAATAACATCTAAAACAACTCCTGCATCCTGTCCTACAATTTAAAGTATAAAATCGAGTTAACTAAAAAATTATTACTTACTATTACATAGAAAAATAAATTGTAATATTAATTTGTTTTACTTACATAATTACTTTGTGTTTCTTCAGACGTCCAGCCTTGATCTTCCTTATAGTGTGTTCACTTGTACAGTGTGATCCTATCACACTCTTGTCATTGGAATTGTGTTTGACTCTATTATATGAATTTAAAAAATTATAACCAATTAAAATTTAAAGTATTAAGAAATAGAATAATAAATTGAAAACTTTACACTTACAAATTCTCGTCGGACGACAACAAATGATATAGAGCCGGTGTTATGAGGAGTCTTCATTTTTGCTCTGTTCAACTTGGACTTTCTCACATTTTTCCTAAATTAAGGGAAGTAGTCATGAAATGTATAAACAAAATTAATGGAAGGAAATATGAAGAGAAAAAAACAAAACCTGAACCTTCACTGAGGCCCAATAATCACACATTTCACTCCAATTTTCTGGAGTCACCGGTTCCAAAACATATCTCCTTGCCTCTTCATCGGAAGGAAAAGTCTGGTAATATTTATGAAGTCTATATCGACGATTCTTCAACCTTTGTTTCAACAGTAAACTAACACTACTTGAAACCTCAGGCATGTCGATATCAATGACATTGAGCTTCATCTGTTAAGAACACGTATAAGTTAAGTTATTATTTTTGTTAAGTAAAATCGTAATACATATAATCAAATGAATTAAAATATTACCAAAACTTTGTCCAAAGAATTTTGGAGCAAGTTGTCTTCCTTCAACTGCCTGACATGTTGAAGGCAAGGCAACTTATTCCTCACAATGACGCCTAACTCACTAGCTAATTTTGTAGATTGGATCTTATCTAGCAGGCGATGTTGCGTGGGATCAATGGACACAGGCAACTTGCTATTCATTGCAACATTTATTTGTTGCAACTCAACTCCTTTTGTCTTACATCTATCTCATTTTCTAATGTCAGTATTAGAACCTGAAAATTAAAAATTCATAATAAAAAAAACACATTAAACATGTAATGAGTAATTTCAGCATTAATGTAAATATGTTTGGTTAACAAAAACATGCCTGAAGATCCCTCATGACTAACAGACGATGTTGGTAAAGGTTGTTGCTAACTTTCTTCATTTGATTATGCAATTGTTGGTTGTCTTGTGGGAGGAACTTCTTCGATCACTACCACCCTCTTTCCTTTGTTTCTACCAGGTGCCATTATAATGAACCTGTGTAAAACGAAATATGAACATAACATATAATCTTAACTTAAACGTCAATTTTTCACATGAATATAAGGAGTCAAATACTAAACATTCGACCTAACATTCCGCAAAAACATAAGTGAAACATTAAAAATATGCATCTAGTTATCGTAAATTAATATAAGTAAAACATCAAAAGCATAAGGCAATTATAAACATAACATTTCAAACAATATAAACAATTTATTTACATTCAATCATCATGATCAAGATTTTGAAAATCATCATCATTAATTACATTATCATTGGATTCTTCATCACTAATATATTCTGTCAAAGTATCATCATTGTCATTTAATTCATCATGAGTATAGTCTTCATCTGTTTGTACGATGAGATTGACTTGGAGTTCATCCAGTTGTACTATGTTGGCATCAACATCTCTCCTCTGAAATGATGAATCTCTGCATCTTCTATTCGAATGGCTTCATTATTAAACTCCAATCCAATCTATTGATATACTTCATATGCATCCTCATTGAATTGACCATTATCCCTTTCATAATAATCGAAGACATTTCGGTATTGAAACTTTTGAACAACCTTTCAATTGCTACCAAATACAATATCATTGATGTAGAAAACTTGCTTCACTTGACTTGCAAGGATAAAAAGATCAGTATCATACCATATCTTACAAATATAGATGCTAGTAATATTCCCGTTCACTTTCATGCCAATAAGATTAAACCATTTACACTTAAATAGAACAATATTTTATCCCTGATGTAGTGCAACTTTATTATTGCAGAGATGACACCGTAAAAGTCAATAAAATTGTCGTCATGACATCCCTTAACAATAACCCCCATAATTTTGGCTTCTAATTCAATTATCTCGATCTTGTATATGAAATCTCATGCTATTAATAATACAACCTGTATATTTTTTCCCACAAATATGAGGCCCATATGCCAAACTATATAATGTTGTTGTTGCTTCTTACACGTTACGGTTATGTTACCGTATCATCTGTATGACAAAGTGAAATTAAAAGTTATTCTCACATAGAAATTGTCATATGTTCATAATATGTATTAAATATTTAACTTACTCGATTTCTAAACTTTGATACAAACTTCAGCTTATGTTTTTCTTCAACATTAATAATCATTTGTTGCGAATGGACTTTTTGTGCTCTCTATTTAAAAAAGTTAATGACAGTAAGGAAATGAGATTTCGTGACAAAATTCTAATTTGATTGTTTGGATCAAAAGTAATATACATACTCAATATATATATCGACTTTCTCGCAAATTTTCAAAATATACCAATGAGCAATTTGGAATTCGTCTTTAGTTAAGTCCATATATTTACCCACAGTAAATGACCTTACTTTTTGGGAGAAAATTGACATGATCAAAATCAAAGTTATGTTCTAGTATATTAAATTTTGTCTCCACATCATTTAAGTACATTGAACAAAATGTCAAACATTCATTTGCCATATAAACCTTTGCAATAGACTCTTCAAGTCAGGCTCTATTACGTACATAATGCTTAAGAGAACATAAAAACCTGAACAAAATATAAAATATTAGGAATTGTTACTAACAAATAACTTTTAAAAAAGTAAAAGTTAATATGAATCACCTTTCAATCAGGAACATCCATCCAAATTGAACCGGTCTATAGAATTTTGCTTCATATGGTAAGTGAATTGTCAAATGAACCATAAAGTCAAAAAACGATTGGGGGAATACTATTTCAAGCTTACATAGAAACAAAGCTATGTCTTTTCCCATTTTGTCAAGCTCTTCAACTGTAAGTGTCTTGCAATATAATTGCTTAAAAAAATCTTCCAATTGACCCAAAGTTATGAACACATCCTTCGACAAACTCCCACGTATTCTAACATGAAGTAATCGTTGCAAAAGCACATGACAATCATGGCTTTTCAACTTTGAAACTTATCCCTTTTTAACATTCACATAACAACCTATATTTGATGCATATCCATAAGGAAACTTCACTGATTAAAGAAAACTGATAGAAAGATTGCTTCTTCCTTTTTGACATGTTGTAACAAGCAAAGGGAATAATGTATGACTTATTATCTCTTCTTTTCAAATGTAATTCTTTTCTAATATTCATATCTTCCAAGTCAAGTCTAGCCTTAATTGTTTCTTTCGATTTCCCATCAATTCCCATCACAGTTTCTAAAATATTCTCACAAATATTTTTCTTAATATACATCACATCAAGATTATGCCTCAATAGTAATCTTTCCTATATTTCAAATTAAAAATATGCTTTTTTCGTCTAATTGAGTTCAACATCATTTCTCTTTCACTATCTATTGCTTGAGTGTTTGTCAGGTGTAATGTCACCCAAATGTAATAGTTGGTAAATAATATCATCACCAAACAACTGCAACGGAGCTTCACCCAATTCTACTTTACCATTAAACAATTTAATCTATGCTCATGTTCTAAATAACAATGATGACTCATATAACATATTTTACTTTGTAGCCTCATTAAATAAGTTTGATGGTTACACACAAGATAAGTCATATACCCTTTAGTGCTCTACCTAGACAAATTCCCATAAGCTGGGAAATCATTTATAGTCTATAAAACAGCGGCATGTATTATAAATGTTTCACCTTGAACAACATCAAAAGTTTGTAATCCAAATTCCCATATATCATTTAAGTCATCAATTAACGGTTGCATGTATACATTGATATCCTTACCAGGAGCTGTAGGTCCTGGAATAAGCAAAGACAACAACATAAAAGGCTCTTTCATACACTTTCATGGAGGTAAATTGTATGGCACTAGAATTACCGGCCACATATTGTATGAAGTACTTATATTATCAAAAGGATTAAATCCATTTGAGGCTAATCGAAATCGAACAATATGACAATCATGTGCAAACTATAGAAGCTTTCTATCAAATTCTTTCCATGCCATTGAGTCTGCTAGATGACGTATAATGTTATCATCAATGTGTTTCTCTTTATGCCACCTTATAACTATGGCTATTTTTTTAATATAAAAACTCTTTGTAGTCATGGTTTAGTAGAAGTATCGAAGGATTTTATTCAGTATCATTTTCCCTATCTCATCATCTATTTGCCACCTTGATGTACTACAAATCGGACACTCCTAAACACTTTACTTTCCTTCCAAAATAGAACACAATCATAATTACATGAATAAATTGAAATATATCTTAATCCAAGGTCCCTTAACATTTTCTTTGCATCATATTAAGATTTTGCAATTTGTGTCCAATAGGTAATGGATAGTTTAGTAAGTCAATTAACATCTCAAAAGACTTGTTACTCCATTTATTATAGACCTTTAAATGCAACAACTTGACATCAAAAGATAGTTGTGAGAAATTTGAGCACCTTAGATATAATTCTTCTAGAGCAACTTTCAATAACCTCCCAAAATTATCTTCTGCAATACTACCAATTATATTAGGCATAAGTGTTTCATTCATAGTCTCTATATAATTCCCACAATCTTCTAACATCTCATCAATCCCATCATCGTTAACATCACAATCATCTACATCATTATTGTTACTATTGTCATAACTTATACCACCACTTCTACTATAACTTGCTTCCTTACGTTCACTATGACAAAGCTATGGACTAGAATTTATCTATTCCTCGGATTCGCAAGTGATTATATACCACATCTTAACTTTGAAAGTCGATATTTAAGCAATCGATGCAAGGACAACAAATTCGAAATTCATCACGTTGTTGTGCAAATTGCATAAAACTCTTAACTCCTTCTATATATTCAGTGGACCATTTTCGATAGACATCCAACTTTTATCTATGTATCTATACAATAAGAGAAGATAACAAAATTATTAAATGCATTTCTCGTTCAATTTTATGTTACAATAAAAGTTACTATTAATTAAGGAAAGCGGTGTTATTTACATCTGTGAATCGAGAAAGGGACGTCTCACTGTCATTCCTAGGCTTGTGGAATTTTTCATCGATAAGCCTCATCAGAGCTGCATCACCGATTTCCAACCTATATACCATCCTATGTTTCTAAGAATATTGCAAACCATTACACAAAATCAACACATCATTTGCATTAACACAAAACCAAAACACATCCAAGTTGAAGTTTATACAAACAAAGTTCGTAAGAAAAGAAACACTAAGGTAAGTGAGGTTGTTTGCACCTGTGAATCAAGAAAGGTACTTCTCGCTGTCTCTCATAGACTCATGAAATTTTCACTGATAAGCCTCATCGAAACTGCATCATCAGTTTCTAGCCTATATACCATCCTATGTTTCTAAGAATATTGCAAACCATTACACAAAACCAACACATCATTTGCATTAACACAAAGCCAGAACACATCCAGGTTGAAGTTTATACAAACAAAGTTCGTAAGAAAAGAAACACTAAGGTATGTGGCATTATTTACATCTGTGATTTGAGAAAGGGACTTCTCGTTGTCGCTCCTAGACTTGTGAAAATTTTCACCAATAAGCTTTATTAGAGTTGCATCACTAGTTTTTAGCCTATATACTATCCTATGTTTCTAAGAATATTACAAACCACAATACAAAACTTAATTCTTAATAGCAATCACACAAAACCTAAGATGAAACTCACATACTATTAAATCAAAACATATATGGACATTAGTTGGACGACTTACCTGGACGGATAGACTTCTGCACAATTCAACCATTATCATCACCAATTAATGCAAACAAATCAACAACAAACTCAAAACGTAACATAAAACCATGATACTATTTTTGGCTTCAATGATAGAACAAAATAAAAAGGTCAACATTACTCATTAGATGAAGAGAGAGAGTGTAGGGAGAAGATTCGTTCACAATGTCAAAGATAGAGGAGAAGATAGGGCAAAAACAAAGGTAGAAAACTTGGGTTTTAAAAAAACGAAGGAGAAGGGGCTAATAAGTTGAAAGGAGGGAAAGGAGGAGGGTAGGCGTGTCTATGTTTAAATAGACGTTGAGACGACATCGTTTGTCATCCCACAAATGACGTCGTTTCAGCTAAATTTTTTTCTCATCTGGTACATTTGGCGATGAACCTATATTTTGTCGCCAAATGTAAAACATTTGCTATGAAAATAAAATAGTGAAATTGTACAAAATTGATAAATCGTTGTCAATACTAAACCTTTTTATTTTGCTAAAATGATTAATAAAAAGTATATATTACAATCAAATTTGTTAACAAAATTTGTTTTACATTTATGCAATCAACTTCATTAAGATCAAGTATTAGAAATTATTAATATATAATGTTGATCACCATTTTCTAATATATTGGAAGTTGTTTATAATTAAACTACTATTATTATTATCTCTAAAAACTATCTCTATCTTCGTAAACCCAAACATGTCTCCTAGATGAAACTTTTGCTATCTTATTGAATAGGTTATCTTAATTTTATAACATGATTTCTCGCCTACCTTTTATTTCTTATAAGTTAACTTAATACTATTTATTTCATAACTACACTTTGGTGTTTTATACTTGGATAATTTTGTTGGTGGAGTGGGGGCGCATGAGGCCAAAAGATCCTATATTCGAATCCCCCTACCTACACTTTCTCGATCGAGTTTGTCATACAAGGCTTGCCTAGTGCGGAGTACCCGGTTGACATAATTTGCAGGCTATTGTGTCAATCTAGAGGTTTACCCAGTGCACATCCAAAGGATAACAGCTGTGAGTTCTTCCGTTCTAAATTTTTTTTTGTTTATAAGTTTGGATAGATATGTATAACTACCAGATGTGAAATGAGTCCTTAGTAACTCTTTGTCTTAATCTATTCAGACCTTTTGGTCCAAATATCCATTAGTACATAGTGTATAGAAGAAGTTTGATGCAAGTTTTCATATAGTTTTTTATTTTGCTAAAATGATTAATAAAAAGTATATATAAGGTCAAATTTGTTCACTTAATCAAATATTTTCCAAATTATTTCTAATGAACTACTATTACTATTATCATATATGGTAATTAACTTAATGTATTATCAAATTTGTTCATTTAATCAAATTGGCAATTGTTTTTTTATTACTAACAAAATTGAACTATATTTCTTCCGATAAAATTGAAAATGATATCGTACGAGTTAACAGGAAACAACGTCGTTTTGTATTAGGTTTTTATCACTACCATAATGAACCTCTCTTTATTTTCGTATTAGCCGTCAACATTCGTCTACATTTTACAGTTCAATAACCATTGTCCCCTCTATTGTGCTTGTCTCGTGTATTGTGGTCATCATCGTTGAAGAAGCATCCTTAATTGTGTTGGTATTGTTCTTCTTTTTCTATTTTCAAACCCTCCATCTTGTGTTGAGTTTTAATTATACCTTGAGGTGTTTATTACGAGTTCTTTTTTTTTGTATTTGTTGTATGAGTTGTGTTTGTGCTTGTATTTTGAAGAAAATTTATTGTCTTCCTTTGTTGGTTGTATATGGGTTGACTTCTTTTCACGACCTTTAACGCTTCTTTCATGAAAGCTTGCGAACTATTTGATGAAATGTCTGAAAGAGTATTTAACTCTTTTTGTAATAATAGTAATATAAGCATATAGATGATACTATATTTCTGTACATCAAAAACATGATCATGTGTAATATACTTTATATTCTAACGGTTAGATATGATATAAAGGGTAAATGGATAACTTTTATTTTAATAAGGCTAACTTTCATCTTAATAATTAGGTAGATTGAAGACTTATAACTACTAAACTGTAGTACTTTCACTTATCATCGAAAGTTTTATTGAACATAATGAATTTTATTCTAAATTCACTTCTGTAGAATATAACTCTTAACATAATTCATCGAATAATGTCGAGTGGCGACTAGTTTCTGATGATGAAAATTCATTTCATTAGGAGTAATGTGGCAAAATTGTCCCTACTGAACAAAAAACCAATGTAGAACAAATCTCCTCTTTATACACTAATAATCGTTTGCCTTCCATGGCCGATCTCCTTTTTTAAGGTTTTTAGTATCATTTGAACTAACTCACTTTCCTTATTATCCATATCTCATTTCCTATTATGAAGCTATTATATATATGAACATTTGATTGTATATACTATATATTGTGTTAAGCTTCCCTCAATCTTCGAGAGAACATAGATGGAAATGGAGCCAGAGGCCATGTCACAATGGTCTGTAAAAGGTTAGGAATATTGGTTGTTTTGGAAAATTCGTCGATTTCAATGACTATGTGTGGTAAATCAGGTATGCATATGTTCTAATTTGGGTTCATTATATAGTTTCACTAAACTACCTAAATAAGTTGTATACTGATTATGTTTTAGGTGAAACACATCATACTGGTAGTTCATCTGATCAAATTGTCTTCTATACTAAATCTAGGGACTCATTCACATCATCCTCCAAAAGTTTAGCTATAGCAAAGAAGTTGTTAGAAGACGGTGTCAACAACCTTATACCTGAGGGGAGATCTTTCACTATTTCAATTGGTGCCTTCGAGCGTACAAGGACCCTTATTGGGAATCCACATATAGGGAACTCATTTACCTTTATCGACTCTTATGTCATTTGAAATCCAAAAAATATATATATCGTTGTCATTTATTAATGGTATCAACTGGAATCAGCTTCAAACTTTATTTATTGTTTTGTCCGTAACAATTTTTAAAATAACGTCTCTATTAATGGATAAGACTGCGTACTATTGTTGTTCTTCTATGTTTGTAAGAATTGTTAAACTTCTAATTAAAACCTTTTAGTATTGACCATATATCATTATATTATATTGATACCATTTCCATAATTTTTATAAATAATAATTTTACTATTACTAAATATTAATGATTAACAGTACTTGTTAACTTAAATTTATGATATTTTTACCCTATTAAATTTAAAATTTTTGGTTCACAAATATTTTAGTGTCCAAAATATATTTACTTTTCATATTTTAAATAACCTACCATGTGTCTTTCAACAATATGCTTTAAACGTTGAAAATAACTTCACAACAAAAGATATGTTAACTACGATAGATTATAAAAATGTTAATTAGAATAACCCTTAACTACGATTATTAAATACACAAAAATCATTACAAACTATTTTCCAAATATTTAATTTTCATTTCTAGCGACGAAACACGTAATCGTTGCAATATCCTACCCATATTGCGATGAAACATATAATCAACACCATATGTTTTACAGTCAATGACGCTTGAACAAGTCGACATACATAGTCACTAATAACTAACATTTTGCAAAAGTTTATTCTAACGTCGCTCAATATTATGTTTGTAAAGCTCTTCTGCGATAATTAATTCAATTGTCACAAAAAAGGATAGGTATAGTTGGTGACACAACGTATTTTTAGTCGCTACTTGTTCTAATTATTCGCGACGCTTCACCATAATCTATGCTAATTACATTGATTTCTTGACATTTGCCGACATTACAGTTGTTTGTCACAAATTACTTACATTTGGGCAATGAAATAATACAAACATCGTTCAAACCTAAAGTCATTGCAATGGTAACGAGTAATGGTCGTAAAGTATTTTCCTATTACCGACATCTCTGTTAAACGTCGTAAAATCATTTACTTATAGCAACGAAAAAGAAAAGCATCGCAAATGGTTGCTTTTCTCGACAATATTCGATACGTCTCCAAAACAAATACAGCCAATACATCAATCTGTTGTAGTGATTGCTGCTGTGTCAGCCACCAATTAGAGTTTTTAATCTAAATATTTGAACGATGAAGTAATAAAAATGTAATTTTGCTTTATTTCGTTCAGAATTTAAAAGAAAATGCATTTTTAACTAATCTCTAACTTGTGCATATGTACACATGTCATCTTATATCCTCGTAATAGGAAAACAATTGCAACATTATTAACTTAAATAAAATTATTTTAATTAAATAGAAAATAATTACAATGTTATAAAATTAAAAAAGAAAATGTTACAATATTCAAATTTTAAAGGTGTAGTTTTATTGTCATTAATTTTTAATCTTTTTTAAGAAAATGAAATATGTATTGATAAAGTAAACAATAAAAATAAGTACATAATTGACAAGTTGTACAAGCTTCAAAGCCAAATTCAACCAAAGTTAAGACCAAAATTGCAATTTTAGTACTCTTATGTTACTAATCTTGTAGAGTAAAAGAGAAAAGTTATAATGGAGATTGTAGATGAGGTTTAAAAGACTAACTGGGAGTTTCACCTCTGCTTGAATTCATTGTAAAGTCAACATTTTAAGGAGAATAGTGAAGTTAATGAGGTATTAAATCAATAAACATAACAATGTTAGAACACAATTCTCTAATATGTGGGGCTAGTTTAGGATTGTGGACTTACTCCAACTAAATTGAGATTGATGAACAATTAGTTGCTCCTTGATAAACTTAGTCAACTATGTTAATAGGATTTAAATCTTGATTAAATTTTATTGAAAAATCTTTAAATTTCTCTCCTGTCATAAATTATAAATTGTTCTACTCAATGATATTTTGTAAGCAATGGAGTCTCCAGTCCTGCTACTCTACCTCAGGCATAACCAATGTATCAATTCCTATTAATTTGATGTGGGAGAGGTAATATTGCATAGGCATTGGATTTATCCCAGAATGATGTGAAGGGGCAGTTAAAAAGAAGGTGCTCCTGATTGTATCTCTTTATTTAAGTATTTGAATCTTTTAAGAAGAATCATATTTTAGCTTAATAAACCAAAAGCTAGCTTTTCTTAGGTAGTGTGTATAAATCCACCTTACTTAAAGAGCTTGCTTATCTGTAAGTATCATCCATATCCTCTAGATCATGAATATTTTGTTGGCAACTCTAGCAAGTAAAATTCCAAAGCCTCCTTCATTCTTGGGTAAACATAACTCTTTCTGCTTAACTTTGGCTAAATCACTTCTACTTGAGTCTCTTGACCAAAGAAAACTTTTCATGAACTTTTCAATGGTCTTAGTTATGATTGTAAGAAGCATAATATGAGATGACCAGTATACATGAAGACTATTCAACATTAAGTTTATTAATTAAATTATGCCTGTTAAGGTAAGATTTTTATTTCACCAACTTGAGACTCTTCTCTAGATTCTTTCAACCAAAAGATTGAAATCAGAGGACAACAATCTCTTAGCAGAGATTGGAATGCCTAGATATATGAGATGGAGCTTCATGAATTGTAAGTTTATTAAGTTAAAGAACGCGACCGTTGAGCAACCCACAGAGACAAATAATTGGTTCTTTTTTTGTTGACATTATTTTAAATGAGTTCTAGTAAACATAAGGGAACTTCTAAAGTTAGCATCAATTTTGGAGAATAAGATGAGATCATCTACAAAAGTTAGGCTTCATACCCTTATTCTCTTATATTTCAAATGATATTTAAAATTTTGTTTATGATTGATCATAACTCTGATCAGTCTGAGAAGCACTTCCATGTTTAAGGTGAAAAGATAAAGAGACAAAAGGTTTCTTTGTCTCAACCCTTTGAATCTCTTAGGGCATCTCCAACTCATTCCTCTAAAATGGACTTGAGTTTCCTCTATTTTAGAGATGCTATATTACTTTTCACTCCAACCCACAACTCTATTTTTCACACCAAAAAAGAATATTCTCAGTATATTCTTTTTTATCTTTAATTTTTCATTATTAAAATTACTTTATAAAATTAACCCAATTTTATTTTATTTTTTCTAATGGAATTTTAAAATTATTTATTTAAATATTTATTCATAAATAAATAATTATAAAGTTATAAACATATAATGAAAATATTTATAAACATGAGACTAATCCTTAAAATTACTGTAAAGGTATAATTACTTAAATAAACATATAATGAAAATATTGCAATATTGTTTAAATAACAAAATAAAGAAAGAAAGAATTAAAAAAGAATGAATGAATGAAAAAAGAAAGAAAAGGTTGAAAGAGAAAAAAAGAAAAAAGAAAAAAAGAGCTCGAAAGTTGGGAAAATTTGGTTTGGAACTATAGCATCTTTCCATCACTGTTCATGCTTTTCTTTTTCTTTTTTCCCAACTAATTGGTGTTGGACTGTAGCATATCTCCACAATAGAGGAAAAATAGTTGTTAGATTGGAGCTGATTTTTTCTCCATTTTGGTGTTTTTCCTCCATTTTGGATACACATTGGAGTTGGTCTTAATGATCTTTATAAGTTCTCTATTAGCCAAAATGAGAAAAAGGACAATAATTATAGATCATTCAATCCATCTCATATAGACATCATGGAATCCATATGCCTTAAGAGTGATCAAAATGAAAATGTAACTAATCGAATCAAAAGACTTATCAAAATCTATCTTCTTAATACAATTCTTACTTGAATTCTTCCTATTGTAACTCTTGAATAGCTCCTATGTTAGTAAAATATTATCTCCAATATGTCTCCCTTTCATAAATGCTCCTTAAGATGGGATCAAAATGACAAGTAAGTGTAGCCTTAAACCTTTCAGCTAATAACATGGAAATGATTTCGTAAACATTATTACAACAAGATATTGATCTAAGCTCCTTAAGAGATTTAGGGGAGTGTACTATAGGAATGGGGTAAATGAAAGTTTTATTGAGCTCCTTTAATATTATTTCATGATGGAAGAATTCAAATATTGCTTCTTGATTAATAGTTCAGTGAGATCCCACTTTTTTGGAAGAAAAAAGCATTCATTCCACCAAGGCTTGAGCATTATTGGGATGGGTTGCTTCATTCTCATTGACAAGTCTATATAAGAAATTACTTTCTTGAGCTGAAATTTTATCTTTGATGATATATTTTTATCTGAGTAGAATAAATGTTGTTTATAGGAGTACTATGGGAAATTAGACAAGTAGTTCACAACTTCCTATTTGAATTCTTTGTGTGAGCCAATCAATGAACAATTTTCCTTCTTAAGAGAATTTTTTAATAATTCCTCTTTAAAAGAACATCTTTGTGAAAGAAGCTAAAATTTCGATCACCATCCTTAAACTACTAATTTTTGGATCTTTGCCTCAAAAGGGAGCAACAGATTGTCATTTATTGATTGTACTTAATTAAGGTAGTATTTTCTTGTTCTTGAAAATGCTCATCATACAAAGATTGGTATAGTGATTTTTGGATCTTAATTAGCACTTTTATGTAATTAGAAACTACCAAAGCAATATTACTATTTAAATTCATCCTTGATCTTCTAGAGCTTTCTCATACAAATGAACATTTTATGCTCTTCAATGTCCAAGTTGAGTCACTTTAAAATAGCTTCCTCAATTCCCTTCACGTTTGTTAAAAAAATTGTTGAACTTGAAAGTTGAACTCTTCCTTTGTAAGATGAGCAAATCCTAAGCTAAGATAGGATTTTGGTCTAAGATTAAAGGATTGTTAAAAGTGCCTTTGCATTCCACTGTGCATTAACTTTAACTCTCTCTATTTTCTTCTTAAAAAAATATCTCCCATTCTACTTGTTGCTCCATGTAAAGAAATGAACCTTTATTTTTACGTATATATATCTTGAATATAACTGGCATATTCACTAAAGTCCTCAATATAATTCATAAGCCTGTCATTATTTTCAAATTATGAAGGATATATCATACCATTGAAATCACTTAATGTTACTATTATCCTTCTATAAGGATGATATTGGTGATTAGTATAGATAAGTCAATATTTCTTCGTAAACTTAGATTCCTACAATAGTTTTCCTTAAGCTTAGCCTTTAAAAGACCAATTAAAAAGGGTTTAGTGCCATAAATTTATTCCAGCAAAGCTTGTTATTTATTGAGGCTATTAAGCTCCCAAATATTTAATGAGATAAAAGACATTAAAATGAAGTTATTAATGTACCCTTTTAATTCCTTTTGGATTTTATTTTTGTGACACTTTTAAATTTTATGTTTGTTGTTGACTCTCCGAGCTCCTTGCTTTACGTAAAGATAATATGACTCCTTGCATAAGGTAAAGAATATTTTGTGGGAATAAAAGAAGAAGAATATGGATTTCCTTGTTTGTCTATATTGGTATCGTGCAAATAGCTCTCTACAATAGCTTAGTAAGCTTTTACGTTCATTACATGAGAAACATTAATTGATACCAATGTTGGAGGTTGAATGTCAAGAGTATATAAGACTTGATTCTTTATTTACATTAAGTCTTGATATGCTTGACTCTTCCTTATTTTTGGTTCTTCACTTGAATTACATATATCTTCTATGTTGCTCATTTTCCCCATTCTATGATTTCTTTATTGATTCAATTCACTCCTTTTCTCCTTTATTCTTCTATTGATCTTGATCTTTTACATATTAAGTTACTAATATTAATAAGGATAAAAATATTAGTAGTGACATGCTCTGTTATCATCAAATTATAAGCTAGAATCTCATTTGGTCAATCAATATTTATAATTTATATGGATATTTCATCTCTTTATCTCTACTATGGGGTCCACAACCTACCTTAACAAAGGTTGGTCTTAAAGATGGCAATGGGTTAGGCTTAGCCTGGGCAAGGGGCACGGGTCAAAGATAGCATAACCTAAATTATTTTTAAAATTAAAATGTCCAAATGATGTTGTTTTGTCAGTACTTATCTATTAGGCCCTGACTCGAGGCTCAAAATTTTCAAAAATAAAATCCGAGTCCTGGCCCGTTGACCTAATGTTAGGTTGGAGTGGGCCAAGCTGAGCCCGAGCCTTATTGCCATCTCTATTTGGTATCGTTTATTTGATGGAGGCTTTTGTGGTTAGACATCTCTATCCCTTTTAACAAATTATTCTAAGCGAAAACATTGCAGGAGTTCACTAGTAGTGCACATAAGTTTCTTACATTCTTTAGTGTCATAATTGCAGTTTCAGTGGAATCTATATTAACTTTTTGTTTATCATCTCTAAGATGGCATTGGACAAAGAGAGTTTTCTAAATTTTGTTCTCTTATAAAGTTCAAGATACAATTCATAAATGTATTTAATACATGCAACTTCATTTAAGTCTTTCCTTTAACTCTACCCCTTTTCTTAAGGTGATCAGCAGACTTGTTTCCTTTAATTTGTTGTGTTTTTTTTTCTATATGTAATATGTATTATTCTCCCTACATTAGCCTTTCTAGATCAATCTATATTTTTGCCCTCTTTTGAACTTCTTCAAAGGTGTGAGACCTATCTATTTGTAAGGACTTGCATAAAGGATGGTGTGTATTAACTCTTTTTTTCTTTTTTGAAAACTTAAAAAATTGGATTGATAGAATAAAGTTAAAGAACAACATACGAAGAGTAGCAGTACTCTCCGTAGTCTCTTACAACAAAGCCATAAAACACTACAAAAAGCAAACAAACCAATTGGAACAATGGCGTAAAACCCCTCTTATCTGCAAATTAAAGATGATAGTGTTTACAATTAGGCCTCTAAAAATAGAGGTACTTTAGAGGCTTCCTAGTTCACTTCCATCATCAAATTGACAATATGACAAACCAACTTCCTAAATATGGCATTATATTAATTGGTAACATCCAACAGATTTCCAATCCTGGACTAAGTGTCACTTAACCCTTTTGTATTCCATATTTAGAAAGGTCACTTAAGGGGAATATGTCTTCTTTTTAGTTTTCTTCCTAGTTGATCTTCTTTTGGATTTCGAAGAACTCGCATGAATTTTTTTTCTATCTCAACAAGTCTGTCATTATCTGGTTTTATCAACAGCAACTTACTTGTTGAAACATTATCCAGTAAACCATATTCATCTTCTGTCTCTTCATCCACTGAGTATGCTTCTACTCCATTATGGGTTTCTGGTTTATCATTGTTTTCAATTGGTTCATTCCCAACGGCTGCTAACGAAGTCAACATGTTGGCCTAATCCATCTAACAACGTTCCAAATACTGGGAGTTGCAGTCATTCACTCCATTATCCAGATTCATTGCTAGAGTATTGTCCTGTCAGATTTAATAAACCCATAATATTCTTTGTTTGAAAGCTTAAATTGCCATGACTAGACTTGTGCAAGTTCGAATCCCGCTGGAGCTCTGCAATTGTGACATTGTTAGCCTCATCTGTTACAGCCTAAACAACTAACTAATCTATAGCCTCATAAATAATTTCACCAGCTTCAACGTCAACCATACTAGTAATTGTGCTAGTTACTGCATGAGCTGCTCCTATAACTACATCGTTTACCCCATTAGCTACATTCCCAACTCTCAGGATATTCTTCACTATTTACCCTATGGGTGAGGCCAACTCGTCCCCCCTTTCTTCAACAACTATCTCATCAGTTTATCAACCACATCAGAACACACCCATTCTTCATGCCAACCCGTTTTAAAAAGCTTACCTTTGGGTTTCCAAGATTTACTAACCACGTGTGGTTTCCACGAATAAGTAATGGAGATTACCGACTTCTCCAGTTTACCATGTTCAGACAACCGAAGGATAGGGAGTGTGTCCGGAAGAGGACTCTGCTTTGGCACCGCCGTACAAACTTTGGCATAGCATAGACACTCCATCGATGTTGTCTAGGAATCCATACAAATAGGCATTCCCAGAGCACTTACCATGTAGCTAAGTCCTTCAATCCAGAATTCCATCGGGATGTTATGGAATTCCACTCATAAGGGAAAAGCATCAATCGAACCTCTATCTGTTTATAATCCTGACTACCATTTCTGAAGGAAGAGAGGTACATCTCCGACATGCCAGGGGCCTTGTTCCATTATTGCATCAAAATTGGTACTGTTAGCAAACTTAAAAAGAATGGATGCATCCTCCAAAAGCATGACTTCCTGCAGTCCTCGCTTTCCCCACCGTGATCTAGCCCATGCATTGACAATTGAGAAAGCAGGACGTTTGGCCTAGAAAAACCTAATCAACGCCGAAGACTAGACGCGAGCACCTGTTAGCAGTAGATTGATCGGTGCACAGAGGACTCCATCTTTGAGCACATTATGGTAGTGTTTGCGCTTACCTTTGTGGTGAATTGTCTTTAGCTTGTTTCTCCAAACCCCAGCTAGATTGGGAGTTGTCAGATCTTTGTTTAAGGAGGGTTGATTTTTAAAGATTTGATCGGGAAGGTTAACCATCGTATAGGACGTTGGCCATTGAGGCCGAAGCCTCAATGTTGGAAAGAATGGTCAAGGGGGCGGCTGGAGGATTTGATCACTCTTTTCTTGAATGCAATAGTTTTGATCAAATTTGTGTTGACTGTTAGAAAAGTGAATCTTGAACTGCTAGGTTTGCCAACATAGACGAAAAGATTCAACATTTTATTGCGTCTTTTGTCCCATACAAGTTTATTATTTTCCTAAATTGTACTATATTATTAAATGGATCTATCATAAAATTATAGAGATAAAATGATGGTAGTTTAAATTTTGATGAAAAATGTTTAAGTAATATGCTCCAATTGATAGGGTTGTCTACACTGACACATGTATGCTCCTGTTCTTACTCTTGTGGTACATCAAAAGACATCAGTCTGCAAAGATGTGTTATAGGTGAGGTTAGGATATTATTTCAATTATCATATCCTTCTCTACTTGTTGATTCATTAAAGTAGGCTTCATTTGAAGCTGACTTAACCTACTATGTACTATGAGGTAGTTTATATTTGACTTCATATGTCTCCACAAGTGTAGGCCTAACTTAGATAAATGCAATTAAGACCATCAATTATTGTTGTATATTTTTAAGCGTTGTCAAAATGCTTGCATAATCAAAGTTGAAATATAGTTGTGCAGATGAAGAGGGTGAGTCTATTGATTTTATCTTATAAAATAAAAAATGTAGGCATATGATCATTAATCGTACGCTTCTTAAGACTAAATAACTATAGCCTCATGATGGGCACCAAAGGATATAGTATAATTTCAATGTCCTTTATTTTTTGGGCTTAAGTATAAGCTCAAATATCTAAATTCATATCAGAAACATAATATGAATTTGTCTTCTGAACTTCTTCGTAATGTGCTAACAAAATCAAGTGTTAAGTGTGTTTCGCCATATTTGACCTCCAATAATCAAATGAGTAAAAGGTATAGAGAAGAAGTGTGACATTTAGTGAGAAAATATTTTTTAAAAAGAATGTCATTGTTCTTGAAAATGATGATTGATTGACAATGACTTATGGATAAATAAAATCATGATACTTGTTTTTATTTCATCTAATGTTAGAGATATATTTTACTTATTAAATCCGAGTCTATATAATTGAAATCTATGCCTATCAATAAATTATCAATTGTTATTTTACTCTTTTATGTTGGATAATATTAGACTTGATATGATTACAAAATGTAATCCTATGTCACAAAAATAAAATTGCTCAATAAACCATGCCAGATAATAAATTGACTTTGCTCCACCTAACTAAGAGTATGCTTTAATCTACTCTTATTCCATAAATTTAGTAAAAACTTTGAAATATTAATCAGCAAACTTTACAATGGAATTTCCTCTGATTGAAAATCTTAGTTGGTGCACGCCCCTGAAGATGAGCCAAGCTGCTACATATGAGGAGAAAATGTCAACAACATGTTAAATGTGAGTTTAACTATAAGATAGTGCCCAATTATACATATATAGCTTACCACACATGCATGGACATCATCACATCCACACAAGAGCCTCCCGTTGAGTGTATCCACGGCTTCAAAGGATCCTCCCCCTTCACTCCTCTGCAAAAAATTGCATTAAGCATTATTATTAAGCACTTACTTTTGTTTTCCATTTAAGTAAACTATAATTAATCGGCAGAATTTATAGTCAAAGAAGTAATGATTTTGAAGTATGTATCATTGTATACCAAGTAGTAGTTCACAGCAACAAAATTCGCCCATCTGTTTCCAGAATCAGCATAGCATGTACGGAGCATGTTTATTAGGTCTCCCGAGTTATCTAAACATGCGAACTGCTTAATGGGTATCGATGGAAAGTAATTTACCAGCACCAATGATTTCATGCTGTCATTCATAGGAGCAGATTCTGCTCTATTTGGACAATTTCCTGCATGCATACCCCCATCTCCATCTGAAAAATCACAATTCAAAAGCACATAGTAATTACAGAAAAGTGGGGGGGAAAAAAAAGAAAGTGCTAGTAAAATGGCGTGATTAGAGCTGGGAAATTAGTTCTTGTTCTTCTTACACTGATTTTCAACCATGTAGTTCCATTGGTACGCAATTCCTTCACTCTCTTCCTTGGATTTAATTGAAGTAAACACAAGTAGCCTGTTGTTATTTTCGATCATGTCGCTAACCAGTGGCCAATCTCCACCGTTTTTAGGCATGCTTGTTACTGGAAACCAGTATTTCATCAAACCAGCATCGGTGAAGACCTTTGTCAACCCATTTGGTGCTTGGACATAATCTTCTAATATCAAGGTCACAATCTCTGCCGGGTTGGCTGCCATGAAAGCTTCAATTTCCTTCAAAGTGTCAATAGCCGGCCCCTGAAAGCTCCAGAGAGCACTTGTCTCACTTTTTGTCAATCTAAAGTTCTGAAGAAAATGAATATAATGTTACTTACAAAAGCAGTATAGTCATGGCATTTTCCTTTGGACGAATGGCACAGCCATACATCTCCTTGAAAATCGTAAGTGTCTAGCATCAAGGCTCGAGCTCCATTCTTGATTAATAAAAAAGAGTTAATGTACATAAGGTAACGTAAAATCTAGCTGAAAAGCAAGCGAAAGGTACCAAAATGGAGCAAAAGAGCGTACATGTAGTTGGTTAGTGATACTATCTTCTTGATTGGTAAATGTGATCCGAGGGACTCCAGTGTGGGATGGATATCCGTCAATGGCAAAGGCATTGTGGGTTGTCAAAAATGCATATTTGTTGAGAGGAAGAGAATTGTTCTATCAACCACATATAAGAAAGAGCAGAAACATAAATACCATATATTTCATGAACAAGCTACAAAGCAGCCAAATGACTTAGATTCACATAATATGTAGCTCTAATCTCTCTTACTGCTTCAGCCCTAGTGTTCCTATAACATTAATGTGGCTAATTGAGTAGTGCTAGATACAATAGAATTTTTTTTAATTAATACATTAAATAGGAATTTGAAAAGGTTGTAATATAATTAATTTAAATAGTACTTAATTAAATCTTATTTACATGACACACAATATAAAAGCTTTTTACTTTTTGATGTATGAAGTCCAGAGGAAAGGAACTCTGTTGTTCAGGTAGAAATTGCAACATCATCAATTAAATGAGCTTAGGCCATCGGTACCGAACATGAAGCTTTTTCTCTATTTTTTGGGGTGAGACTCCATTTCTGCAAGCTCTCTAATGCCATCTCATGGTCTCATTTCTTCTCATGGGTAGATCAAGTCAGATTCACTAACAAAGTTTAATTGTCTTTCTTTACAGTTGTCATTATCTGATGGAGAGGAATGCTAAGATTTCTCCAGGCACAAATCAGCCTTTTCAGGTCTGCTTTGTTAAGTTCAGAGGAAGGTAATCAATTCAACGTAACTTTCTTTTTACATTTTACAAAGAAACTATTTTTATAACTTAACCTCGTGATATTTCAGTCACAAATATGGACAAATATGAGTTATGATTTAGCTTCTGTTTGAGAGCTCCTTATTCTCCTAAAGCTGTCTGCTATTGGCTTCCCTTTAGACTAGTTTTGCTTCCTCTAAAGTTGTAGTGTAACTTGGGCCTTGTTCGATAGACAACCAATCAGTTATTGTCTTCAGTTGTTTGACTCTTCAAACAGTTACAGAAGTTATTGGTGAGTAGCAGATTCGATGACTGATTTATGATAAACAACCAAAAATGAAAATGTTCTTATATAGGAGCGTTTTCATCAATCAGCCAAAATTTTAACTATTAAAAGTCAATTGTACCTTTTAATTGAGGTTCTTAGATACTTACGTTTTAGAAACAGTGTTTGTTCTTATAATTGTTTTATGCAGTTATAGGTTAAAAATAAAATGTTGACCTTAAACGAAAATGAAAATAGAAAGAGTTGCATAAGTTTTTCATAGATGATGAAACAGTATAAGTGAACATGACTTTTCTAAAATTTAAATTCTTATAAGAATATTCAACGAAATATTAAGATATATAATATTCATACCCTTATAATTTTTTTAAAGACATATTTTCATTAGTCATTTTACATATAAACAACTAATACTAAACAACTAATTTTATCAAACATCTCTAATAAACAGTGAATGAAATCTGCTGGTCAAATCAACTGATATAATCAGCTATCAACTAACATCTGATAGAATCTACTAATTACTAATGCAATTAGCTATTACCAAACAAAGCTTTAGTTTACTTCTATTTCTGGGCTCTTTCCTTGTGAACTCTTATTCTTCCTGTACCTGGTTTGCTTTAGGCTGTCAACCAGTTTGATTTTTTAATTAATTCCTTAAAAATAGAAAAAAGAAAAACTAGGTACCCGACAAAGTACCGGCCTAAAGAGGCCAAGCCCAAATCATTCGGCTATAACTTGTGACCTTCCTAGAAGCTGCCGAATAGGCACGTAAGTTGGTTGGTAACAGTGACGTTGTCTCATCCGCGTACTGGATTAAACAAAGTTAAAAAACTGACTTTATCTCGATGGTTTTGCAATCAAGCCCTCTCAACCAACGGCCTGGTTGCTTGGAAGTGGAAGTAAAAGAAAAGAACAGAACAACAACACTACTGTTAGCATGACAACAACGGCCTGGTTCTTCTTGTGTGACAAGTGGTGCAACTATATACATCTAATTAATATCTTAATTTTAAGGGAAAAACTGGAATCCAGAATGGATTCCGCTCCTCTTCTTTGAATGCTTCACTGTTCTCCAATGGAAGGGAAAGATTAGCCCTTCTCATTTCTTCCATGGTTTTTCCTCCAACCAAACAAAAATTTATTTCTTGAATTCTCTTCTAATTAAGTTCTAAACCTTGTATACCTTCTTTTCCTTCTAATTTGAGCAGTATAGAATGGTAGTAATAAGAGAGACAGATTCTTACCAGAAGCTTGAATTGGTTAGTGGCGGTTGATCTTACACATCTAGAACCTGAAAATCCTTCTGAACAGGAGAAACAGTAAAGCCCAGCTTCACAATCCTGATCCGACGAGCATTCGTCTAATAGCTGAACATAGGAAACCGTGGAAATGATCAAAATTATTAACGTTTAGTTTATAGAAAATCAAGAAAAAAAGAGAGAAAGATTGTGCACAAAGTAAAATTTTCGTCAGGGACAATTCACTGACCCTGCATTCTCCGTTGGAGCAACCTCTGGCAAACCAAAAAAGCACTGAAACGGTGATGATGATGATAAGAAAGCCCTGAGAAGTACTCATGTCTCGAAGTTCTGGTAACAAAGGCCGAAATTCTTACCCACTTGCGATACTGAAGGAACTGCAGAAAAGGGTTGCAAGATAAAAACTCCAAGATGTATTTGTAGTTCGTTGGTTGAGAAAACGATACGAAAACTCCACCAGACCATGATGCGAACACAGGACAGTGTCAAGTATTGTAGAAATATTGGTATCCGCAACTAACGAGCAATTAAGATAAGGTTTTCCTGAAACACAAGTCAAACCTAACAAAAGGCAGCATCTGTTGACATATTGGAAGGCTTTCAGACCAAATTTGTTTTTCCACGATCAAGATCTAATAAGAAAGCATATTTCTCTTATGTGTATATGTTGTCGTTGTAAAAGGAAAATAAATTGTTATATACGTTGGTAGATGAGGAAGAAGATCCGGCATGGAATTCATAAGCACACAAAATAAGAGTCGAGTAAAAAAATATATAAAAAAAAAGAAAAATAACCATAAAGACCACTCTTAACGGTGGTCTTCGGCGTGGAGTATGTAATTTCACTTTTTTAAGTTTAGGAGGACAAAATATGAAAGTGGCGTCCTTTCCTAGATGTTATCAATTTTAGCAAGTTAATCTTAAGAGGAACACAATTTAATAAGAAATAGGAATAGCATGTTGCGTGAAAAATGGAAAAAGATCGTAGTAGCCATTTTTGCTGATTATTAGTTATTTTAGAATGCTCCAAAGTGGAGCCAAGCTCATCTACGATTGAATGGTGGAATATGCTAAAAGCATTATTCTCTACCAAACACATACGAAATAGCCTTGGCTTTATGGATTCTTTGTGTACAATCCTTAAAAAAAAAAAGTAATAGAATTATTGCATATTGTGAATTACAAGTATTGAAACTGACGGCTAGTTTGGATCCAAATACTTTCAGATATTGCATGGTACGCTCCCTGAATTTATTAGATTGGACGTGAAGAAGTCGTGGATGGTAAGCATGATTTTACGTGCTAGAAAATTGGGACAGAATATAATTCCAATCATAATTGAATGATTACAAAATTTTTTATAAATTAATTTTTTACAAATTAAGATCAATTTAATTCTATAAAATGATTAATACATAAATTATAATAAAGTGTGAATTTAAATTTGTACCATATTTTAAAGTTTGATCATGTTCTTGTCGTACCTCTCGAAACTATTTCCGAAATCAATTTTCTTGACTACTGTAGGCACACAAATATCTAACCTCTAATAATATCCACATAATAAGTTGAGAGAACTATGTAACTTAAACAGAGAGAGGTAAGTAAGAAGTGTTAGCTCTATTAGAGCTTAACCTATTTATAATAAGTTTTAAATATTTTAGTAATTTAATTGAAATAAAAAATCATAATTAAATATCAATTATTGCCCAAATAAGATCCAATATTTCATATGAATCTTATTTATTAAATATCTCATATTTAAATATAAAGTTTCTCTAACTGTACAATCAAGTCCAACTTGATTAAAATAACTTTGCTCTCTTCAACACATTCTTTATGTGGGACACATTAAGTTTCCAAATATATTGGCAATGATTATAAATTATAATTATAATTCATAATTAGAATTAGATAAGTTAAAACTCCTTTTAATTTATCTTTAATTCTCTAATTAAATAATTTATAATCATAAATTAAGATTGACATCTCATAATGCATTATGACCACCCAAATATTTATGAATGTTAAAGTAGTTTTGACTAACCATTATGTAGATGATTTTGTCGTATAATTCAATCATTTCATCATACAATCTTCCAATTAGACATAAAGCATGAAATTAATGTTTACTCTATTTTGAATCCAATCATAGTAGTTGTCCATCATTAGCTATCGGTTTAATTAATAAAATTTTTAAACTATTTATAAAACGTCATTCCACCTTGACCAAGGATTTCCGAATCAATACTAATCGAAAACAATGAAACATTCTCCCTAATTACTTTAGAGTGGTGAATTCTATATTAATCACACAACTACTAGTTCATGCTACATCCAGTAACTACCGATTAACTGACCTATGATTAAATAGGTCATAAATAGTATCAAAATATAACAATTCTTATAAAGATAACTTTGGAGACTTCAAGTCAAAAGATCAATTATACAATCATCACAATAAGAATTTCATAGACATACAATTAATGTTCCAAATGAATTTCTCATATCAGGTCTATTTAGTGAACTTGTTCTGTAGCAAGCACTCATATGTTCGTTTAAGTATCTCTATACTTTAGCCTATGAGATCTACTACTTTCTTCGTAAGGAAAATAAAATGCTTGCTAGTATTTTTATGTTTTATTAATTTTCAATCTTAATAGAACAATAACTAGGAATTATTTAGGGATAATACATAAATACAATATGAATCTTATAATTATAATCTCATTATAATTTCATTTGCAATCTATAATTATCCTATGGACTTTATCATATACATCTAAACATGTACAAGATAAAGAATACCTTTAAATAATTATCACTAAACTATAGCCAAAGCGATTGACTATAGAGCATAAACTAACAACTTGGGCAACTTATGTTCTACAATCCTTTGTCTTTTCTCATAGTTTTCTAAAATTGGTTTCCTTCAATTGTTTTTGTTTACTTTTTATATAACTTATTCCTATGTCAAGTATCGACGCAAGAATTAATAGTTGTTAGATAACTTTATAGACAAAGCAATCGGTTTTGAATTTTTGTGGACTAAAAAATATTATAATACAATTACCATCTTTAATTACCTAACATCATTGTTCAAGAAAATGTTCCTCGCAAAAAAGCTCATTATACCAAATAATGAATCAACCTGGTGCAAAAATTTGTCAATATTTATTCATAATTTTCATCTTTTTTACTTATCAAATACGAAGTAGATGAAAAGAAAAAAATTTAAAATTTAATTAACCTTAGCTATCCCTACCAATAGTTTTGTCAATTGTTAATGTCCATTTACAATTCAAATAAACTACTATTATAAACAATGGTATCCAACCCTCACTTAGGTCTTAGTCTCTCTTTACTGAAGTCTATTAATACATATAAAAAGAAAGCCTTAAAAAGATAATGTTTCTGGTACACACTAGGTAAACACATGAACTCTATGAAAGTTCATGACTTGGAGGATAAATAACCTAAGTACTTATTTGGTGGATTTTAGGAGACTCACACCTTGTTTCACTTATATCTTGCATCTTCTATTTCAGAAACCTGATTTGCTTATATTAAAGAGTCACAATTATTTTGCTTATACTATATCATATTTTTATTAGAGGATGATGTTAAATTGTATCATATTCTCTTATGAATGACAATAGGTTGGGCCAATCGAATTTTTTTTCCCAGCTCAAAAAACCCAAAAATATAGTTTTCACACTACCTTAGCTTTTGTATTATCTTTTGCTTACCAAACATTCTAATGTACAAGGTGAAGCAGAGTAATTTTAATGGTAGAATTATTAGTTTATGCCCTACAATCAATTGATAGGTTGTAGTTTAGTGACAATTATTTAAAATATTCTTTATCTTATATATATTTGAAAGTAAATGATAAAGCCCATAGAATATATATACGTTGCAAATAAAAAATACAATGAAATCATAATCATGAGATCATATTGTATTTATTATTATCTCTAACTGTTCCTAATCATTGTTCTATTGAGACATAATATTAATAGAGTGTACAAAAGATTAGCACACTTTATGTTTCTTCCTTATAAAAGAAGTAGTCGATCTCATAAACTAAAGTGTGGAAATACTTAAACAAACGTGTATGTGCTTTTTAGAGAATAAGTTCACTGTATTGACTTCATATGAGAGTTCCATTTGGAATTTTACTTGTATGTATATAGAAATTCTCATTGTGATAATTGTATAAATGATCATTTGACTTAAGATCTCTAAAATTATCTCATATCCCTAAGTCAAATTAGTGCTTATTGTTGCACCAGGAGTTGTAGCAACATGTGTTAAAACATGAGTATTTTGTATTCATTGAGCAAAAGATGTTGGATATCTTATGCGTAGACTTATTGAAGTAGTACAACATATTGTTATCCACATAACATATTGTAGCACTGTCTGAGGAATTAGGTCGTAATCATTCTCAATAAATCCATAATAAGCGATTCCATTCTTTTTAATCAAGTCTAGGTAGAGAACAAAGGTCTTGAGCCATTGATTCGCAGAACATTTCAAAAGATAAAGAAGTATCGTTAATTTATTTAGGCTCGTTTCAAAGTATATCTTATTTGGTAGTAATTGGATATAGTGTGAACTATATGAAGGTAATTACGTGATTAATACATGATTCATCACCCTAAAGTGATTAGGGAGAATTATTGTTCTTGATTAGTATTGATTCGAGAAATCTTTAGCCAAGGTGCTTTATAAAATAGTTTATTGACTCAATTACTACTGATAGAGAACTAACATGATTGGACTCAAATAAAGTAAATATTAATTTCATGCTTTATGTGTAATAGGAACATTGTATGATGAAAGAATTGAATTATACAAAAAAAAGCATGCATGGAAAGGTTAGTCAAAACTACTTTGACATTCCTAAATATTTGGATGGTCATAATGCGTTGTTAGACATCAATCTTGATTTACAGATATAAATTGTTTAATTAGAAAATTAATGAATTATAGTTAAACTAAAGGATTTTAATTTATCTAATCTTAAACATGATTTAGGTTTATAATTTATATCCATTACCAACATATTTGAAAACCTAATCAGGCATGAAAAAGTTAATCAAAACCACTTTGACATTCCTAAATATTTGGCGGTCATGATGCATTGCTAGACATCAATATTGATTTATGAATATAAAATTGTTTAATTAGAGAATTATAGATAAACTAAAGGAGTTTAATTTATCTAATCCTAAACATGTTTTAGAGTTATAATTTATATCCATTACTGACATATTTGTAAACTTAACGACTTATACATAAAGAGCAAGTTGCAGAGAGAAAATATATTTTAACTAAGTTAGATTTGATTATAACGTTTGAGAAATTTTATGATTAAATATAATATATTTAATAAATAAGGACTAATATGAGTTATTGGATCTTATTTAGGCCTAATTAGTATTTAATTAGAATTAATTGTAATTTTAATTAAAGTTTAATTGAAATTAGAATTTAATTTTAATTAAATTACTAAAATGTTGAAAAGGTTATAAAATAGGCTTAAACTTCAAGAAAGTTAGTATTCTTTGCCTAACTCTCTCTATAATAGTTGCAGAGTTCCCTCAACACGTTCTGTAAATTCCATTTGAGGTTAAAAACTTGTGCAGCCATAATGATTGGAGTGGACCAATTTTAAAAAGAGTTTAAAGGAAACAACAAGGAAAATAATCAATATTTAGAATAAGGTATGAATTATGGTTATTAATTTATTATAACATATGTGTTAATTATGTTATAAAATTTAAGTGATCTTGACTTTCAAAAATTATATCCATTAATATGTTTAATGTATTTAAAACAAATAACTACATTAACTCTAAGTAATAATTCCGCTAACACGCGATGTTTAAGAAAATGTAATAATATGCAGCCTTATTTTTAATTAGTAGAGGTGTAATTTTCAAAGTTTAATATATTTAAAAGTATATCAATAATAGATTTTTGTGTCACAGTCATATCAATTCACCTATTTAATCTAATGGTACATCAGACACACGTGAAAAACCGCCCATCCTTATTGGGAGTTGATGTTGGCAAGTTAAATTGAATAATACAATGCCTTTCAACGCAAACTCAGTGACACCTCGTCTTACCCAGGAAAACTTGGGGTCATGTGGGCCGTCAAAGTCTTAGCCCAGGACACAAAATATTATTCACTTGTATGGGTTTTATTAATGCCCAATTGGTGTGAGATCAGCACATGATTATGGTAAACTATAAAGCCTGCTTCAGACAGTTATTTGGCTTTATCACTTTATTTATTAATGATTTATTTAGAAATTATAATTTATTAGTTATTACGTAAGCAAGTTCTGCTGTTAAACCCCTCAAAAAAAAAGAAAAAAGCAAAGCCAGGAAGTCTGACACACCTAAACAAAGCTTGGAGCCAATATTTTGTGGATTTTTGAAAACAAGTCATAATGGGGTGCATAGGCACTCTTCTAAATCGCTTTCAGTATGTATATGTTTTAACCACCCCTGGACTTGCATATCATATGTGCATGTTTAACCAATTAGATTTGATATCTGTAACTTTCAAATCCCCAGATAAGGTAGCATGTAACCTTCGTAAAAACAACATTGGATATTTCGAAAGATCTCTTTGGAATTATCACTCAAATTCACTTTTCACGTGGGAGATTACATTTGAAATCAATCAATTTATGCCTCTCATTCTCAATTAAACGCACACATGCAACGAGGTACATACAATATGATAATACTCCCAGCTTCGTTGATCAACTCAACATGAACATTTGTACTGTTGACAACATTTGTACTGTTGACAATCCTTATATCTATTTTTTTCTTCTCAATAGCCATCTCCGGCTTAGCTTCTTAAGAGATTACGTGCTTAAGAATTCAATTCTAGTGAACAGAATTGTAATGTCTAATGTATATTTTTTTTATTCCAGTGGAGATGGTCTTGCCACCTGTTCGCACACGCTTCTAACCAGATCATATAATGTCTAATTAATTATACATAGTATAGATTCCGTCTATGCATTTTACTTTCTCCCAGAATCAGGACTGTTAAGGTGTTATACTCACCTACCTCATCAAGCCTCCCGCCATCTCTTACCAAACGGTTGCTTAAAGATATGGGAAGTGAAAACTCGAATATCAGTTTCAGAAAAAAACATACTGAGAGGGATATGAAGTGTATTTAACCACCATTAGGTAGGCCATCCTCTATCACTAGGCACTTCCTCAGCTGTTGTGTCCCTGTAAATCTCATGCTCAATGGGGATTAATCTTTCCCACTAGCTATTACAGGCTTGCTTGCTTCTCTAAATACATCCAGGACTCTGAACTCCCACGATTTCCAGCAAGCATTGGCATACTCAGCTTTGCATTGTCTGAAACAATTAGCATTTTGCTGCACTTATTGGTAGTGAAGATGAGGCTTACCATTGTAGCCGTCTTCCTTGTGGTCTTTTTGTCTTCCGCAGGTATCATTTGGTTCTTTTTTTGTTTTAGTTGAACAAACACTAAATTCTGTTTATCAAATTACGTGAACCTGTACTGTCCTTGCAGCCGCATATGATCCTTTGGACCCTAATGGGAACGTAACTGTCAAATGGGACATCATGTCTTGGACCTTAGACGGCTATATTGTAAGTACAACGATGTGTAACATAGTTTCTATATCGATTTGTGGTTACACTTTCTACACGCCACATCCGAATGGAGCAGGAAACTGGCAATCTTTTTTATTCTCTGTTGGTAGCAAACACTGCCCTCAAATATGAATCAAATTTTCTTGTAATACAAGCTATGGAAAATAAAAAGCGAGTTCGTTTCAGTATAAACAGTGATGACAGAGGAAAATTGTGTTCCAGGCAATCGTGACAATAAACAACTTTCAAACCTTCCGGCACATAATGAACCCAGGATGGACTTTAGGGTGGTCATGGGCAAAGAAAGAAATAATCTGGTCTATCAATGGTGCTCAAGCGAGTGAACAAGGAGACTGCTCCAAGTTCAAAGCCAACATACCACATTCCTGCAAGAGAAACCCTGCAGTTGTGGACTTCCTTCCCGGTGTTCCTTTCAACCAACAATTTGCCAATTGCTGCAAAGGTGGAGTGTTGTCTTCCTGGGGACAGGATCCAGCTTCTGCTGTTTCACAGTTCCAGATTACTGTTGGATTATCTGGAACCTCAAACAAGACGGTGAAACTTCCCAAGAACTTCACCTTGCTCGGTCCTGGACCGGGCTACACTTGTGGCCCTGCAAAGCTTGTGCCTGCAACCAAGTTCCTCACTCCTGATTTGCGACGAAGAAGTCAGGCCCTGAGTAAGTTTCTTCCTCGTTACATATTCTTGTACGGGTGGTCATTTCTTGCTCTTAAAACGCAAATAAAGTTGGCAGCTGGGCTAAGATAACATGGACTAGCTGTCAAGTTCCTGAATCCCATTACCTTCTCTGTCTAATTTACGCTGTGATATCCTGTTCGTTTCACTTGATCTAGCAATAACTTCATGCTGCAGTGTCATAATAAATCAAAGCTTAGAACAACTAAAATATTATATGCAGTTACCTGGAACGTGACGTGCACTTATTCACAGTTCCTGGCTAGGAAACATCCACATTGTTGCGTTTCTTTCTCATCTTTTTACAACAATACAATCACTCCTTGTCCTGCTTGTGCATGTGGTTGCGAAAATAAAGACACCTGTGTCAGGTAAGCCGTCGTTCGTTTCCTTTTCCTTGAATAAACCTCATGAATAGTGATTCTACTGGAACTCTTAATACAGAAGGATTTTGGTTGCTTCAGGGGTGATAACAAAATCCTTCAACTCAAGGATACGAACATTACGAGGAAAGACAACAATTCTTTGCTCCAATGCACTCATCACATGTGCCCTATTCGAGTCCATTGGCATGTGAAGGTTAACTACAAAGAGTACTGGCGTGTTAAGATTGCTCTCACAAATTTCAACTACAGGATGAACTACACACTATGGAGCCTCGTTATTCAACATCCTAATCTTAACAATGTGACACAGGTTTTTAGCTTCGACTATAAGCCTCTCGTACCATATGAATCAATAAGTGAGTATTAAGAACTTTAAACCCATTTTTTGGATACAGAATTATCTTCAAAGACTTTAATTTGTAAAACACCTGCTATTTCTACTGTAGATGACACCGGGATGTTCTTTGGTATGAAATACTACAATGACAAGTTGATGGAGGCAGGACCATTAGGAAATGTTCAGTCTGAGGTGCTTCTTCAGAAGGACCACAACACCTTTACACTCAAGCAGGGATGGGCATTTCCTCGGAAAGTCTATTTCAATGGCGATGAATGTATGCTACCCCCTCCAGATGCGTATCCATTTCTTCCAAATTATGCCCGTGGATCTGTACTTTCACTACCAACATTGATTTCCACTTGGATTTTTTTAATTATATGTATCTGATAATTTCTTGGGATTGATTGGTTAAAGTTTTGAAAACGGGAGATTTTGAGGGTGTAATAACAAAAGAACAAAATGCACAATTCTCTCATAAAAAAAGTTTCTGTACTAAGAAGAAAATCAGGCACTATTATGACGTACAGGAAACTGAACAGAGATGCTATGCCCGTGTTCAAAATCTAACAACGCTGTTTCCTTAACATACCGCAAGCCACGAATTAGCTCTAACTCTGTATTCAATGCTTTTCTCATTATTGCTCATTTAGTTACATGGTTATGGCACGTAAAGTTTAGATACAGAACGAGTGGCTTTTAAACCAAGGACCACAAATGTGTTCACTGGCAGTGATCCATCATTCATTTGAAACTGCACAAGACCAGGATAACAGAGCACCTTAAAACCTTAAAACCCCTCGTAATGCCTAATGTGAATCAAATGGATTTAGCAGCTGATGTCAAAATCTGTAGATTACCGTTAAAAAGCTGTGTAGCCTTGGAAGCTTATGCATAGCCATATAGGAACGCAAACGCACAAAAGCCAGTCATTATCAGTTTAAGTGGTGAGATAAGCTGGCGAAGACCAGAATTAGGCAACCACGGATAGGCATCTGGAGGTGGCATTACACAGTTGTCGCCATTGAAGTATATCCTTCTAGGAAAAGCCCAACCTTTCTCAAACGTAAAAGTCTCTGCATCCTTCTGGAAAAGTAGCTCGGATTGTACATTGCCAGAAGGGCCGGCTTCCATGAGCAAATCATTGTAGAACTTGACTCCCCATAACATGGCAGTGTCATCTGTCGGAAAAAAAAAAAAAGGGCAAGGTGCTGAGAGGTTGTATATACTGAACATAAATTACCCACTTTCAAGAAAAAAAGGAATTTTGGGTAATTTTACCAAGGAATACTGCCATGCAGGCTAACCAAAGAGAATAAGGACTAAAGGGGCCTTTGATCCCATTCTCCTCGGGATGTAAACCACACACATATGAAGAGCAAAGCTGTGCAAATTGCACATATTGAAAGAGAAACATATTGAACCACAAGAGAATATCTAACTTACTTATATCTCCATAAGGTGTTAATGACTTATAATTAAAGCTGAAAATCTGCGTCAGGTTGTCAAAATTGGGATGCTGAGCAACTAAATTCCACTGTGAGTAGTTCATATTGTAGTTGAAATTTGTAATTGTAACTTTGACACGCCAGTACTCCTTGTAGTTAAGCTTAACATGCCAATGAACTCTGATTGGGCACATGTGCCTTGTGCATTGTACAAGAGGTGTAAGACTGTTGGTCGCTGAATTGGAAACCACTGAAGCTAAATGTGGCGCATCTGGACTGCAATAGCGATAAAAGAAAACCAAGTATATATTCATATCCATATATTTGAACCATATGCCGCACGCCTAAATTATATAACAGACAGATAAAGTAGAGTAGCACTTGTAATGGAATACTTACTCTATACAATGTCCAGACTTAGTATTGTTGTTTTGGCAACCACAAGAACATCTGGGGCATGGTACTATAGTGCTGTTGTAGAATGATGACAGTGATACACAGCAAGTAGGTGTTTTTTGGGCGAGAAATTGTGAATACATGCAAGTAACATTCCATGTCACTGCAGTTAAAAGGAAAATGATAGTCATTATAGGGATGAATTTTCACATTAACTATAAGTAAAGGACAAAAAATTTGCACATAATTCTCCATATCTATTTATTGACTTCATGAACATCAGCATATACTAAATAAAGAACATGTGAAGGTAATAAAACTTAATGCAACTCAATTAACAATGTGGATATCAGAATGCCAACAAAGAAAATCAGAATTAACCAAGGCTCCAATGAAATGAAAGCAAATGAATGAAATAACTGTGACCTATATAATATATTACTTACTTAAAGCTTGTGTGACTCTCCTCTTATCTGCAGAAATAAATTTACTAGGTTTAACAATTTTTGCAGGCCCACATGTATAACCAGGTCCTGGTGCCTTTAGGGTAAAATTTTTAGGCACTCTAACCGTTTTGTTGGTAGTTCCAGCTTGGCCAACACTTAGCTGGAATGAGCTTGCTGCATTGGCAGGATCTTGGAGCCATGAGCTAATTATACCTCCTTTGCAGCAGTTTGCAATCTGCTGGTTATAAGGGGTTCCTGGCAACAAATCCACAATTGTCGGGTTCTTTTTACAGCAATGAGGAATAGTTGCTTTGAATTTTGAGCAATCTCCTTGCTCTGTTGCTTGTCCTCCCAACATGCTCCATATAACCTCTTTTTTAGCCCATGTCCATCCTAATTGCCACCCAGGTGCTTGTATGTGTCGATACTTCTGGAAGTTGAAAACTGTAACAACAGCCTACACATTCCACTGACATTTTACTAAGTTTAACTCAAGCCATAAAACAAAAGGAAGATGGATGCAAATAAACCAGGAAGACCAGAACCACTACAGACCCACAAGAAACATGGCTCTGCAAATCTTTAAGTAGTTCATTTCCGCCTTTTATAGTTTAAGGTGAACCAGTACTTACAACATAGCCATCAGGAGTCCAGCTCATAATATCCCATTTGATTGTGATGTTTCCAGTTGGATCAACAGGATCATAAGCTTCTGGAAGATGACGAAATATAAAACATAGAGTAAAAAATATTATTGAATAAAGAGGAAAAAGGTTTCAAAGTAAAAGAAAGCCAGGAGAAATATAAAATATCTGAGAATATATTATTCTGCTCACACCACCTTCATCAAGCTAGATAG
>JANZXP010000008.1:13839617-13864690 GCA_027576715.1 Erythroxylum flavicans | reverse complement strand
TAAGAGAGGTACAAATCCCATCTACGTCATTCACATCCCTCCGCATGATTCATTTAATGTCCAACATAAGACTACTTGTTGTCCAATTAAAGATAACTTAGTCTAATGTCAAAACACTGAATTCTTCATATAGGGAACCATGCTGACTTCAGGTCAAAGGAATAAAGTCAAACTATATTAAGGATCACTAATGACATGAAACCATGTAGTATTCTCTCTATTGGTCGGTCTAATATATGTTCTCTAACATATATCTATGTAGCTGATTTGATAACTCATATCTATGATCAGTAAAACATGATCATCAATCAGAACACACACTAGCCTTAATTCATTATTGTTCCACCAATAATGATCGACCAGGGACAGTTTAGAATAATATTATAATGCTTATGGTTTTACTATCAAGTCACATACTTGATGACCTAAGCCTAATACTATTCATGGAATGTAAATCACATTACATAAACAATATACATACATATATAAAAGAATACCTCATAATATATTATTAATAAGTCATAATGTCAGTACAAAAGTCACATATGTCCATGGGCTTAAGGCACACTACTAACAGTTGCCACCCACACTTAAGCTATATTTGGTCTTCCATGTAAGTCATTTAAAGCCATATCATGAAGATAAGGAAGGCCATTCAAGGGGGAAGTCCAAAAGAGAACCCACGGGAGTCACCGATGCTTATGAAAAGGATATGGAATCTATCTTAGCTGATTGCGTGGTTCGTGGAAGGGACAACCATCCAAGTCATGAGTACTTAGAAAAATGGACAGGACTACCCAAGAACAAGGCAAATTAGGAGTCGACAAACTCACTTTGGCAATTTGAGGAGCACATCAAGGAATTCCACACGCCCAGCTCGACGAAGACATCGACACCATAAGTGGGGGAGAATGTCACGACTCAAGCATTTTGACAAGCATCTTATAGGCATTCTCCTTGGCTTTATAGAAAAATCTAGAGAAATGTAGATACATGTAAAGACTTGTAGAGAAGTGTAGAAAATTATATAATAATATAGCGCAGTGTAGAGAATTATGGAATATTCTAGAATACTATGGAAAATACTAGGTAATTTAAGAAGGTGGGAACTTTCTAGAACTCCCATCTCCACCCTAGGATCATACACATAATAACTGTTAGATTGGACCCCTAAAGTTTATAAATAGGCAAGGGTCCCTCATTTGTAACATCATCAAAAGCTTGTAATACTCTTCTCCTTTAAACAATACAAGCTTTTGTTTTATTCAAGCTTTCTTTTTCATTTTGGTGTAAGGCTTACTTAGTTGCTCACCAAAGATCAAGAATAGTAACTAAAGCCACATGGTCTCGAGAGGTTTTAAGCAAGTTCGTGACATTCATTAGTCCTTCACTATTATTTGTGATTTGTGAATTTGATGATTATGTGACATGGTATTTATGTATACATGTTTATGAAAAAATCATTATATTGTGAATTTGCATTTACAGATGTGATACATTATATATGTGTGTGTGTGTGTGTGTGTGTATTATATTATATTATTTGAAATCCTTAAGAGTGCATAACATAACTATAATATTAATTCACTCAGTAAGTTCTAACTCCCCTCAACTATTTTTCAGGATCTTCTTTTCATATCTCTTGTAACAGGATACTTCGTCAGTCTTCTTCTTCTCTGGCGATTCGATGTATGTTTATTGGTGATCTTTAACTCTAGAGTTGTAGTAGTCTTGTATGTGTTAGATTTCCCTTGTATTAACTACCTCAACATTGTAGCATATTGTGGGTTGGATATTGTTAGGATTGTTTGATTGTTATAAGTATAAGTTCGATCATTTTGAAATCTTTTCTTTATTATGGATATAAGGATTTGATGGCATTTTAGGCTTGCTAAGGATCCAACAAACCTTGAGTTTATAGCTCCTTTATCACCAGTTACGACCTAAGGTTAGGGTCGTGATATTTTTCATATACTTGGAGTTAGCCTTATAAGAAGCTTTTAATGATTATTAGTTTTCTTTAGTTCATGTTTATCTTTCTTCTTATTATTTTTTGGTTTACTATGCATTATTCTTTCTTCCAGTTGATGAATTTCTTTATAGATGTTTGTATATAGAATTTTGATCCTATATTTAATTGTTTTAGGTTTAAATACCTTTAAAAAAACCTTTATTTCTTGTAATGATCATCAGTATATGACTACAATTATTGCTTGGAATGAAAAATGAAACTAAAAGTATAGGTATATGGGTATCTATAGAGTTTCCACACCCTATAATTTCATACGTTATCCCTTCCCAAGTTGACTATATGCAACTTCTCCTTTTGACTTTATATTTCTTGTTCCTTTTCTAAATGATTATACATTTTATTACATTCAATTTATTCTTATTCAACTACTTCATCACTTTTGGTGAAATGTTGTCTTTCCTTTATTTTCTTGCTCCTTTATTCTTATGTGCCTCTTCATTATCACAATCATAATTGCCTCTAACATATTGATAATTAGTCTTCCCATAACTAAAATAAATTAAGTGTCTCACACATATTGTTATCCACATTTAATGCTTTGAAATTTCCCTCTTCAATTTTCTTTATGATATTCTAATAAATATTTTATATAACATGGCTAATATATCTAGTCTAATCAGCTTATCATCAAATTCTTATAGGAATGTTGCCTATGCATAATTTCAAAAAGCTTGTACAAAATCTTTTCCTTTCTATTTGCCATTTAATTAGGATATATACATCTTGCATGCATTTTATATGTAGTGGATAGTAGTATGTTACTCCTAACTTGTATGAGTCCCTGCAAAGTTAAAAAAAGTATACATAATAATATATAAAATAATAAAATAACATATTTTCATTAAATACCTTTTCTATATTTGATATCCTTATGATACTAGTATCATCTCTTAGTTTCAAGCTCATTATCAATTGTTTAATAAAATAAGTCTAATTTTTAGTTTCTCTACCTTTACGATTGCCCATAAAATGGGATATATGTCATAGTTGTCATTAATCTCTGTTGCATTTAGAAGTTGCCCTTAATACATGGTCTTCAAGAAGCAACTATCCATACCAATGATGGGTCTTTAACTTCTTTTTCCATTGTTTCATTTCATGAAAACATACATGCATTCTTTTAAACATTAGTTTATCTCCTTCTTGAATCCTTTTAAGTTGAACCTATATTTCTATCATTTAACTTATTAATATAATCATTCATATATTTATATCCATTATGTTGTTCCTTTGCCCTTTTTTTTCAACACTTTCCTTATAGCATAATTGCACACATTAAGTTGATAGACACATGAAATTTGTCCCTACATTCTTCAACCATATTTCTAACTTTTATGCTTAGTTTATCGAGATTTTTTTGTTGAAAATGCCTCATGATGTAGTTGGAATTCAATAACTTGGGTTTGTTAGTTGGGTTGCTGCTATACACTGACTTTTATGTTTTTATCTTGAAGAACGTATCATTTACATTAAATGATCCATATAATTCAAATGGAAAGCCATGATAGAAACCATAACTAATCTTTTTAATACTTCCCTTTTGAATATTAAATCAAAACTTGTTGTAGCTATATTGTTAGTCATTTCATCTATGAAATGCTTAAAATTGTCAAACATAATCCTTAATATCCATTTTAAATCAAAACTTGTTATAGCTATATAGTTAGTCATTGCATCTTTGAAATGCTTAAAATTGTCAAACATAATCCTTAATATCCGTTTTATTGCCACCATACTAGGAGCATGCCTATTTGTTTAAGTAAGCCTTCTCAAAATAACACCTAACTCTTCAACTCTAAGATACTCATCACTACTTATGAAACTTTTAGGGTATAATGAGTCTGTATATATATATCTTATGACATGTATTAACACTAATATTAAAATTAAAATGTATTTGGAACTATCAAAAATCATTTTGTTACTCATCATCTATATCTGCATCTTCCTCATCACTAGTTTCCCTTCGATCTAATTCCTCATTTTAATCTAAATCTGTGACTGACTAAATCCTAGGTCATGGTCAACTTAACCCTATCCCTTTCTACATCTTCAACCATATTACTTTTCTCTTTAACACTAACATTATGATACCCCATCTTAGCATTTTTTTCCATATTTTTGGCCTTTATATTTGTATCATTAATAATGTCACTGAAACTGGCTACATTACTAACATCTTCCTTTATATAAGTTCCAAAATCATTTGCAACATCATTGGAATTTCCATATATTCATAACAATTGTTATGCCACTTTAACATGGGTAATACAACCACTAGATCATCCCTATGGTCTAAATATACATCTACATTCTATGTACCTCGAATATCTTAATCAAATCTTAAGATCACATTGTGGTTAGACTCCAATTTCATTAATATAACAATTAAGCTCATATTTGGAATTAAAAAACCATAAACTTAATATTCTTATAACACATTTTCCCCATTTCATAAACTTCTATTAGACTAACATAGTTTAAGATAACATTGTCAAATATCTATAAGTTAGATACATCATACTAAATAACGCCTGCTTGTGTGAAATGACCACCATAATCTTATGTTAACTTTGCATTAACTCTTATGAAGCATATAAATAATTTGTATATAACTGATGCATATTTCAAAGCATATAACCATTATTGCATCATTTATAATTGATGTTCAATTTCTTACCTTATATTTCTATCTAAGCAAGTGCACTTATCACTTCTATAGTATAGGTTATAGAGTACCAAGTGTCGATCACACAAAGACTATGAGTACTAATATTAACACAAATAATTATGACAATGGTGATTGATCATAATCAAAATTAAAACAATAAACTAATACAATTCAACACAATTGACTAATTAGAACAAAGATTAAATCAAAGAACAATCAATACAAACAATGATACCTAGATAATGAATCCCTCTAAGACTTCTCATACAAATAAGCCTTCACAAATCAATTTAACCTAAAGTTCATTAGACCGTGAAAATTCCTTAATTATGTTAATAACTTTCTCAAAATTATTAATAAATAATATTAGGTTTAACAACAATAATAGTAACAAAAATAACAACAGTAATAACAATAATAATAACAACAAGATCTCACTTGAAGTCTCGCTGAGACTCAAGGTCTAGGCAGATTCAAAAGTACGCAGCCTTACTCTTAAATGATAGAGGCTGTTTATGATAAACCACAGGAAACATAAAAATAAAAATATGAAAATATAAAAAGTAATAAAAATATATATTAAAATAATAAAATTAATAATAAAAATAAATAGATATAAAAGATAGTAATATGTAAATAGAAGTAAATATAAATAAATGCATACACATACAAATATAAAAATAAAATAAATAATATAATAAAGATAGAACAAGGTAAAGAACAAAAAAGATACAATGAAAGTAAAAATAAAAATAAAAATAGACATACAGGATTATGATAATGAAGATGATGATAATAATAATAATAAATAAATAAATATTAAAATTAAAATAAGTGATAAAATAAATAATACAAAAAATATAAAACAAGGTAAAGAATAAAAATAAATGATAAAATAAGTAAATAGACATATAAACAAAAAGAAGACAAATAAATTAACAAAGCAAATAAGCCATTATATATAAAAAAGTTTAGACTAGGTAAAGAAATGTTTAGGCTAAATAACTGAGAGGGAAATAATATATATTAAATGTTCAGGCTAAATATAAGATATAGGACTCGAAAGAAAAAGCTTAGAAGACCTTTGTGAAAGAAACAAACCTCTTTACGTGAGATCCCTTACCTATTTCCTAGCACGTCAAAGTTTCCTATTAAGGGTCATATCCTGTAAGTTCTAACAGAGCCATATCATTCTTGATCACCTCCCTCCAATTTTTCTTAAACCTTCCTCTTTTTCTCTTACAATCCCTAAGTACAATCTTCTTGCATCTTCATACTAAAGCGTTAGGATGTCTCTTCTTAACATGTTCCAACCACCTAAGCCCTGCCTTTCTTAATTTTTCATCAATATTAGTCACCTTTAATTTGTCTCTTATCATTACATTCCTGACCTTATCTCTTTTAGTAACGTTGCACATCCAACGAAGCATCCTTATCTTTATCACTATTAAATTATGATTGTGCACCTATTTGATGGGCCAATGCAGCATATTATAGAGCATGGTCAGCTTAATCACTAAACAATAGAATTCACCTTTAAGCTTGAGTGGTATCTTCATGTCATATAAAATTTCAGACGCACTCCTTTATTTAAGCATCCCTGATCTAATACAGTGAACTATGTCTTCATCGATCTCTCTATTGCTTTCAATGATAGATCCTAAATACCTAAAACACTTTTTTTGTGGTATAACTTCTGAACCAATCTTTACCTACATATCATAAGCCACCCTGTGGCTCGAAAAGTTACAATGTACTTAGTCTTATTCCTGCTCAGATTAAAGCCTTTCGACTCTAGTATATCCCTCTAAAATTCTTTCTTGACTTTGACACCTTTTTTATTTCATCCATTAAAACAATGTCATCAACAAATACCATACACCAAGGCACATCCCCTTGGATATTCTTGGTGAATTCATCCACCACATGTAAATAGAAAGGGGCTCAACAAGCAATCTTGGTGTAACCGGATATCAATATAAAATGTTCTATATCTTCTCATATTATCCTTACTCTAGTCTTCACACCTTTATACATATCCCTAATAAACCTATATATAGGTCATAGGAACTCTCTTATCTTCTAAACTCCTTCACATATTTTCCATATGTTCCCTATCATAAGCCTTCTTTAAGTCAATGAAACCTATATGTAGGTTATGCTATGTTTTTCTATAATATTCAATTAATCGTCTAAGGAGATATACAGTTTTTATCATGGACTTTCCTGGTATGAAACTAAACTGGTTCTTTGAGATAGGTGCATCCTTTCTTACTCTCTTCTCAATTACCTTCTCTCATAACTTCATGATGTGACTAGGTAATTTGATGTTTCTATAGTTGTTACATAATGTCCCCCTTGTTCTTAAATAGAGGAATTAGCATACTAAGTCTCCACTCATCAAACATTTGATGGACTTGATGATTGCATTAAAAAGCTTGACTAGCCAAATAAGACCTTCTTTGCCCAAGCTCTTCCACACCTTTATGGGTATCTCATCAGGCCCTACTACCCTTCCACTCTTTATTTCCCTTAAAGCTCTTTCAATTTCTTCCCTTGTGATCTGCCAGCGGCAAAATAAAGTTATGATACGTGTCAGATGTGCTAAGATCACCTAAAGAGATGTTATCCTTTATGTCTTCATTAAAAAGACTATAAAAGTATCTCTGTCATCTTCTTTTGATGTCATTTTTAGCTACAAACACCCACCTTACTTCATCTTTTATACAACAACTAATTCTAGGTTGATTAATTAAAATCTCTTTTAAATTAAAACCCCTAAAGTTGCATTAATCGAATTTATAAATTCCACTATTAGTTTTGACTCTAATATGTAAGATTTATATTAACCAATCTCTAAGATTACATAAAACTCATTCTTATTATGTTAGATCAATATATATAAAGAATTTCTCAATCCCAAATTCATGAAATTAGACATGAATCAATATACCATCATAAACTGATTCAAGAACAATAAAGAAAACATAATCAAATCTCAAATTCTCATTGACGTTGAAGAAATTAAATTAAAATAAGATCACTACAAAATCCATCTTGTGCATCATATCCAAGTGCGATAAAGATTTAGTTCCTACTCATGGAAGACATAGCATTAAAACTAAAGGAAAAACAAAAAAATTAAAAGAAACATAATAAGATCACTTTTTATCTTCACAATTTTTTTAGATCAATGAAAATCCACTCCAAATATGTTTCTTGCTTATTCTTCATTCTCTTTGCTATTTTAGGTTATCAAATTGCACCTCCTAAATCTCTTTTTAAAAATTTTCCCTTTAGATTTGCTTTTTATAGTTTGAAAATTAGGTTTTTAGTTAGAACACAGGTAAATACATAACCATGTAGTTAAAAAATACGAGATTAAAATTTGGAAAAAACACGAGCCAAAAATATGAACAAGGGCTGATAAACATTCATTTTCTTATATTAATTCTATTTTTTTATTTTATGAGTGGAACAAATGTAATTTTCAATATTTATGTTATTTAATCTATTAATTGTTAAATAATCTAGTATGACTTTCTAAATAACTATTGTGTTTTTCATAACTTTTTTAATAGATGGGCTTCTAGTTGTAATTTCATTAATTCATCTTAATAATTCTAATTATTCTTTCATTATCCTTCAATTCATCTTAATAATTATTTTATTACCCTTTTTAAAATTAAAGCCAACTCTTATGGCTTTCTCCAAGTAATAGATTCTTTCATAGTATTTGATATATAATTTTGGATTTACAACATAAATTTTATGAAACTTTTAAGTTGATATTTATTGTTCAAACAATTACAGGGATAACTAATCCTAATATGCTCAATCTTTTGGGATTTTTTTAATTCAGTACCTAAGCTAAAATTTTTCAATTAAGTGACCAACTTTTAAAACCTTAACAATTCCATTCAAAATGTTAGTTTTTTCTTATGTGACATGTCTATTAAATATCACGTGAATGTCTATCTATTATATATCTATTTATATTTGTCTAATATGAGCTCTTAATGGTAGTTTTAAAGACAGTATTGTTATCATTAATAATAATGGTATTATCCTAATTCACACTATAATTTAGGGTAAATTATATTAAAATTTTGAAATTTATTTGATTTTACAATACTAACCAAAACTATTAAAAATAATGATAAAATATTTGAACTTTTAATTTGTTACAAAACTATCTTGTTGTTAAACTTATGGTCAATGGTATCATCATGACCCATCAATATAAGCAAGACTCTTTAATACGTTAACACTTTGACTTGGTAAATATTTATAAATTAAAATTATTAGGAAAACAACTTAAACCTTAAACACATAAAGGATGATTTTGTTCTTTTTTATCTCCTCTCTTTATATATGTATTCATTCTTGCTATTTTTTCTCCTATATATTCATTCTTTCTATATTTTTTCTTCTTTCTGGGTATATGTTGTTAGGTTTAATGGAGGTTAGTGTCAAATTAGAAATGAATATTTTTAGATAGAGTTAATAAGGGAATGAAATTGATTAAAATGGGTTTCTTTTATTAGTTACATTATAATCTTTACATATTGCTAATAGAGATGAACTTTACTTGCTAACTTCTTCAAGTAATTAAAGTCTTTTTTGGGTGGAGTTGAAAGGCAGTTTTGTTGATAAAATTGGAAAAAGTATGGCCATTTATTCAGTTAAATGAGTTGGCCTATTTATGTTTACAATTTGCTTGAGGAAATAAATGAGAATATTGTAGCTAAATATTTCAACAACATTAAATCGCTTAAGATATGGAGTTTTAACATGTACTAGTTGATTTTGCCTTTCTTTATTTCTATCATGCTATTAATAAGCGTTTTCATTTTGCATCATAGGTTTACTTTATTTTCTATTATCTGATTTATATAAAATAAGTGTGTTATTTCCACGTTAAATTAAGTGGATGGCCCACTAACCTAGTGTTTTAAGTTTTACCCACTTATAGCCAATTAAAAGAATGCCCAAAATAATAATAACTGTTATAAGGCTATGTACCTTTTGATGGAGCGGGTACATTTAAACCAACGATTATTTCTTGGCCCTCTTCTCCTATCTATAAAAGTAAGATACATCATCCTTTTACAATGTTGGTTCTTTTTCCATCATTCAAAGATATCCTTCTATGTATCACATTGGATAAGGAGAAGAAGAGATCAAGAATACAAGGTTTGTCAATCAAAGGGAAATTATCGATTTAATACGGCTGCGTGTTCGTCAAATGGTATATTATCAATTCTTAGTTTAAGATGGTTTGAATGTAATTGATTTTGGGTTTTGTGTGTTAATTTCCATATAAAATTCTAACAATTGGTGTCAGAGCCTGTGTTGTTTATATTGTATGTGGTGTTTTCTGTCAAGGCATGCACACTTGTTCTTCTATTCCCATGTATTTTCGAAAAATGTTTTTTGTTATTACCGGTGGGAATGGAACCTTGTGTTTAATTCCCAAGTGCGATCACATTTGGATTTTATGAGTTTATTGTGTCTATTTGCGATAAAGTTTTGTTTCTATAAACATGTTCTCATGTTGTTTTCCGAATTGCTTTCTTCATACGTTGCACCCTTCTATTGTGTTTATTCTTGAATACTGGGCAAAACCGGATGTTTCCTTTCTTTTGTTCTTAAATTTTCATACATGTTCAAACATTTTCTTTTGTTTTCTTTTTCTTATGTGGTTGGATGATTCAATTTGCAAGATGTCATCATCTTTATATGTTAATGGTTGTTCAAACGAAATGAAAAGTTTTGGTTCTTGAAATGTTCTCATTTGTGGGGTTTTTTTTTCTTGAATCAAATGTGAAAACCTGTTTCTATAGGATATACCGTTGAGATTGGATGGCTTATGTTATGAAAGAAACCCATTAAAGCATGAAGAAGAAGAAAGAAATAAAAAAACAAAACAAAACAAAACGCAGAACAAAAGGCGCAGCGTCTGGAGGAAAACGACGTTGTGTACGTGGAAAGAAGAAGTACAGTGGTGCACGCACCCGCCACTGTACATGCAAACATGGGTGCTGGCGCATGCTCTGCACGCGCTAGACAAGGCCTTTAGGCCCCATATGCAATTTTGGGCTGGTTTTGGGCTATGTTTGGATAATATTAGACAATTTATAAATATAAGGTTCATTAGTTTAGATAGTTACCAAAGTGACCTAAATTAGCAAATCGTATATTTATTAAATTGCATAAAAGAATAAAGGCAGAATTATAAAATCTTTATAACAAATCTCTTTATAATTGGGAGATTGAGACTAACCCAAAGGAGAGTCAATTTCTGCTAATTATTAATTAATGATTTATTTTATGTTATTTAGAAAGGAAACAAACGGATACCCAAAGGTAACATATAAATGACATAAAATAGTCAAGTATTTAAGCTCCCTCCAAGTTAATACTGGATATATTAAAATTTACCCAAAGGAGAATTTTAACGATGTCAATAGTTCATTGGTATTTAATTTTATACTTGAGGCCTTATTGTGAGCATTGTTCTATTTTGTACAGTTCCCACTTCGTTACACTCTCTTGCATCTGGAATGACTATTTTTGATGGGTCAAAATTTTCTAAATGGCATAAAAGTGTCCAATTCTCACTGGGTGTATTGGATCTTGACCTGGCTTTAATAACTGTCAAACCTTCTGAAGCTACGGATGATAGCACTCTGGAGCAGGTGGAATAATCAAAGGCCCGGACCAAATCAAATAGACTCAGTCTAATGTTTATGAGAATGACCATTGCCAATAATATCAAGACCTCTCTCCCTCAAGCCGAGTCAGCCTCGAAATTTCTGAAATCTATTGAGGAGCACTTCAAACGTGCCGATAAGTCCCTTGTAGGCACATTGATGGCTGAATTGACCACCATAAAATATGATGGTCAGAAAGGTAATCAGTAGCATATTTTGAACATGACTGAAAAGGCCACAAAACATAAGGCACTAGGCATGAGTACGGATGAGTCCTTCTTGGTACAATTTGTCCTTAACTCACTTCCATCACAATTTGCTCCATTCAAGATCCACTATAATACTAACAATGATCAGTGGAACTTAAATGAGCATACCAGTAAATGCATTCAGGAGGAAGTGAGATTAAAACAAGAAGGATATAATCTTGCTCTTGCTGTATCTCATGGAGTCATGAAGAAAAAAGGAAAATTTAGAAAAAAAAAGAACTTTCCACCAAAGAAAAGTGGACCTGGGGAAGGTAGCCAGATTCATAAGGGAAAATTCACAGTAAGTTGCTACTTTTATGGTAAGAAAGGACATGTGAAGAAAAACTATAACAAGCACAAGACTTGGTTCGAAAAGAGAGGTACAAATCTTTCTTTTGTATGTTATGAATCTAATATTGTTGAAGTACCTTCAAATACTTGGTGGATTGATTCAGGAGCCACAACTCATGTGACTAATTTCATGTAGGGATTCCTTACAACCAGGAAACTAAAGGAAAGTGAAAAGATTCTCTATATGGGAAATCGTCTCCAAGTAGAAGTGGTAGCTGTCGGCACCTATCACTTGTTCTTAGAGACTGGTCATCAAATGGATCTTCTTAATACCTTTTATGTACCTTCGATTTCTAGGAATTTAGTTTCTTTATCTAAATTAGATGTTGTTGGATATTTTGTTTTATTCAGTTCTGGACAATTAAGTTTGTTGTTAAATTCTGTTACATTTGGTTCTGGTATTTTATATGATGGTTTATATAAAATTTCCTTGGACTATGAATTTACATAAGCTTTGATGACCCTGCATTCAAATGTTGGTTCAGAACGTGGCTTAATTAATGAAAATTCTTCAATTCTGTAGCACAGAAGACTAAGTCATATCTCTAAGGAAAGAATTGAGAGATTAGTGAATGATAGGATTTTACAAAATCTTGACTTCACTGATTTTCAGGTATATGTGGATTGCATAAAGGAAAAGCAAACTAAAAATACAAAGAAAGGTGCCATAAGAAGTAATGAGCTTCTGGAGATAATTCATATGGATATTTATGGACCACTCTTTGTGCCATGTTTTACTAGAGAAAAATATTTTATCACCTTTATAGATGATCTGTCTCATTATGGTTATGTTTATCTAATTCATGAAAAGTCTCAGGCTATTGACATCTTTGAAGTGTACATTACAGAAGTCAAGAGATAATTAGATAAAAGGATTAAAATTGTAAGGTTAGATCGAGGCGGTGAATATTATGGTAGATATGATGAATCAGGACAAAATTCTGGTCCTTTTGTGAAATTCCTTGAAAAGCATGGCATTCGTTCTCAGTACACAATGCCTAGTACACCAAAGTAGAATGATGTTGCTGAAAGGCGTAATTGCACATTAATGGAAATGGTTAGTAGTATGATGAGTTACTATTCTGTACTAATTTCATTGTGGGGTGAAGCCTTAAAGACCGCAATGTATATCTTGAACAGAGTTCCTAGTAAGGCTGTTCCAAAAACTCCTTTCGAGTTATGGATTGGTAGGAAACCTAGTTTGAGACATATACATATATGGGTTTGTCCAGCGAAGGCAAGAATCTATAACCCACACGAGAAAAGCTTGATTCAAGAACAGTGTTTGGATATTTTATTGGCTATCTAGATAAATCAAAAGGGTATAGATTTTACTGTCTTAACCACAGTGTGAGAATAGCTGAAACTGGTAATGCTAGATTCTTAGAAAATGGTGAAATCAATGGGAGTAATGAACCAAGAAAGGTAGATGTTGAGGAGACAAGAGTGGATACCCCACCACCCTTTTTACCTCAACAAACTAGTGCCCTTCAACTTGTTGAACAAGTAGAGGTACATGAACAACATAATAGGGATGATTCATTACCACTAAAAAATATTGCCATTGAAAATACTATAGAGCCACCATAACTTGCACCTTTGAGAAGATCTCAAAGAGAAAGGAGATCTGCCATTTCAGATGATTATGTGGTGTATCTATAGGAATCTGACTTTGATATTGGCATAAGGAAGGATCCGGTTTCATTTTCATAAGTCATGGAAAGCAATGATTCTAGTAAATAGATGGAAGTTATGAATGAAGAGTTGAATTCTATGGCCCATAATGGTGTCTAGGATCTCGTCAAATTACCTGATAATTGTAAACCTGTCAGCTGTAAATTTTAAGACAAAGCGCGATGCTAAAGGCAATATCGAACAATTTAAGGCCAGACTTGTGGCCAAAGGATTCACTCAAATGGAAGGTATTAATTATAGAGATACCTTCTCTCCAGTTTCCAAGAAGGATTCACTTATCATTATGGCACTTGTAGCTCATTTTGATTTAGAGCTGCATCCAATGGATGTGAAAACTAATTTTTTAAATGGGAATTTGGATGAGGATATTTATATGGAATAGCCTGAGGGGTGCACAAAGAAAGGTAATGAACACCTAGTTTTAAAATTAAAGAAATCTATTTATGGTCTTAAACAAGCTTCCAGACAATGGTATATTAAGTTCAATGATACCATTACATCTTTCAGATTTAACAAAAATGATATTGATCAGTGCATATATCTAAAAGTTAGTGGGAGCAAGTTTATATTTTTAATAATGAATGTGGATGATACTTTGCTTGTTAGCAGTGATCTTGGTTTGTTACGTGAAATCGAGGAATATCTCTCTAAAAAATTTTCAGATGGTTAATATGGGTGAGGCAAACTATGTTATCGGCATCAAGATCTTTATGGATCGATCTTGAGGAGTTTTAGGTTTGTCTCAGAAAGGATATATTAATCGAATTTTAGAGAGATTCAATATGCAGTCATGCTCAGAGGGTATTGCACCTATATTGAAAGGTGACAAATTAAGTAAAATACAGTGTCCAAGAAATAATATAGAAATGGAGCGAATGAAGAAAATTCCTTATGCATCAGCTGTAGGGAGTTTGATATATGCTCAAACTTGTACTAGACCAGACATCAGCCCTAATTAAACGTGCTTTAACTAATACAAAATTTATGGTCAACCAGTTGATTATGCCTAGAAATTAGTCATTATAATGATTAATTTATGTCTATAATAAATATCTAAAGGTAGTTAAATATTAAGCTATAAGTTTTGGTTGTTTAATATCTTTGTGATTTTTTGTTATTGTAAGAACGTATATGAGAGAGTCTTAAAGCATTTATAACACTTGTGCATTCGTTATGAATTAGCCTTCAACTTTACAACAATAAGGTGAGCAAGCAAGGTTGATTCAAGTTGTAAACTTCAATTATGGGCTGATCTTAATGCATTGTAAGATTCGAGAAAGTTAGTAGCTCCTTTACACTATCAGGGAATATTGTGAAAGAGCTCCTCTTTTTTCCAAAGCAACAAAGTGAGGTGTGAGAAGGCCCCTTTTGACCTAATGGAGGTAGAAAAGATTAGTTTTATACCAAATAATAATATTATTTGTAAAACAAATATTTTTTTTCTTCTCAAGCTAACTCTCACTCTCTCTATTATTCCTTTCATGTTGTTCCCACTCTCTTTGTAATTTTTGTTCTCACTCTCTTTGTAATTGTTTTAGCCTTTTTTTTAATCATGAACAAAAAATGTCTCATAACTCTCCTTCTTATTCTTTGTCTTTGTCGAGTTTTGCTTATTCTCTCTTACTTTTTGCTATTTTTTAAATTTTAATAAACTTATCTTCAATTGTTGGTTCCTTTCATATTTACCTCTATTTATTCTTTATAATTTTTAATATTGTGGGTTTAAAATATTTTAATGCCATTAGCTAATAAGGTTTTCTTTTTCCATTTTTATAACCTTAAAAGAAATTGAATTTCTATCTTCATTGTATAATACTATTTCATTGTCCATCATAATAGTGTTAGAAAGGTAATTGAGTTTTGCAATTTTGTATCTGAAACTTGCAAAGATAGGAGAGAAATTTGTGGACGAATGTAACTGTAAGATTATTTCAAATGAAGTAATAAAAAGAAGGCAATTATTTTCTTTACGCTTTCAATTTATGATTTTATCCATACTTTTATAACGTTTTAAAATAGAGAACTTTGTAGCTATGAAATTATGTTACAAGTGAATTAAAAATGCTGATAAATATTAAAAAACAATAAAATTACTAATCTCTCAACTGAATTGACTTGCTCTTATTTTAATTATCATTAGTTATCTTCCTTTACAAGCCTATTCAATATAATAACACCTTAATCACATTAATAAAAAGTCCCTTTTGAACATCAAGGTTTACACTTAAATACAATTAAGACTCTAACTCTTGGGAGTATTAAAAGATAGCCCCAACATTTTGAAACTTCATATGTTCAGCCCCAAACGGCGAAATCTTTAGTGGTGGGACTTGTTACTACTAACTTGGAACCCAACTAATAGTGGTGTTCCTACCATCATTAATTATTCTAATTCTATACTTTTTCTCTTCTCCTTCTTCTTCTACTACATCTTTTCTAGATTCCAATTGCTCCCAAAATATTCTCTAAATTCCTATCGATTAATTCAGACTTCTCTTTATCAAGACCTTAATTTTTTACTACTGAATAATTTATAGTTATTGAAGAAACCCCTCCACTATTTTCAATACTTTGATTTTTGATCCTCATTTTCTAATACCAAAAATTTTGCGAACTAACAACATTAACTTCATAATTGTTTGTACATTCCTTAGTCAATTCTCCTTCCTTTATCAACCCTGCTTTTTATTGAAAATGAGATGTACTTGATTTCCTAACAATGTTTCAACCACAGTTTACACTCTAATAAGTTCTTGAGGGTCTCGTAACTTCCAAACTCAAGTTTTCAGACATTGTTCCTTTAGTTGAGAGGATCAAGACCAGAATCTATGCATGGAAAAATATATTCTTGTCGATTGTGGCCAGATTAACACTCATAAATTCTGTCTTAAGTAGTATGCATATTCACTGGGTTGCACGTGTGATTTTTCCAAAGAGAGTCAACAAAGAAGTTTACAGGATTTTGAAAGCATTTCTATGGTCTGGGAAGGTAGATGATTGCAAGAAGGAAAAGGTTAAATGGTCTGGCGTCACAAAACCTAAGCAATAAGGAGGGTTGGGCAATACTTCCATTTCAGAAATGCAAAAAGTTCTCTTATGCAAGAGGATATGGAGATTATTTACTGATAAGAGAGCATTATGGGTTAAATGGGTGCTTGTTTATCATCTTAATGAGCAAAATTTCTAATAACTTGGTACTTTGCATGAATTTTCTTGGATATTCAACTATCTACTTAGATTAAGAGATGTAGTGCATCCTCACATTAAGCATCGGTTGGAAGATGGCACAACCATTTAGTTTTGGTTAGATAACTGGACCAATAATAGTCCACTTTTTCACATAGCAGATATAGCTCAACTCAGGAATATAATAGCTATCAATGCTAGAGTATCTTCCCTTCTTCGTAATGGGGAGCGGTATGGCAACATTAGAGGTTTCTTCTTGCTGGCAGGCTATCTACTGCTGAGCCCTAAGATGCATGGACATGATTGTGTTGTTTGGATGCCTAACCTGCAAGGTATATTTTCTAATTGCTCCTGTCATAAGATCATGGCTCCTAATGCTGAAATGGTTCCTTGGTATGACACTATATGGAAACAAACTTTGAACTCAAAAGCTTCAATCTTTTCTTGGTTGGTAATATGGAATCAATTGAGAAATAAAGATCGATGTTTGGGCAATTTGATCCAATGTGTGGTCCTTGTAGGCAAGCTGAGGAGAGTAGGAATCACTCATTTTTTGTTGTAATTTTACTAAAGTCATTTGTAGCATAATGATACCAGTCCATAAATATACCTTTGAGTGGGGAGATACTTTGTAGATGATCATGGATTGCACTAAGCAAATAAGCCAAATGGGTTGCTTATAAAAACAATCTTTATTACTAGCATCTACTTTATATGGAGGGAATGAAACATGAGGTTGTACAAAGATCTTGAAATTGATAAATATCAGTTAGCAAATGTGATTATTAACTAGGTTAGAGCTGCTTTGGTCATAAATTCCAAGCATGATGTCCTTACTCCTAACATGAAAGTCACCTGGATGTTATAATTCATTGTGACTATTGTAAAGTTGAGGTATAGATTAATTATTGCTAATTACGGACATATTAAGTGTATCATTGTAATGTGGTTTTTGTAGCTTTTACTATAGTTAATTCAATATTTCAATTTTAAAAAAGTTATTTCTTATTATTTTTCAATCTCAAACCTCTACTAGCATTTATGATGCACCATCTCGATCTACCTTACTAAACACACCTTTCCCACCTTTAAATCTTTCGGCTCTCTTTCTGAATCTATCACCATCGATAGTTACTTCTCTATTGAAATTGTGATCCTGCTCATGATGATAATGAAGAAAGAAAAGACTAAATGAAGAAAGAATCAATATAAATGGTGACAGTATGACTCACTACTGCCAACTCGCTTCAATAATGGTTTCCGTCACAAGTATAAAAAAGTCATGTACGCAAAAAATTGACGAAACCTTAACAAGGTCAATTTTTCATTTAGTTAGAAATTGAAAATACGAAGGTGTCAAAACAAATGATATTGTATTTTAATACTCACAAATGTTAGGATCTAATAATATATTTTAGTGTAAACTTTGATATGCAAATGATCTTATTGCTAATTATATCATATAAAACTTAATTTTTTCATTTTAACTTTTTTTATCCTTGTTTAAAACCTTAAATAATCTTTAAAAAAATTATATTTTCAGTCTCTTAAACCAATATAATCACTTAAAAGTACTTAATCCCAACCTATTTAAACGTTTGGGGTTATTTGTATTAATCTTAAGTGTAAATGTATTATATTTTCTTTTAATATGATTTATATCATTTTTATAAAGTAATTAGAATTCATAATCATCTTGCATGATTGATAAAATTTATTGTAAATTTTTTATTATGTAATCAACTAGTTATGAAAGAGAATTTTCCTTTCTAATTAAAATTCCTTGAGATAAGCATAATATTCTAATTTATTTTATTTATTTCTTATAATTTTTTCTTTAGCATTCATAATATTGTTTAACCTTTAATATTCATTTTTACTATGTAACCTAGAGCTTGATAGAGTTATTCCTTTAAATATTCCTTTCGTAATCAAAATAAACTATTTAACTTTTAATAATAATTTGTTATCTATCAACAATTTATTTGTTCTTGTTATTCTAAGTAATAGTAATTTTGAACTGAAAAATAATTCTCTTAATTTTGAAGAAAAAAGGGACTAGGTTGAATAGTAAATCCTACTTTTGGGTCATTGTTATAAAATTAAAATTTAAAAGACTTAGAACAAAAAGGAACCAAAGAGGACAACAATATAGACTTCTTTTTTATTTATTAAAAGTTATTTTTCAAAAGTCTAGAACTAGATCAAGAAAAAATTAAAAATTGAAATCGAATTGAAGTTGGAAGATTTAAGATAATTGGGATCACTTTTATAAAATTGAATTCTAAAAAATTTAGGACAAAAAGGGAACCAAAATGGACAACAATCTTTTGTCTTTAAGACTTGTCTTTTCTATTTATAAAAGCCCTTTCTGAAAAGTCCCATAAACTAAATTGAGACAAAATGAAAAATTGAAACTAAATTGATATACAGTTTTAAGACAGTAGATCAATTTTTATTGAATAAAAAAACAGAAAACTGGAATAAATAGTGAAATCTTGAATTATTTATATTTATATTTGAATTCAGTGACTTGTCTTCTGCTAAGAACTCCTCTTGGAGCAGAGTTGAGGATGTGATTTCTTTCTTCACTAAACAACTCTACAGTCCATGACAGGAATACTAAAGTCACAACCATAACATAGGTAAATTGAGGTGGACATATAGAATCCAATTAGGTGATTTCAAGAAGAAGATTTAGATCTCTATCTTCTAGATAAATATAAATTTCGATCGAGTCTTTACGCTTTCACATCAATCAGAGAACAGTATTTATATATATTGGGGGGGAGAAGAGAGTGGAAAAGGAACTAGCAGGCACTAGTATTTTAACAGGTATACAGAAATAACTTTAGTGATGCTAAGACGTATTAACGAAAATCTGGTTGGCCAGGGATGCCATAGAGGCTACATAATGCTTATGAAATGACCCTTAGTACTTGAAAAAGAAGTAGAGATACGAGTGCTTCAGACCTGGTAATGACTCGATAATATATTTCTTCTGGCCTACCTTACGTTATCAATTTCGACAACGATTGTAGAGTGTGCATGTTGAAGATTTACCACCAAACACAGCTCTTAGGCATGAACCATAGATAATCTCGTCACAAAAGGGTTGCCTGTCTAACAGTACTTTATAGTCAAGAAATCGTTGGGACACCTCATCAGAAACCGTCAGGAACTGACCTCCTTCTTCAATATATTCAGTTACCTTTCCCTTATTGTTAGTAAAATGATGTGCCGCGATCCCACCTACCATTGAAAGCAGTAGCAAAGATGCCACAGAAAATGCAGCAAACTTTCTCGCTGATACCGTTAACATATTTTCGTCGAGTTTTCTCTGCTCGATAGCTTCAAGGTCTAGCAAGAGATTTTATGCAATCTTTGCTGCCAATTTTAACTTGAGAGATAAAGTTGTAAATAAACGGTTAGATTAGTTGAGTTCATTTATGAGTCATGTTAGTGGACTGGTAACATCTCTACTCTGTCTATCGATCTATGTAGAAAAGGACAAAAAGCTTTGTATCTTATGGGTTGAGTTAGGATTTATTAATAATTAGTACTAGATTAGCTAGCAAAAGAATCGATCTTCGTTGCATTATTCTTCATTTGTGTATTGGTATAAAGACTTGATTCCTTCTCAAAATTTTAATTTTAATTTGAAGCAATCTTATGATGTGTTTTCAATTTGTTTCTTAGCTACTAAGTAAAGAACTGATATATATTTCTAAGCAATGCCTAGAATACTTGCGCTTTAATGCTGTGAAGAAGTTAAGAGCTATGGCAAGTGGCTTGTGACTTAAAGCGACAGGACAGGAGGCCACTTTGTTGCCTTGTTGCTCGTGACGCTGCCAGAGGCCGTTGGGGCCGGCGGTTCGCTCGTCTAACTTATTAATGAAGAGGTGGTTTAACTTGTAAGTTTCAAAATATCAAATTACAAAAGTCAGCAATTCTAGAAGTGTTCATAACTTTATTTTCCTAACTATTTTTTAATCCACTCACAATAGCTCCATTTTCTAAACCAATCTGAAAACACTTGACCTAACACTTTATTTTAGTTAATATTACGACAATTATTACTTGTAGTGTCTTATCATGCCAATTTAACACTAAGGGCAGATTGTGAGAAGAATTAATGACATATTTGACAATCAGATGATTACATTAGTTGTTAACTAACAATAATTTAATATAGTTGATTTAACCAGTAGATAATATCAGCTGATTATTTAAAGATGTTTGATAAAATTAACTATTTAGTGTTAACTAATTATGTGTAAAATGACATAAGATATGATTTTAAAAAATAATTTATAAGGATATGAGTATTATATTTTAGTATTTATTTGAATATTCTTATAAGAATTTATTCTTATGTTTCAATTTGCTTCGGTCAATCAATCAAAATTGTATAAATTAAAAACTATTTTCTATGTTCAAAATAAAAAATAATTATTTAAGTTAATGTTAGAAACTAAAATGAAAAAATATGGTAGTTAATGAGCATAAAACTTATTTTTAATTATAAGAAAATGTAATCCTTTAATAGAATTAGTCTTATCTTATAACTAAACTAAAAAATATTTTAAATAATTTTATCTATTAAAATTAACATTAAAATATTTTTTAGACATAATGATTTAATTGTTCTTAATTACAAAATTTAATCCAAGTATTAATAAGTATAATGAATGCAACTTGAAACTTTCCTACCCAACTCAATCTTTGAATATAATATTATAAAAAATTTTAGTCAGTATAAAATAATTTGGTGGCTGTTTTTTATTGTACAATACCAGATTCAATGATAATTATTTTATTTAATTAAAAATAGAATAATTTTTAGAAATAATGATACTTATATGAAACATGAAATTTTATTAAAGAAAAAAATTCCAATTTGGATTAATTTTTTGAATAAACTAGAGTATTTTTTTAGGTCGAATAAACTGAATTTATACTTTATGTTTATATACCATATCCAATGATAATTATTTTATTTAATTAAAAATAGAATAATTTTTAGAAATAATGATACTGATATGAAACATGAAATTTTATTAAAGAAAAAAATTCCAATTTGGATTAATTTTTTGAATAAACCAGAGTATTTTTTTAGGTCGAATAAACTGAATTTATACTTTATGTTTATATTTCTCTATCTGTCTCTCTCTCTTCTCCTCCATCTTGTAATTTGTAATATTTTTTGGGCACAATCATTTTTTGTCCCTTAATTTCTCAACCGTTGGAGCAAAGTGCTCTCGTAGGAGCTTTTTCAACAACACAATCAGCTGATTATTAAATATAATTATCAGCGATTTAATATAGTTAAATAACTAAATACCTCTCAGTTTGCGAAAAGCTGATAAGCTATTTACCAAAAAAGGCCACTATATTTCTACGAAAATTAAATTTTAAATATTAAACCAAATCTGAATTATGTTATGATTAATATGAAACAACTCGTTTATGTTTCTCATTTAATACAAATTCATGTGTTATATTCGAAAATGTTTTTTACTTTTCTTTCTCTTATTATTTATTCCAAAAAACAATGTGAATTTTTAATTAAAAAATTAACTTTCAAGTTTCATCTTTATGAATTAATCTTATAATTTAAAATAAATATAAATTTTAGAAATGAATTAATTAAAAAAATAAAGTTAATCCTTAGGAATTAAAAATAAAAAAGTGGAAAATAACATCGAAAAACATCTACAGGTTAATTCAACTAAAAATTAAAATATTAGAAAGTTAATTGTTTATTTTAAAATATGAATAATCAATTTAATCTGATTAAATTAGTATAAATGGTCATAAATCTTAAATAAGTTAATTCACCAATTCGACATTCTTATGTCATAAAATTGTTAATTGGAACAAACGTTCCATTCAAAGTCATCAATTACGTGGAGATGACCTAACTACGCAAAGTTCTGGACGTTGGAATTTTAATTTCTGTTAGACATTTATTAATTATGAGTTATGTAAAAGAATTAATGTTAAGAAACTTAAATTTGATTCAATTTAAAGATAATAAAGTAGTTTACTAAAAGATATAGTTAAATGGGTTGAAGTAGTAGCTTGCTCGTTTGTCTAGAAGCTTGTTCCACTTGTCCAACAACTTGCTCAAGTTGTTTTTCTAGTAGCTTGTTTATCAGCATATAGATAGCAAAATAAAAATTTTTCTATATTGTCTCTCTGCTTGTATAAATTTATTGATCTTGATCTGATCACTAAAGATAATGTTAAACCTAACACCTGGTGTTAGAGGAGATTCATGTTTTTATGAATTGAACAAAGATTATTTATATTCTTTATAAGATTAATAGAGAAATTAACTTGTTTTTGCTTGAATATTGCATGTGTTGCTTGGATTAGTTTTTGAAAAATCGAAGGGGGTTAATTATTTCGCAAACTTTCCGCAAACTTCTTTGCCACCAACTAAATAAAAACAAGCAAAACCGAAATAATAAAATACCCGAAATTTGGTAACGCAGTTCGACACTCCTTACCTACGTCTGTGTGGCCCTCACCCAGCTTAATCACTTTCACCGAAGTACAATAAATTTACCCAAGGCTTTACTGAGCCGACACCACTCAACCCCTGACACTATCACTCAACCTCACTTCTCGTGAAAGAATTTCATACCCAATAGTACGAACGTCTCGTACTAACCTCGACAGAAGATTTTCTCAATTAATCTTTTAATGAAAGAACAATGAACAAATAACTCAAGTGATTAAAATAATAAAGAACGAAATCTAAATACACGAGATAGAAAAGAACAACTTCCTGATGAGTTCCGCTCCACTGAAATAGATCTGGAAGTTGTCGCAACTATAATGGGTTGATTCACATAAACACCAACATGAAATCACAGCCAATCAAAGTATACGGAAACCATAAAGAAATCAATTAATAATCGTTGTCAATCTACCACTGTCTCATAATTTTCTGCACTTCAATGTTATCTACCCATACAAAATCCCTTGGCCACACCTCTAAAAATTCCAGCAATAGTTGAAAATAACACTACTATCTTGTTCACGTTGATAACGGCCTACGACAATCAGTCCATTTAACTCAAGAACATAAAAATCCCAAGCATGTCCACCAACCAATTGCACTTTATCTTGTATCCCAAAATCACGTAGGCTATATTCTTCTTGGCAATTCTCTGTAATGATGATGTGATAAAGTTGATCAAGACTCTCTCCACTACCTGGGATATCTTGACTGGTGTTGTGTTTTTCAATAACAATTAAAGAGCACTCTCGTGGTTATGCAACACTCCCATATATTCAACGCCCATGGCACTTTTATTGCAGGACTCCAAAAACAATAGATTAATCACCACACAAGCTACCCCATTGTGATATGAAGACCAGAACACCCACGTAAGATAACACCAAAAGCCCTTGATCTCCACCATTATCACTGTGTCTTGATATTCATGCTTACAACATCCACACCACTACACTCACTCTTGAATTTAACAATTAATTCCACTCACTTCAATTTTCTCAAATCAAAAACACGTGTGTAGCACACAACACTAATACATCATCATCAAATCATTATACTGTAGCTTATATCCCATTAAAGACACATTATTCAGCAGTCTCCCTTTATGCCCAACACACACACACACAACACCATAAGTCTAACCCCCAAGATCCCAAGATACGATATTCAGCTCTTTATCCACGTATGTGACCCATACTATACAACAGTAATGCACACACCCACAAGGTTTGTTCCAAGTGACCTCTTATTGATAGACTTCAATTAAAACCCGATCTCTAGATGCATGTTTTGGATAGACTTCAATTAAAATACAATCTACACATCTGCTACATATCTACGTGTAGGATTTGAACTTCTATTAAAACACAATCTTCACCCATCTTCATCAATCCATATAATAATTTTAATTTTCTTATATGTTCAATTCAAAATGCCAAAACCAAACAAAGAATATATAAAATATATTCTAACAATTTCCCCCTTTTTGGCATTTTTTTAATAACTCTAGCACTCCACATAAATAATCATAATTGGACATATAAAGATGAAATTCACAATTCTCCCCCTTAATCAAATATCAAGTTCCAAAGAACATCACAATTATCCACATTTCTCCCCCTTGGGACAAAAAGATGCCAAAAAG
>JANZXP010000008.1:13801330-13823858 GCA_027576715.1 Erythroxylum flavicans | reverse complement strand
ATGTTCAAAACTGTCAAACAGCATCGTGCACTACCATTTTTTTCCAACTTCTTCCACCTCTTCCCAAAACAAACCTCGATCTGAATGTATTTATATCACTATTGGGAAAAGAACGTCGTTGCATTTTTTCCATAGGACAAATATCATAAACATATGGGTATTAAAAATGAATCTTATTTATGGAACGAAATGTAAGTGGTTACAATGTTTAAAGGATGTCCAAACCTATTGTGTCATATTACTCCATCTATTATAGAAATTTGATCAACAAAGCAACAAGGAAAATAACTGGTTTTAGCAATGTAAGAATCTACGATGTGATGATCAAAAGAAGTATGATTGAATATGTACAATCTGCCTATTTTTTTCCAACTGCTAGTATGGAATTAATCTTTAGGTCCAGTAGAAGACAACAAAAGGGATAAAAGATGAATTTGATATGTGCTGTGGTTCTTAACTTGTTGACAAATAACAAGTTAAAATGAAAATTGGTTACATGTAAAGCTTTGGTTAAGGTTAGATTGTCACGGATATAATGAACTAACTTAACAGTTCCATTTGGTTGATAAATTGGGGTTGGATGAAGGGTTGAGTTGATGATTTACATTTTTTAGCATCCATAAATATGTGATTTGAAGCTCCAATGTCTATTATCTAAGAGTCATTTCTAATCAATTCAAGAGAACTAAAAGAATGACTTATACTCGTACCTACAAATTCTTCAAAATGGGCAAAATTCACATTATTTCCTTTGTTTATGCCAGACGTTGTCTTTCCTTTCATTAATCTTTCCACTGCTTACTGAATTAAGCTAGAAATATTCATTGGCTAGGTATTTGCACTATTATTAACTGATTTCGTATGCATCTGTTTTGATTTCCCTGTTTCTACCATACTTCCTAAATTTTTCTTTGACATTTTCTATTTCTGCTCTTTTAAGTCCTTATACCAGTCTGATAACCATGGATTTTGAAACAACTATCTTTAGTATATCCTGGCATTTTACAAAAATCACACTTTAATTCAGATTTATTTACTGCATCCCTTCGTTTATAATCCCTTTTCCTCCTTTATCTGTCTTATTCATATGTCCTCTAACAAACATGGCACTGTTATTGATGGGTTCAATTACTGCCATATGAATTTTCTTCTACCTCTCTACTATAAGAAGTATTGAATCTGCTTTGTCAATACTTGGTAATGGATCCATCACCAAAATTTGATTCTTAACCTAGTCATTACTTTCATTTAATCCCATCAGAAATTGTATCAGTTTATGACTTGAATTTATCTCCTCCATTTTCTTTCCAGTTCCACACATACATTGACTACATGAAAACTTCGGCATCGGTCGAAAACAACTTAACTTATCCCAGAGCTTCTTCAACCTTGTAAAATATCTAACAACAGACACATTTCCTTATGTGATTGTACTGATTTCTCTCTGTAATTAATACAGAGGGCTATTACACTCTCCATATCTCTTCTTTAATTCCTTTCAAAGCTCAAAAGCATTTGAGACATACAAATAAGCATCGACAATCTCTTTAGAAATCGAATTTAGTATCTATGAGGTAACCATACTATTAACTCTACACCATGAATCATAAGCTAACGAATTTTCATCTAGTATTTTGTATCTACCATCTATGAATCCTAACTTCATTTTCGTTTTGAGAGCTAACTTGGTAACACGACTATATAAAAGGTAATTATTACTTGTTAAAGGAGATGGTACCAACACCATTCCAGGATGATCAGATCCTTGCAACGTTAAAGAATCGTTCATATTTTGAGTAACAAAATCCTTCATTCTCAAACCAAAATTGCCCCTCCTCCATACCTTGATGAAGACGGTTAATAAAGACTAAACGAAAACTACTAGCTCACTTCAAGAAATTTGTTATGATACCATGTACAAATCAATATCAAAAAATTAGTTCATTTCCCATCCCCAGTAACTACAGTTCATCACTGTTTATATACAAATTCAGTCCAGTAACTGACTAACTGAATAACTACAACACAACTAGATTTTTTACACGTGGAAAGAGTAAATATATCAGTATATATTTATTTGTTTATCCATGCCTTTGATTGTTTCTTTGGCTTCTTAATTCTCTCTCTCTATCACTCTCTCTCTGTGTCTCTCTTGGTCAGAAGTGGTATGATTAATAAATTAGCTCACTGCAATTAAATTCCTGTTGTAATTTCTTCTTCATATCCAGATTTATCATTTCTTGTTTGTTATGCACTGCACACTTTGCTAATTAAGTTTCTATTCTAGGTGTAACATTATTGTCCAATGAGCGTCTAGGTGCTCAAAAACCTGATGTAAGATGGAGATTGTATGTTTTTAAAGTTGGTGATTTGCTAAATGGTAAGATTTGTGATTTAAGCTCTTTTGTTTAATTTTCTTTCTTAGTTTTAAGTTGGGATTTACTCTTGACATTTGAATTTCAAAAGTTTTATCTCTTGTTTGTGGGTGCATTATTTGGCTTAATAACTGGTCTTTAGTTTTATTTAATCGCACAATATTTAATTGGTTGGATTATCTTTCGTATATGATGGCTTTTTTCTTTCCTAATTGAAAAACAAACTAGCTTAATTATGCATAATTTCAGGCACTCTACCGATCTTGAAGTTGCCTTCATGATTCTCATGGCTTATCTTTTGTATATGTTGACTTAGGTATGAAGTTGCTCTCATTGACATAGACAAACCTACAGTCGTCTTAGTTACGTTGTAATTTTTTTGTAATCTCAAAATTTATAATTTGCAAACTAGTCTTTGTATTTATTATTTTGTCTATAAGAATTGTTAAGGTTGTAATTAAAATCTTGTATACAAAGAATATTATTTTGTTGGTATAATTTAATGATATTTTACTTTTTATATATGATGCTTGAAATTATCAATTTTTTATAATATTTTTGTATAATAAATTATCAACAAAAAATATAAATATTATATACAATAATATCGATTAAAAATGTCACAAATAATTATAATTAACGTGGTATATCATTATGTTAAAATATATATTAATGTTTTGACTACATTTTATAAAATTTATCTTAAAAACATTTTTTTAAAAACGTAGGTAAAAACCTTTGGCAACATTTCTAGAAACGTAGCTAAAAACTTTTGGCCATGTTTTTGAAAAGGTAGCTAATTTTTAGCTACGAAGATTAAGCATAGCAAAATATTCATGACGATTTCTTAAAATGTCGCTAATAGTTTTTTGCTGCGAAAATAAACCGTAGGTAAAAACTATTAACAACGATTAGCAAAAAACGTTGCCTATAGTTTTTAGCTACGGAGATTTGGAGATGTTTTTCGCAACAAATATAAATTAATGCTAATGACTATTAGACAATTTTGAGACTTTTAATGACAAATTTTTTTTTTGTAGCTAAATGTAGTTTTTGTTATAGTGAGGACTCTTCTTTTAAAGGTCCATTGGAGTTTTCGCAAGTTCAAGGTAGTAAATAAAATAAAAAATTATGGCAATACAAAAGGGCAGGTAGTTTACATAGAGGTTATGTAACCCATGGTAAGATAACAAAAATTCGATCTTTATAAGCTACCTTGATCATGAAAGGTACGTCGAGCTAAAGAGGTTAAACAAACATTACTTGGGAGGCAATCCATGAATTAAGATAGTTTTCTTTTTCATTTCTTTTTGTTTCCATTTTGGTATTAGTATAGGATTTTGTTGATTTTTTGTGTCTTTTATGGTAGGATATAGAGCATCCTCATTTGATTGCTTAAATTCTTTTATGTTATGGTATGTGTGTTGAATTTTGTGGCTGTGAGAGAACATTTTTCAAGGTTTTAAAGAATTCTTCTAGTATAGACATCATATAATATACATAATTTTTATTTCAACATGATCATTAGTTTATAGAGACCTACAAAAATCTAGGGACACGCTCGTGTTTGAGTTACATCGTCAGTTACACGATTGTGTGTCTAATCATGTAAGTCTGTGATAATTCACACGCTGTGTCCTTTTCTCTCCTCTCCATCACCCACCATCGCGCCTTTCTCCACCTTAGCCTAGCATTTTTTGCTTGGTTTTTGACACTCAAGTAAGTTATTCCACATATTTTACTTGATTTCTACTTGAAATTTTGGTTATTTTATCAATTTTAAGGATTTTCATCCCCAAAACACCATGTTTATTAGTGTGATTTAATTTTCTTTTATGCTTTATTTTAAATTAGAAGTTGGATTTCATCCTTGCTCATATGAATTGTTGGATTAATTCGATGAATTGTAAGAGATCGTAGAACATCATCTCTTTTCTTTGTAATCGTAGAGCTCTTATACCGAAAGCTCACACTCAAGGAGCTTTCTTAAGGCAAGTTTTTTTTTTGAAAATTTAAATTGTATTGAATTAATAAATAAATGACATGTAGAGTTGGTCTGCATCTAAGAAGCAATGAAGAGCAAGCTCATTCAAGTGCAAGTGCAAAGAAACAACGCTGCATAACATAGGTATTAAACGACATCATTTACTATTAATCAAAACACGGTATCAGTATCCTCCTTTTAGGGTAAGACATTCTACTCCATCTTTAGACACCTCCAGAAACTGCCAAATTAGGGTATCGTTCCCAAAGCTCTCCTCAGCTATTCCTCTGCCATCAGTCATAAAGGTCAGTTAATACTGTCTTTTGGTTGCTACTTCTTCCCAATCTTGATCAATAAAGTCTCAGTTTATGGTATCAGCTGGATCCTTCATGGTGCTTGAAATCAAATGATCAGTATACAAGTTTCGTATAGCCATTGACTTTCTTCTTCAGTTGTGGAGGTGCTTGGGGATTGACGAGGAGTTACAGAACCATGAGTAGCCTTCTTGAGGTAACCTTCTGCTTGATGCTCCATAGTAATCATTGTCTCTTATTTTCCATCTCAATCATACTCACTGGGTTATTTTCTTTCTCTAAATGAGATTTCGGTGTCCCTCTACACACATACGATGGATCTTCCCAACAAATCTAAGGAGTCAGGTGGTACAAATGCTTGCATCTACTAAGTTTACATATATTGCCTTATTTCTCCATTATTTAATTTGTTCCTTCTCTGCAGTAGTTGTTTATTCTCCAAAAGCAAGATAGAGTAGGGCAGAAATCTTCTGATATGATTGTATTGAGGATTTTCTCTTTGATTCCACCAATCAGAGAGTTAAGTACCTCCTATCTTGTACGATTCATGCTTTGAAATCTCCTAATGTTTCTCTCTCACCAAATCTCCTTGATGGAGGAGGTGAAGGAGATTATAAAAACATATTCAGTATATTTAGGCATATGGGTTAGCTTTAGAAGCCACTCAATGGCTTCTGAGAATGTTGTACCTCCATCAAAGATGGAATTGAGTGCCTTTATTCACTCCCATATGAACTATGAGAAAGGACACTAAAAGAAAATGTGATCCCTTGATTCTGGCTTTATCTCATATAACACACAGTCTATATTTGTAGACATGAAGTGCATTCTATCCATCGTACTTAATCTGTTTAGAACTGCAAGCCATAAAATTATAGAGTAGCTCGGTATGATTGAATTGTGCCAGACAATAGAATACCAGGACTATCTTGCGTAGTTTTGAGTCTGCCATCTCTTAAATTTTGAAATGCTGAATGTGTTAGGAGGCAGGTTGAGACAATAATAAGAATCCTCCATTTGAAGATTAGGATGATAGTTAGGAGTCAAATGTTGTAGCACAGTTGGAATGTTCCACTGACCTCTTTTTAGGATATGTTTTACCTTCTCATTGATAAGAACATCCTGCCATAATTGAAGACCCTAAGGGTGTCTAATTAGAGAATCGTACCCTGTCTAATTGTCAAACCAGAAAAAAGCCTTCTCTCTATTCCCAATCTTACAAGAAACTAGAGGTCCAATCATAGGTCTAAGCTTCAATAGTTGGGCTAAAGGCCATGAGTAGGAAGGTTTAATAGGAATGGACCAAATGTTAGATCCCTTTAGAGTGCAGCTATGTAACCATCAGATCCAAAGAGACTTCTTTTCTAGGAGAATATTTCAAAGATTCTTGATCAAGGCTGCTCTGTTATAGGATGCAATGAAGATCAGTCCAAGGACTCCTTCCTGTTTCCTTTTACAAACCTCTTTCCATTTAACCTTTGTAAAGTGACTGTCTGAGGTAAGATTTCCTCATAGGAATCTTCGAAAGATTTTTTCAATGGACTTGATAACTCCTTTGGCTAAGGAAATATTGGAGGACCAGTATATATAATGGGAGTTCAAGATTTCTTTGATTAGCTGTAACCTCCCTCCAAATGAAAGCACCCTATTGGACCACATTCCCAATCTTTTCTGGATTTTATTAAAGGCTGACATTCCAAAAATTGTATTCTTTTTGTACTAATAGGAAGTCCCAAATAAGTCAGTGGGGCTAGTTTCCTACTCATTCCTGTTATTCGTGAGATTGTGCTCTCCATTATATTGGCTCCTTCAGTTAGAAGAAACTGACTTTTATTAAGATTAATCTCCAAACCTGAAAGATTCTTGAATATAGCCAGGGTTGACATGAGTAGCTTAATAGACTTGCATGTGTCTTAAAGAAAAGTAGCAGATCACCCGCAAAGCGTAGATTGATCAGCCCAATCTTCTTACATTCAGTGTGGAATTTAAAGGACTTACAGTTGCCCACCCTTTGTTGGATTAGCTAACTGAGGACCTCCCTCAGAAGAGTTCCCCTAGAAAAGAATTCCAGCACCGCTTGTTTAACCACAGGTCTAGTTTCTGGCCATGTCTTTTGGTAGAAAAAGCCATTAAATCCATCAGGGCCAGGGGACTTATTTGGATGCATTTGAAACATAATCTCCTCTATTTCATTTCCTATAACTGGTTTGATGAGAATAATAGCCTAATCCTGAGATTTCTTTATGTGAATTATGGATTCAAGATTGACTGAAGCATTAAGAATCCGAGAGGAACCATAGAAGTTTTATAATATCTCTCTGTTGCCTTCAGAAGGTCTTCGTGATTTGAGATTTCCTCCCCATTCTCTAACTTTAAAGAGCATATTCTATTTACATTCCTTCTAGCTAAGATGGAATTGAAAAAGAATTTTGAACACCTTTCCCCATCTTTTAGCCAATTAACTTTGGCTCTTTGCTCTAACAAGCTGTCATGGTCCTTAGGTTTAGAAAGATATGCCATCAATAGATGCTTCTCAGTATTTAATAGTGTAGGGTTGGTTGGATCCATATCAAGTTGTTTCTGCACCATTTACAATTCCTCTCTAGCTAAGTTAACAGCTTTTTGAACGGAGGAAGCTCTTCTACTCATTAAAGTTTTCATCTCCCCTTTGATAGCTTTAAGCTTCTAAACACAAATATATTGGTTTGTGTCCATAACCTCATATTCCAGTCCTCTATGTAAAGCCTTAGTAAATCTGTCATCATCAATTAGTAAGTTGTTAAATCTGAATGGTGCCCTTCGGCCCTGACTGTGAGTTAAATTTTTAATGAGCATAGGCGTGTGATCAGAGAATAGGGGGTCAAGGAAGTATATGGCACAGTTAGGGAACTGTGTGATCCAATCGCTGTTTACCAAAGTCCAATCAAGCTTTTTCCTTAAAGCCCATCTTCCTGTCTGCTTATTACTCCATGTAAAAAAATGCCCCTGAGACTTTAGATCAAAAATGCCTAGTTGTCCCACACAGTTAGATCAAAAATGCCTAGTTATCCCACACAGTCATTGAAATCAGTTGAGTGATTTCATATACTGAAGTTGCATTCAGCTGCTGTGCTATACAAAGTAGCATTGAAATCTCCACATAGTAGCCATGCCCCTTTGATCCTATACTGAAACTGAGTTAAGCTATCCCCTAACAGCTTCCTCTATTTACCTGAATGAGTTTACAATTCAGATGAATGGTTTGCATCTCTAAGGAGAAGACCTAAATATCTACCATGTTTGGGTCATACCCGATAATGATTCTCCCATAGCTATGTGCTTGATGGTTTGAGACAAACTTCCAATTTGCTCCCAGTTTATTCAATACTTTCAACTTTCCATATCTAAGTTTAGTTTCCAAAATAGCAAAAATCCATGGCTTTGTGCTGTAAACAAAATCCCTTAGAGCTGATAGCTTTTTAGGACAATTGATCCCTCTCACATTCTATGCTAAGATCTTCATAAATCAAGCAATAGAGATTTTGGAACCTTTTCTTTTGCTCCTGTTATCTTTCTTTTTAACAACTGCCAAAATTCTCCAATTGTAGGATGCTTTTCACTAATAGGATCCTACTGTACCTTCTAGTATAACCCTTTTGTATTGGTAACCAGATTGGCTTGAAGGCCATCCACCCTTGGTTCCTCATTCTTATTCGCCACCATCACCATAATGACCTCTTCAACTTGACAGTTAGTATTGTCAATAACGATCTCTCCTTCCCCTTCAACTCGTGCATTCACTGTTTTCCCAGCATTATCTGCCATCTCTGATTTTTCCCCAGTGTCATCTGATTCATTTTTCCCCTGGCCTCCTTTAAGTATAAGGGAAAGACTGGTGTCCTTATTCGGTTCCACTCGAGTAGTTATGTGATCAATACCTATTAGTTACTTATAGTCACCTCTGAAGAAAGTCTTACCTGTAGGAATCCATTTTTTATTTTGGGTAGTAAAGGTCGGCTTCCATTGATATTAAACTGAGACATTGTAGTAATATAATGGTATCCGGTAGGGAGCTGGAAAGATCCATATTTATACATATTCTAGCATATCCTAATCTCCTTCTATTTGTTGTATTATCATCCAAACATAAAGGTTTTCCAAGATAATTAGTAATCATTCTCAATCCTTTAGTGGTCCAATATTCTAGGGGAACATTAAAGAAATTTACCCACATAGACACAGGCCACTTTTCCTTGCAATCAATCTAAAATTTGGGTTGCCATGGCTGAAGGAATAATGAGAAATTAGCTACATGCCGTGGCCCTTCTTCTACTATCTTTAAAGCTTAAGTTTTAGTAGAAAATATGAATAGGATGTATTTATCCTCTACTAGGATAGCCTCCATAAAGCCTTTGTTCTTCCATGCAATTTGAGCCCATTTTAGAATAACTGAAAAAGCTGGTCTTCTACCCAATGAAAGAGTTTTCCCAAGATTTTACCCCTTCTTGTAGTATCTCTTTGTCAGGGCAAACAATGGTTCTGCCATCTTCAGTCTTGGGGGTAATAGTGCGGTACTAGATCTCCAGAGCCCCCTACCACTTGCTTCCATATTCTTTTCTCTGTCGTAGAGTTGGCAGGAGGTGGAGGGGTTAAGGGAGTGGCTATTTCGTGAGGTAGGGTGAGAGCTGTTGGTACTGATGCCAGGGATGGGGGTGGAGTAGAGTAAAGGATGGTTTTCGAAGTGCGCTCAAGTGAGGGAGAAGGTGAGGGTAAAGGAGGAAAAGACTCCTTATCTAGGGCTTGATTTGTGATTGTCTGTAGAGTCTGCATTGTTGAAAAGGGAAAGATAGGTATTAAAAGTGGAAAGAGAAGAAGCGGGAAAATAAGTAGGTAATGGAAAGGTCTAGAATGCCCTCATGTAGCTGCAGGGGGAAGTGGGTGGAATTGGTGAAGGAAAGGGAACTAATAACAAGAGGGTGGGTTGATAGCTGGCGAGAGGGGTGAAGAAAGAGCAAAAGAAGGAGGGAAGGGAATGGGAAGCAAGGCTCGAAGAGCTTTGAGCAGAGTTGAAACCTAGATGTTAGAGAGAAGATAGAGCATCTCTCTCTAACCTATTGTTGAGTTATTTGCCAAAAATAAAAAAAGGACAAGTTTGAAGGTAGAACTAAAATACGTTTTTTTGAAACGGTTGAACTAAAAGCATATGAAAATGGAATTCCTGAGGTTTTGCCCTGTGTCTTATCAAAGTCTTTCACCTTTCCCTTCTTTCTTGAAACAAAGAAACAAATTGCGCAAAGTAATAAAAATGGAAAGCCACAGGCAGCTCCAATCATCATAATTACACGCCATGTATTTATCTTCGTTGTTCTGTCCCGTGAGGCTGAATGCATTTCTTGTGATTTAGAAACCAACAATTCAAGGTTTGGTCCTGCAAGATTACCATGTGAATTGTTCAACTTAAATATCTCTAAACCATTCAAGAATGCATCAATATATGCAGGTTTCATGTCAAGATTAGGTGCTAAAGCCAAACATAAGCTTTTAACTCCTTCTGGCACCTACATAATGCAATCTCTATAGGTTGGAATTCCATTACCACCACTCAAGTTAATCACAGCTAGGTCATCCTCGGCTATCTGAATGTTGATGAGTACCTAAAACATAACTTGGTTTTTAACTGTAACCTCCAATCTAGTTTCACAGAAGTGCAATCTGACAAGATAATTGAATCCTGCATCTACGGAGAAATTCTAGGTGAGATTATAGTTCATGTTGATCCAAAGATTAGGACCCGTTGAACGTAATGTTCTGTACATTCATTCAGATGTGGTGTAAGACTGTGTTCTCAGTATATCTAATATATAGAAACATTCAGAGGAACATCAGTTACACCAGATTGCTGTCTGAAGATGTAATCAGAGTCGTCTAGCTAGATCCTGTACATAGCAGTATCATTTAAACCACTGATATCTGATCCACCAACATTAAGCCGATAGACAGTCTCAAGGGAGGTAGAATTCTCCAAATAGAAAAAATAACCAATACCCACATAAGTTAAAGGGTTGTCCTTATCTCGTGTATAGAGGTTGTTTGGTATGGAAAGGATTTCAATACAATTAATGAAAGCAAAAGATCCTGGAGATAGCGAGAAAGTTAGGTTTGAGAAATTAGTTGTCCCAGATTGTGACTATAAACTCTTTGGTAAGGGAGTCAACTGGAGACTGGCCAACGGAAACAATAAGATAGGCACTAAAATTACATAGAAGTGTGTAGTCATTGGCTTTAACAGAGAAAAATGATTCCGATGGAGAGAAGTTGAAGTAAGTTGTTGGATAGAAGTAGAGACGGACAAACTTTGGTCCTGATGAGATAGGAAACATATAGGTGACATTGGAGAATATAACTCGAGCTATATTGTATAGAACTTGGGAACTGAATTACTTTTTGAGCTCCAAGTGCTAAAGTTGAATTTATAAAGTTAGATGACAAAAATTTGGATTGAACATCAGCATCCCAGTTGCGTCCATCCTCGGAAGTTTTACTTAAAGATGCTCCACAGTTGAGAAGGATAAGATCAAAGGGCAAATTGTCATCAGAAATGATTAAAGTTAGGAGGTAAAGGAGATAAAGCAGGAATATACATGAATAAGACCTTCTTGACATGGGTTTTTCTTAACAAGAAAACCAGAACTTAAATGTTCATCAGGACTATGAATAATGTCATTCGAGTTCTTTTATATAGAATAATTCGTAATGTATATAGTACACTTAGATAACTTGACACGAATTGTCCAATTGAAGTCAACCATGGTCACAAAAAGTCTTTGGGAAGTAATGCCTGATTGGATTCTAGATGGTTTGACCTGGTACAAAATGCAAATACCAACCCAACAACCCCTAGTGCTACAGCTTCTTTATTAAAAAGAAAAATTGTAATAGTTGTGATCATAACAATTATAAATATGAATTTTAAACCTTTTTTTAATAGAGGAACCGCAGTCATTATTATCCTTTAAATGCACACTGAGTAAACCTTTGGATTGGCGCAATAGCATTTAAATCACGTCAATTAGGTACTCCACACTAGACAAACCCTGTGTGATAGACTCGATCGAAAAAGTGTAAGTGGGGGATTCGAATATAAAATCTTTTAGTCCCATGCCCCCTACTCTACCAACTCGACCACTCCCTAAGGAGCCTTTCAAACTGTACTCTGTAATAATTATTCATAATTTAAATTTTCAACTTCTACTTTTTGAGTTATTTAATTAATTTTTGTTTTAATTAAATGAAAACATATTCTAAATTATTTTATAAATACTCTTATTATAGTGGCCCTATAATTATATCGTGGCTTAACAACTAGAATATATTATCATATATCAATTTGGATAACCAGTGAATGGCTATCTTTACATTATTAACTTGGCCCTAGGGCAATATGCTGAAGCAAGACCTGGTCATCTGCCAGATGGTAAAGTGAAAGTATCCTCTCAATTCATTCAATTAAGGAGCTAATAATGCAAACTAGTGGTGATCAGCTACACAATAGGAAGGGATGAGGTAAGGATCATGGGAAGGTTCGCGTCGTAAACCACCCCCTACAGAAAGGGACAACGTAAACTGTACTGATTTTCATGTGACTTTTGCAACCATCGATCGAATGTATATTTGGGGTCAAAGACCATGGACACAACTCTTAAATGCTCTCTTATCCTCAAGAATTGCTCAATTGCTTGGAGATTAATAAAACAAGTAGTTCCAGTTTAATCCAGACAAATTATCAATTTCCTTATGCATGCCTATAAACATATAATCTTTACTCTACAATATTTGTGTGTGTGTGTGTGTGTGTGTGTGTGCGGGTGTGTGTGTGTGTATAGTCAATTAGTATGTACAAGTTTGTAATTTGATAAAAAGAATATCCTTATTCAAAATTAATATTTGTTATTGATTGTAATATCCCTTTAGGTTATATTTAGTTGGACGTAATGTTTTTAATAAAATGGAGCATAATATAATAGTTTATAATGGAATCAAATATAAATAGATGAAATATTAGAAAATTATTGTTTGAGAGGGATAGAAGGGTCCATAATGTAATATAGTGAAATTTTGTTCGGAAGAAAGATTTATAATGTAATAAAATGAAATGTTGTTTATGATTTTACATTCCATCCTAAACCCTCCAAATCGAAGGTTATTTATTTTTACTGTTTAGAATTAAATGAGATGTAATATGAAACTCTCCTCTTCTATCATATTTCATTCCATTCCATTCTATTATAAACCTTCCTCTCAAACGATGGAATATTATTACATTTCATTCTATTCCATTAATAATCACCCAACCAAATATGGCATTAAGTATATACCTCTCTTCCACCTTCATCTTTTTCATTTTTCATTTTCACCTCCTTACGATTACTATTCTTGAAACCATCATCTTCTTTTATTCTTCACCATTGGTGACTATAATCAGCCACCTATATATACCACTCAATTCTTCTCTTTGAGCTCGTCACAGTCATACTCATTTGACCTTATAATAATGACAGAACTATCAAAAAAATTGAGAAAAAAATTCAGAGAAAAACTTAAATTTTCGATCAATCGCCTATAGTGAGTGTTGCTGACTACCACCACCACCATTGGACTTATAGTCTAGTCATCAATCATATGCTAGTTTAGGTTGTGACAAAGTTGGTATGAAAGCCCAGGTTAAAAGATTTAAAGCCTAAAGTGTCGTTCTACTTATTACTATAGACACATAGGAATTTAATCTTTTTAAAATAGTTTCCTTACTTAGAATATTCATCTATTTTAATCAGTGGTACTGACCATATCTTTGCTTCCTTTGTCAGTATAGACAAGTGTGCATGATTTCTCACCAACTTGACAAGGAGGCCCATAATGAGGCCTCAGTGCAGGATGAGGGGCCTTTTATTGCTACTTTAGTTGGAAGACGTAGTAGGTGCAAGATAGGTAGGACTCGAGAGGTACTTGTAGAAGAGTCAGATGTGTTACAAGGAGTTTTCAAAGTGCTTGCATGTTAACAGGAATAGAAGCTAACAATGTCATGTTTTGAGATTCAATGATGATGATTTAGCAGATGATGATGATGCAATAACAACAGTAACAAGCCCCACCACCAATTGTAGCCCCAGAGTAGGAGAGGTCAAATATACAACTGTCAATAGCTTATTCAAGGTTTCATCCCTAAAGTTCGATGGGACTAGACCTAGGGAGGCTAGTGATTTTCTCAATAAGATGGAGATGCAAGGCAAGAGACTGCACTATTTTGACACCTAAATAGTGGGTATAGTGGAGATGTCTTTGCAAGGAGTGACCAGGGATTGATATCAAGACTAGATCCTTTTATACTTGGGTGCAGTGACCTAATCACAGTTCATGGAGAGCTTTATAGTCTATTTCTTCTCCTTCGCAGCTCAAGAGGCACTCAGATTGGAGTTTTTGAATCTATACTGAGGAGATAGGACAGTGGATGAGTATATAATTGACTTTGTTCGATTGAGGCGATATGTCCTAGAGATTGTTTCAAATGAGATGAGTTGACTTCATTCGATTGAGGCGATATATCCTAGAGATTGTTTCAGATGAGATGAGAAAGAACAACCAATATCTGTTAGGGTTAGGACCCCCTTTCATTGATATGACTATGAATTGTCAGGAGAAATTCTATACTCTGGTGGATATGGCCAAGTAGTTTGAAATGATCTTCTTGGAGTAGGGTGCTTTATCTATTGGAAAGAAGAGTAGGAGACATTTAATAGGGTGCTTTATCTATTAGAAATCAGAGTAGGAGACATTTAATAAGACCCATCAGCTTTCAGCAATGGCAGTAATAATAATTAAACTTTTCGCCAAGGTATAGTCAGAGCGATAGCTATTGATAGAGTGTTGTTTGAGAAATGGTAAGGTGAGATTTGGTCACAGATATATGGAAGGATCCAGGTTCATACTTAGAGCAAATAGTAGTAGTAGCAGACAGGGCTTTAGATGTAGCAGTTGAGGCTTAACATGCTCTATTTGCTAGCAGTGTGGTAGGGCATACTAAGAACCATGCTATATACCACTAGAAGGCCACTACAAATGTGGCTAGTATAAGTATATAACTAGGGACTATCTAATAATGAGATATCAATAGATCTCTTTTAATGTGGCATAGCCTCCATTTCAGCAGATATAAGGGGGACTACAGTTTGGTGCCTAGCAAGGGTGAGATTTTAGAGGGAGGCATTCAAGAGGTAAATCTAGAGGCTGCAGTAAGGAATACTCCTCTAACTCTCAATATATAGGTCATAGTCAGGCCAGGGTGTTTATCCTCACACCTAAAGATGTATAAACTTCTAATAAGGTGGTATCTGATATTCTTCTCATCTTTGGATTATAAACTAGAGTTTTGATAGATCCGGGGAGCGATTCATCCTTTTATATCGCCCAAATTTGCTATAAGACTAGAAGTGGTACCAAACATGATGGAAGAATCCTTGTCTATATCCACACCTGTTAATGATACCATAAATGTGGATTTGATCTACTACTTATGTCCCATAGAGATTAATGGTAAGATATTGATAGTGAATCTTATATTACTATCAATTATGGATTTTGACATAATAATAGGGATGGACTAGTTGTTTAATCAATACGTCACCTTAGATTATAGAGAAAAGAAAATGACGTTTTAGATTTTGGGTAAAGTAGAGTGTATTTTAGAGGGAGATAAAAGGATAAAAGGACCATCCCATTCGACATAGTTTCGGTGTTTGTGGCCAATAAGATGATCAGAAAGGGGTGTTAAATGTTCTTGGTCGCAGTCAAGAGTACCTCTGTAGAAGTTAATAACCTCTAAAGTATTCCATTAATTCTAAAGTTTCCAATTGTATTTCTTAAAGAGTTACCAGGGCTACCTCTAGAGAGAGTTATCAAGTTTTGGATTGATTTAGTGCCTGGTATAACTCCAATTTTTATAACTCCATATAGAATGTAACCTGCAAAGTTAAAGGAATAGAAAGAAAAATTATAGGATTTATTGGATAAGGGCTTTATCAGGCTTAACACATTAACATGGGGTGCGTCCATATTGTTTGGAAAAAAAGGGATAGTTCACTCCAATTGTGTGTTAACTATAAGCAGTTGAATATGGTGACCATCTACAATAAGTATCCACTACCTAAAATTTATGATCTATTTAATCAAATTTAGGATGTTAGGTATTTTTTAAGAGCAGCTTAAGGTTTGGATATTATTAACTAAGGATTAAAGGAGAAGATATACCTAAAACTACCAAGACTATATATGGTCATTATGAATTCCTAGTCATGTCATTTGGCCTTACTAATGCTCTAGCAGTTTTTATGAATCTAATGAGTAGAGTATTTAAACTATTCTTAGATAGGCTCTGGTGTATTCGTGAATGGATAAGGAGCATGCCTAACATTTGAGAGTGGTGTTATAGACACCTTTAGAACATCATTTGTATACCAAGTTTTTGAAGTGTGAATTTAGGCTTGAGAGTGTCACATTCTTACAATATGCAATATCTTAGAAGGGGATACAAGTGGACCTAAAGAAGGTGAAAGTTATAACGAATTAGGAAAGACTAAAGATAGTGACAGAAATGTAAAGATTTCTGGGATTGGCAAGTTACTAATGAAGATTTATCCAAGACTTTCTTAAGATAGCAGCCTTATTGGCATATTTAACATAAAAGAATATCTGATTCTTTTACTCTGATGAAAGTGAGGAGAGCTTTCGATGGATAAAAGATTGTTTACTCTTGTCTTTACCAACTAAAGGTGGAGGATTTCAATTGCAATATGATGGTGTAAGAGTGGTCCTAGGTTGCATGTTGATGTAGAATGGTAAGATGATCGCTTATGTTTCAGGAAATTGAAAAAGTATAAACAAAATTACCTTACTTATGATTGTGAGATGGCAGTAGTGATCTTTTCCTTAAAGATTTGGATACATTATCTGTATAGTGAGACATGTGAAATTTACACAGATTATAAAATTCTAAAATATATATTTCAACAGAAGGACTTAAATCTATGGCAAAGAAGTTGGATGAAACTACTAAAAAATTATGACTATGCGATTCAATATCACCCTAGAAAGGCAAATATCGTATAGATTCATTAAATAAGAAGCCTTGAGGTAGTTTGGCATATATCATAATAGAGAGGAGAACTTTAACCAAGAGTTACATGATTTGATGGATCAAGGTGCTCAATTTCAGATTTTAAGATTTTAGATTCAAAAGTGCTACTAGTAACATCAAAGTATGGTTGGTATTGTTGAACATGATTAAGATGGCTTAAGGCTAAGACCTTAAGCTTCAAACACTTATGTAAAAAGTTCAAAAAGGATGTGGCATAGATTTTGAGATCGAAGGGGAAGGATGAATGGAAGACTGTATGTTATAGATGTAGATAGGGATGGTAAAAAGGCCCGAATCCTAGACTTGATTTTCTTAACTTGGTCGAGCCTTGGGTTAGACCTTCCTTAGACCTTGTGGGGCCCAGGATAGGGCCTAGTAGCTCAGGCCCAATCCATTTCCATTCTCAGGTGTAGAGAACTTGAAAGAGAAGATTTTAGAGGAAGTGCACTATACGACATACAATGTATATTCAAGTTCCACTAAGTTGAATTGTAAAGAGAATATTTTAGAGGAAGTGTACTATGCAACATGCAATATATATTCAAGTTCCACTAAGTTGTATTGTAACATTAGAGACACACATCAGTGGGTCAGTGTGAAAAAGGATATGACTGAATATGTATCTAAGTACTTGACTTGCCAATAAGTAAATGCTGAGCATTAGAGACCTTTAGGTAAGCTATAACCGTCGTCAATTCTTAAACAGAAATTAGAAAGGGTCACAAGGAATTTCATATTTGGCCTACCTTATATAAAGAAACTATACGATTCAATTTGGTTGATTGTAAATAGGTTGACAAATTCAACCCATTTTTTACCCATGAAAACCACCTACTTAATGTCTAAGCTCACACGAGTATGTATAAAGTGGATAGTGTGTCTCCATGGGCCCATGTCGATAGTCTCTAACGGAGGATTACATTTCACATCTCAATTATAGAGGAAATTATAAGAGGCATGGGACACCAAATTGGATTTTAGTAGAACATTCTATCCTTAGACTTAGGGGCAATCTGAGATGACATTCAGACCTTAGAAGATATGCTAAGGATGTCTGTGATGGACTTTGGTGGTAGTTAAGATTCACACTTGCCTATAATTAAGTTTGCTTATAATAATAGCTATCACATTAGCATTGGGATGATACCTTATGAGGCACCATACAGACGAAAATGTAAAAAAATGATGTGCTAGGAGGAAGCAAGCAAGAAGTGGTTAGAGGGCTTAAAACTAATCAAGATCACATAAGGAAAGATTCCATTAATCAAGCCAAAACTAAAGACAACATTCAGCAGACAAAAGAATTATGTAGATCCAAAGCGTAAGGATGTAGAATTTCAAAGGGGTGACTTTGTGTATCTAAAGGTATCTTTAATGAAGGGTGCAATGAGATTTGGAAAGAAAGGGAGATTGTCTCCAAGATATTACCGACAGAAGAAGACTGACCTTTGAAAATCAAAGACGGAATATCCACTTTTGTCCGTAAACTTACTGATGGAAAAAAAAACATCGTCGGTAATAATGTTACATTACGGACGGACACGTAATACGTTGGTAATCACATACGGAATAATCAACAATTTTCCGTTGGCAATCACAGACGGAATAAACAAGAACAATTCGTTAGTAATCACAGACGGAATAACCATGCGTTGGCCATCAATAATCACAAACGGAATAATCAACCACCTTCCGTCGGTACTTACGGACGAAATAACCAATTATGTCTGTAAACTCCCCGACGAAAAGAACAAAATCATCAGTAATGTTTGCACAACATTATCGACGGAAAAGTGTAAACCGCCAGCAAATTTACCGATGGAAAGACTTTCCGTTGGTAAAGACGGACAGCCGCTGACCATCGGTATATTTACCAACGAAAAGTCTTTCCATCGGTAAATTTACTGGCGGTTTACACTTTTCCGTCAGTAATGTTGTGCAAACATTACCGATGGTTTTGTTCTTTAGTTTCCGTTGGTAAATTTACCAATGGTACACTTTTTGCTCCTCGGTACATTTACTAACGTAACATTACCTTTCATAGGTAATTATTAGCTACGATCGTTTCTACGACACTTTTATCCGTCGGTAATTTCTATCGCTAATCTTACTTACCGACAAAATGTTAATGTTTTCCGTTAGTAATGTTCGTCGCAAAACGACGTTTTTCTTGTAGTGGTATATATATACTTAGTTATTGCGGTAACATTCGCACAGGAAGTACAATAAGGACTACACAAATTATATATGTACACATATATACTTGTAGGTATTTATATATATACATATCATATCCCCATGCATCATGACATTGATGAATCAAAGAAACATGTTTTTTTTCCTCTTATACAATAATATTTTTAGTTTAGTTATTTCAGGATAATAATCTCTTTTATCTAATGAAGTTTATACAATAAAATTATTTCCTTAATTACGCACAATCTAAACCTTTTTTAATTAGAATTAAAGGAAAATTTTTCATTTTCAACTTTTAAAGATTTAAGATGACTTTATTAATATAAACTCTACATAGGTGATAATAATTAAACCATTTTTTTATACAATAAAGACCTTTTTTTGAATTAATTAAGATTATTTTCACATTAAATTTGGCAAATAATTGGAAGAAAATTTACTTTACATTTTACCCATGTAAAGCATAAAATTGATAATGGTCTTATTACTTTTAACTTTTAAATTGTGTATCAATTAAGAATAATCACAATTAGAAGATAATTTATTATAAGAAAATAATCAATGTTAATCACTAATCGCTAATTTGATTTTAGCACACGTGATTGCATTTAGTAAAAATAGCAGACAAATATTGGCATTAATTATGAAATAGTAAAAAGATTCACATTTTATCCTTATTTTTATTTCTATTTTTGGATAATATAATTGTTAAGTATCATACTTTAGATTTTGGAAAGTTTTCTAAAAGTATAATTCTTCCACAATCAGCCAATTTTTTTAATATAGACAAAATATTAAATATATACAATCTTAAAAATATAGAAGATTGGGTAACCAAAAACATTGTTTGTAGTTAACAAGAAATATAAGAATGAAAGATGCTAAGAGGAAAAATAATTAGTGAAGGGAATTGTTTTATTAGTAAATAAAAATAAAGGGCAAAAGTGTCAAAAAGATAGATAGATATATGTATCATATACAAGTATAATGTCTAATTTTAGAAATGTAAGATTTGGATGGATAGAAAAAGAAAGTTTAGTTTCTCATATTTAGAAGAGTTTGGAGCTGTAAAGTGGTAAACGGTTGAAATAGATGATAAGCTTTAAAGTTAAATATAGGTTTAGGAATCCATATACCATCATGTAATATGTCTTAGGACAAAACCTACTGATAATTACAAGATAAAACGTAAGGTAACTGCATGGGAAGTAGCAGATAACATTTGGTGCGTCTTGACGGTTGAGTAGGGTAAATTTTTGTAGTGCTTGTTCATCGCCCCTTTGCGTTCATTATCTCGGAGAACACAGCAGCAGACATGAGTGCGTCAGACTTGTTACTACCAAAACTTTGGCCATCGCTGCTACTAGTTGTCGTCATTCCTCCAACTCGGGAATTGATTACAAATCCATTTGTTGTGCTAAACAAATCATCACTATCATCACCTACTGAGGGGTCTTTCAGTGGACTTTCTTCATTTGTCGACTCTACCTGCGTTTCAGACCTACCAAACTCAACACTATCCCCTGTTGTACTTTGCTGCAACCGTAACGCAAATTCAAGTCCCCAAACTACATCACCCATTGATGGCCTTTCGACTCCCTTGTCCAACAGACAGCTGACTGTAACCTCGGAGAACTTTTTCAGACAATTTGGTGTGATCTTACCGTCCAAATGGGGATCAATGATCTCACTCAGCATTCCTTTGCGGTGACATTGCCTAAAACTCTCTGCCAAGCTTACTGGCTTCTGCGAAATGGTTTTGTTCACTGGTGGTTTGGCACATAACACCTCGCACAGCACCACACCAAATGAATACACATCTGATTTCTCAGTCAATTGTTGAAGACGATAGTACTCAGGATCCACGTACCCGAAACTGCCTTTCACCACCGTGCTAATGTGGGTCTTTGTCATATTGGTCGGCCCTATTTTCGACAGCCCAAAATCGGAGACCTTTGCCACCCATTTCTCATCCAACAAGATATTGGTTGTCTTCACATCACGATGAATAATGGTGTGGTTTGCTCCTGAGTGAAGGTACTGCAGGCCACGAGCAGCACCGATACAAATCTCTAGCCTCTGCTTCCAGGGAAGATGTGGATTGTTGGTTTTGTAGAGATGATCACGAAGAGTGCCATGGGCCATGTAATCGTAGACAAGGATCATTTCTCCATCTTCATAGCAATAGCCAATTAGAGAGACTAAGTGGAGGTGGCGAAGCTGAGAGAGCATTTCGATCTCTGTTTTGAACTCATTAGCTCCTTGTTGTGACTCTGGATTTAACCTCTTGATTGCAACAGGTGTAGCCCCGCCATCAATGAACCCCTTGTATACATTGCCAAAACCTCCAATTCCAATGATGAATACCTTATCAAAGTTGTTGGTGGCCGCTTTGATCTCAGCCAGAGAGAAGTGGTGACAGAGATCAGCAGGTAAAGATGATTTCTGGGTCTTGCTGGACTTGGTTGAAGTGAAACAGAAAGGGCCAAGTTTTGAAGCTTTGTAACTATAACGCGAGTCCTTAACTCTTAACCTTCTCCGGAAAACCAACAAAGCTAAAAGGCATAGCACTGCAATACCTGATGCAGAACCAGCGATAATAGCAGCTAGCTTAGTCCCGTTACTTTTAGACTTGGTTGGATCAGAAGTGGACTGGGCATCAATAGGTGGACTCATCGGAGGCAAGTCGGGATTTGGTGCGCTGAGGTTGTCTGAACTGCTCAATTTGAAGATTTCAAGCCCATTAAGAATGACGTCAGGATAATTAGTTTGTCTGGGTCCTTTTGGGTGCAACTTAACAGAGATATTCTGCACCTTCTTGCCTCCTTTGGCTCCTATCAAAACTAAGTAGTCCTGTTTCACAGGAACACCATTTCCGTGGCTCCAATAGATAACATCTGCGTCACGATCAGCAGCTTGATCGGCGATGAAGATCTCGAAAACTCTATCATTTGGTTCTAGAATCTGCGGCTGAAACTCGCAAAAATGAAGCCTAAAAAAATAGGAGAAGCCAGAATCAACCTGAAATTCCCAGGTAAGATTGTATTTCAAATTAATTTTTGTATCACCCATTGTCCTGGCATTTCGATACACTTGGTCCGGAGCAAAATAACGTTTGAAATTATTGTAAGCAAGTTGAATAGTATAGTTAGAAGGAGTAGCACTTGGTCGAGCATCGGTTAAGTAATCGTTGTCCATCAACCAAAATCGATACAGACCTGTATCATACTCTGGAGGAATGAATTTGTCTCCCACGTTCAGACGGTACATCAGCTCTAATGCATAACTGCTATCTATGGCGAGTAACTTCGAGTCGCCAACATAACGGATGCCCTCGGCGTTTGCAGAACTATAATATAGATCGTCAGGCATGGACACAACTTCGATCCCGTTAATGAACGCAAATGAGTCGGGCATAGGAATAAAAGTTATGTTTAGCCTCTGGTGATCTTCAACATACAAGCAAAATTCTCGATAAAAGACTTCCGAGTCT
>JANZXP010000008.1:13767172-13777806 GCA_027576715.1 Erythroxylum flavicans | reverse complement strand
GATCTTTGAAGATTGGACCGATCGGCCTGTGGGTCATTACGACTGGGCTCGGGCCCAGCACGACCGACCCGACCAGACTTAATTAAACTAACTCCTCCCATTCAAATTCGATGCTTAAGAAAATGATAAAAAATTCAATTTCTCCTCGGGAAAGTTAGGCAATTACTTCCTCTTAACGCACTTCACATATTCCCCATCACATACACTTTAAAAATAACCCCAAACATGATTCACAAACTCCTGTAATACAATCAACATCTTTAGCATGTTCAGCCCCTCGTGGTTGAAGACCAGTGTCATTTTGTGTGACTTCACATTGGCATCCACAATCACCGACTTTGCAATCACCAAATACTTATGAAACTCCCAAGCTTGGAGATCAAATAGCATTTCCTTGTTGTGAATCACAATTTGTTTGGGAATTCTAAAGAAATTGTCCCTAGACTTGATCTTTAGCTCTAAAACCACCTGAAGCATCTATATTTACTTATGAAGGAGATCAATGGTGGAAGACGAGTCAATGATGGTGGTTCTAAGGTTTTGATGCTGGAACTCATCCAACTATCGATTCCAATCCTCACCATGCAACTTATGAATAACGCAATTGGACGGTCCCTACTAACTAATTAAGTTTCATTAAGTTTCTAACAATCTGAATAAAATCCCAATTTGCCACCTTAGGCACTTGTTTACACGAACTGAGTTTGGATTTAGGGTTTTCTTCATCTAAAACTGATGTAATTTAGTTAAACAACTGAATGAAACTTAATTAGTTAGTTTAATTAAGTCTGACATATATAAGTGTTTAAGATTTCTGTCTTATATGGCAAGTCATGTCAGCAACGTTAACGAAAATACTAACGTTGAGCTAGAATTAAGAAAAATTGAAAGTTTGAGTATTTAATTACCATTTTTTAAATTCGGTTTATAATTTCAAATTTGAGTAAAGTTTGAGATTTTTTGTAATTAACCCAAAATGGTAATATCCATCTTTTAGGGACCTTTTAGGCACTGAGACTTTAAAATCACTTATTAAAAATATTTTCTTTTGAAAATGATCCATAACAAGAAATAAAAACTTTTGCCCTTTAGAATCTAAAGTTGAGTCTGAATGTCTATTTGAACTTGAATTCAAATTCTACGATTGTAGCTCTCCTGGGTTATTACTGATTTTAAAGATTTCAGGGGATATACACATGAGGACTATTATTAGCCCCTTAACATTTGTTGGACTAATTTGCTAGCTATTGGTGAGCCTCGGCCAATGTCTAGCAAGGATTAGGTATAAGGAAGGTATGGCCAAAGAACTAAGGTGACTTAACTAGCTGGGACCAAGCATGGTTTGAGCTTTTGTTAGCTTTGACATATTATAAAGTGTTGATTAGCTTGGCTTGGGCGAGTTGTCCTTGCCTTGGATGATCTTGGTGGAACTAAAGATGAATTTATGCTCAAATGATAGACCATAGACAAATAGACTAGACTATGTTTTTATTAGGCCCACAATTAATCCAATGAAGCAAAAGTTGAATGATTTGGTAATAGATGCGTCACTCAGAAGCAGGGCTTAATCCCATTTGCTTGCTCAATACAATAAGTACCCAAGTGAGTCTTTTTAAACAGTTAATGTATAAGAAGATACAGGTTAACAGAAAGGAGCTCACTTCGATGTTAGATACGGGAGTCACTCATTCATTTGTTATTGAATCAATGGTGCAAAAATTGGGGTTGAAACTGAGCAAGACTCCTACGAAGATGAAAACTCCTCGTGGTAAAAGCACAAGTAATAGTACAAGCATTATATAATGTTTCATTAAGCTTACGTAATATAATATAATGATAATACCCCTTGATGATTTCGACTTGATTTTGGGTATTGACTTTCTCAGTGCAGTGAAAGCAATGTTATTCCCGCATCTTGGACGTATTATACTAATGAATGAGCAAAATTTATGTTATTTAAATGGTTGTAAATCTAGCATAGGTATAGTAGACAAAACAATAATGGCAGCATATAATTCTACTATGAGTTTTGAGAAAGGCCTTAAGAAAGGTATGAAGTCTTACCGTACAATCATGTGGGGGATTACTGAAAACCATATGGTGGAAGTTCTTAATGCTATTATAAAAGTATTACGAAAATTCAAGGAAGTGATGCCTAAAGAGTTACCAAAAACTCATCCTTAAGTCAATCACAAGATCAAATTAACGCTAAGTGCAATTCCCCATATCTGTGCCCCTTATAGAATGACACCATCAAATTTAGTAGAGTTACAAAAAGGAATTTGGTGAATTATTGGAAGCGAGTTATATCTAATCTTCCAAGGCCTTATACAGAGCTTCCGTGTTATTCCAAAAGAAGCAAGACGAAGCTTTACATATTTTTATAAATTTTTGGTTCTTAAACAAGGTAACTATAAAAAAATAAATATCTTGTTCTATTAGTTCAATACTTGATGGATATATTATCAAGGTCAGTAGTCTTCACAAAATTATACTTATGGAGTAGGTATTAGTGATATGAATTGTCGAGGGTGATGAGTAAAAGATGACTTATGTAACTTGTTATTAATCATATGAATTTTTTGTTACGCCATTTGGTTTGACAAATGCTCTGCAACATTTTATAACTTAATGGATGATGTGCTATATGACTTTTTAGATGATTTTGTGATAATCTACGTAGATGATATTGTGATCTATAACACTAATATGGCAGAGCATGTACAACATTTGAGGAAGGTGTTCAAGTGGTTGTAGTAACATAAGCATTTTGTGAAGATAGAGAAATGCGATTTTACCCAATCGAAAATCAAATTTCTGGGGCACTCGGTGAGTAAAGGCTAAGTGGTGAATGGATCTTAAAAAGGTACAATCAATTATTAATTGGCAAGTTCAAAAAATGATGCGAGAGCTTAGTAGCTTAATTGGTTTAGTAAACTTACAATTGCCAATTCATTTTTGGATACTCAAAGAAGGCAATTCCCTTGACTGATTTATTAAAAAAGAATCAATAGTGATGATGGTCGGACCCATATTAAGAAGCCTTTAAGAAGTTGAAAGTTATCATTTTAACTGAACTTCTGTTAAAGTTGCTTGACTTTGATCTCCCTTTTGTGGAAATGGGTGTTTTGGATAAAGCCATTGTTGAATCGTGGTGCAAGAAGGCCATCTTGTTGCTTTTGAAAGTCTCAAGCTTAATAGTAAAATCAATTATACTTACCCACAAGAAGGAGATGATGGCAGTAATGCATTGCCTTAATGCTTGGCGAGTTTATTCATTAGGAATCATATTTGTTGTTTGTATAAACAATGTTGCTAATACTTTTTTCAAGAATCAAAAGAAATTGCCTGCAAGACAACCTTATTGGTAAGAGTTTCTTGTTGAACATAACTTTGTGTAGGAGTATAAACTAGAGAGGCAAAATAATGTGGTGGATGCATTGAGTTAGAAAGAAGTCTTTGCAGTTTTATATGCTTTCTCTCAGGTGGAATCAAATTTATTAGAGCAAATCAAACTAATAACTCTTCTTAATAACACCTATTACCAAATTGTGCAACAAGGATAGTGTGGTCCAATAATTTTGGCTCGATGATGGTGGAATGCTGATGAAAAAAGCAACCAATTGTATGTACCTAGAGATACATGACTCATAATGGGCTAGTCAGCCTAGAGTTCAATAGATGCTCATGATCCTTTCTTGTTTTTATTATTGGTAAGAGATGGAGAATGACATAAAGGTATATATTAAAACTTGTCTTATTTGTCAATTGGTTAAGCAAGAAAGAAAGGAGGCAAGATTATTACAACCTTTGTTTATTCTAGAAAGACCGTGGATATCGGTCTCGATAGACTTCATTTGCAAATTTTAAAGGTGGATGGAATGGCTTCAATCGTTGTCATGGTTGATAGGTTCTCTAAGTATACAGGCTTCATGCTAAATCCAGCTGCATGTCTGATATGACGCTAATCTCTATCTTATAAATCTCACAGGCAAGTGTATCTATCAAACTATAGTATAGTATCAATGAATATTGAGTGTCAATCCTACAGAGACTACAGGTCCTAATAATAATGCCTTTTCTATTTTCTAACTAAAAAATAGGATGATGACTTAATTAAAAGTAAAATAAACTAAAGTTCAACATTATAATAAACCATAACATAAATAACACTAAGATTAATCAATATCAAATAACTATTACCTAGGCAATGAATCCCCCTAAGATTTTTTAAGTAATAACCCTTTATCATGTAATTCAATTATTGATGATTAGAGTGTGGAAATCCGTACCTTATATTGATATCTTTATCAAGATTATTAACAACTAATCCTTGATTGATTAACTAAAAAAATTTCTAGTTAAAACACCTAAGATTGTATTACTCAACTTGTGAATTTCACTATTACTTTTGACTATAATTCAAAAGATTTATATTGATCTATCTCTAGGTCTGCAAGTAGCTCCTTTTAATTATCGTATATTTATTCATACAACATTATTTCTCAATATTAATTATATGAAATCATACATTGAACTAATATTCTAGACATATTGATTCAAGAATAAAAATGCATAGTTGAATTGCAACGAATCAACAATCAAATTACATTAGAAAAAGAATTAAATTACAAGATCCATCCCAACTTAGATTTATCATACCTAGGCACCAAAAAGATTTAGTTCATAAATATAAAAAATAAAACCAACACAAAAATTTAAAACAATAATTAAAAAAGAAAAGGTCCTATATATATAATCTAATACATTCTACTCGAAACTTCAACGAAAATTTGTTCTATATTGGATATTTGAAGAAATCTTCGTGTTCCTACTATCCTAGGTTCAGAAGTGTGTCTCAACTTCTAATTTTGCTTCTAACTTAACTATAATTTTTGCTCTAATGTCTCCTCCCTTTAATTAGTTTTTATAATTGCCTTTTATAGTGTAAAATTAAGGTTTTTGGAGTGGAATGACCTAAAAACTCTTTAAAATCATATATATACACATTCCCAGAAGCTTATATAGGCAATTGACATGGTTGTGTATATGACTTATATGGGTGTGTCCACCTTCATATGGATGAACTAATTTCTTCGAGGCTATATATGCTTACAGGGACTTACAAGGTCCCTCATATGGTTGTGTATGTTATTTACATAGGTGTATATTTTATGAACATAGGCATGTCTCTCCAAAGTACTTCTTATTCTTTTATCTTCTATCCCTGTTACACCCAAATTCTTTTCCTTTTGATCTATGAAGGCAATTGAGACCTAATAACATATTAGAGACAAAACAAGCACTACAAACAATTAAAACTCTCAAATAATCAAGAAAAATATACTAAATATAGAATAAAAACATAGTTTATTAAGCATTCATCAATGTCCCTTGGATGTTGTTACAGAGCTTTTTTACAAGAATGTAGTGAAGTACTTCGGAGTTCTAGCAGATATGATGAGGTGTGATTTGATTTTCTAGACAATTTTAAATGTCTCATTTTAATATGATAAGGTGTGACTTGAAGTTTTCCACTACAAATCACCCATAAATGCATGGCTAAAGGGAGAGGATCAATGACTTGGTGGAGGAATACTTGTGAAATTATATAAGTATAAGTCAATGAAATTGACTAAGTTTACCTAGTATTGCATTATTTTTTTATAACTTGTATAGAACCTCAATTGTTATTGATTAGTTATTATTACTGATTAATAAAAGTTTTTGATAAAGAAAAAAGAGAGGGGAGGGTTAATTTTATGATAAAAAATTCTAATACCCCATCCCCAAATCAGTCCTTCCGGTGGGTTATTGTCCAAATAAAAAAAGATACAATAAAAACATTGTAGGAGTGAAATCTTGATATAATTCGAAACAAGAAAGCCTATGTATATGTAAAGGTAAAGTGTCAAATCTCATAGTCCTTTAATATAAACATAATTAATACAAATTCCAAAATCAGCCCCAAAATACACAATACAAAAGAAACTCAAATAATTCTCACGACCAAGAAACTACTGGTTTCGCTTGGTGGGCCAAAAATGCCCGACTTATTAATTTATTCTGTAAACCTTTGGGAGCTGATGTAGCCCATGCTAGATTAATCGTATTCTGAGCTGGAGCAATGAACCTATTTGAAGTGATCCTTTGAGATTATTTTGGGATAACTAACCTTACTCGTTTTGAGATAGTATAACAAAATTTGGAAGGAAAATGGCCAGTTGCTTATCAGTTGCAAGTGAGAAACATGAACTATTAGACAAAGTTATGGACAATCTTTGAAAAGCCTCCAAACGAATGAAGAAGCATGTGAACCAACAAAGAAGTTCAATTGAATTCAAAAATGGGGATTAAGTACTTCTTAAACTTACCCCTCATATTTGAAATAAATTTAGTAGTAAATAGGTGCATCGGGGTTTAGTATCAAAGTATGATAGGCTATTTGAGATTCTTGAACAGATTAGAAACATGGCTTATCGACTCAAATGACTCGACCGATTAAAGTTACACCAACTTTTCATGTTAGTTTACTTAAACCATATCATAAAGATGCCACATATCCAAGTAAAAATTAAGTAAAAAGGGCCCCACCAGTTGTAAGGAAATAGTTCGATGACTAAATTGAGAAGATTTTAGATTATAATTGGATTAATCTAGAGCATTCAACCATGGAAGATGATTGGAGTTGCTGAGCATTCCCAAGGGTTATACAAGCTGAACTCCACCGCTGTTTTACCTGATTCACACGCTGCTATTGTTAATTCTGTTACTTGTAATAAAGAAACTCCAGTACTATGGCATACTAGGCTAGGCTATCCTTCTTTTTCTCGATTGAAATTGTTAGTTCCTTTTGTTTCTAATGTTGAACCTTGTGAGATATATCATATGTCAAAATAGAAGCGGTTACCATTTCCTACTATAGTACATCTGTTAGAAATGCCATTTTTAATTTAGTTCATGTTGACATTTGGGGAGACAACTATGCTCCTACGTTTAAGGGGCATAGGTATTTTCTTACTATTGTAGATGACTTTAGTAGATTTATTTGGATATTCCTAATGAAACATAAATTTGAGCACGAAACACCTTATGTTAATCTTATTCTCTCCCTTCCATTGTTCATCTCCTCACTATTTCAGTCATTAAACCAATATGTGATGGTCTTCCTCCATTGGATACAAAGATAGGAGCTAGGACTTCGTTTCTTTTAGTTAGCATGTAATAACATATCCATTAAAGGGTGGAGGATTGGCAAATTCCTGTAAATTTCGTTTTTGGATGGTTGTTTATGTTTGTTAGAGACGATGGAATTTTTCGTTTTTTACCTCACTTAATTTATCTAAAACGGTCCTAGAATATAATATGGTCATGGTTCCTTTCAATAAATTGTTCATCGACTGTAAACGTTAGTGATCTTGCTTTTAAGTTTTTATTCTATGAAGGTGGTTCAAATAGCTGATAAATATTAATCGTACGAGTTTATATATTGAAAAGAGATAACATATTAAAAAGTATATTATTTTTTAAAAAAATTTAATATAGTAACAAACTTTTTAAAGTTCTTAATTTAATGCCTAATATTTCAAATTTTGTACATATCATATCAAATTAATGTTTAATTAATACAGTAAAAACAACCTTTTAAACTTGATTTATACGAGTTTTAAAAAACTAATCACTTAATTAAATGAAAATTTTTAAAAAGTTAGATATGTTTAATATGCTATCTTTATATTTTTTTTCCATGAAAGTTAAGTATTCATTATTTTAAAAATCCTTATAATTATTATGGTTAATATCATCTCAAGTACTATAAATTACTTATTAGTATATGGAAGTAATTTAAATGACATATTGATGATACAAACACCAAAATGGTAACTATATAATTTACTTCATTTTCATCGATCATATTATTATGATTAAATGAAATACGCGGACAAGATGCATCATATTACTCAGCAAATGCTTATTAAGCTTTATGATATTCTCGCAACATAATATAAAACACACAAAATCTAGTCAATGAAGAACGCGGGCACAACCGCTCCGTGCGATTGTTTTCTTATTGTTCCACGATGCTACCAATAATGGGATGAAAGCCTTTTTTCCAGAATCCACCTCATTTAATGCTGAAACAAGAACAAAGAAACAAAATTTTAAGTCAACTTGGAACTCAGAAAGATTATCGTTTGATTACAATGGTTCGATAATAAAACCGGAACAGAAAGGTTATGCTAAGGATATGAAGACGCATACCTCTTGCAGTTAATGGAAGTAGAGAGTTTGAAAGGGGCTTTAAGACGACAGCCTGTAGGAAGAGAAGCTACTCTTTCAGGTTTGAATGTACCAGCAGGTAATCCTTTGGCAGTGTCTTTCAAACATTGGCATGCCCCTTGACGATCAGGAGTGGTTTTAGCATTACTGAAGATGGTTTTAACTCCTTTGCAACAAGCTGGAGGTGGTTTTGAGCCAGCACCTTGTACGAATTTCATACATGGTTCCAGAGAGGAGAGCATTTTGTTGCAGTCTACAGTGGCTTTCACAGTAGTTGTCAATGCTATTGCCACGCATGTTAGAATCAAGCAAACCAACTTATTGGCACAAACCATTTTCATTTCCTGAAAGTTTTGGTAAGGAATTTCTGAAGACAAGTATTTTGGGATTGAAAGTTAATTGTGTTCAAGTGGCAAATCAGAGGCTCTTTATATACAAATCTTGTGCGTGTCGAGACAGACAATGTGAGACGTACATGGCAATTCATTTGTAGCTGTTTCCAGTTCAAAAATTGAGATTGAATGATGCTCTGGCTTGTCCATTTTGCTCGTCTTTGTTTTCATTTTTAACACTCTGGATTGAATTATAATCAACTGAAGAAAAGGAGACAGAAGTTGGAATAATGAATTTGGCATTTTCTATATCTTGTGAAAGAGAACAATCCTCGAAGATTACGATGGCTATTAGGAACTCAGAGTTTAAAACCATACATCAACTATACCATCCTTAAAACACAAACACCGTTTTAAATAGGCTTCACAAAGCATAATGGACAGGAAACAGACTCCAGCTATTTATGGAGTCATGCCTAACGTGTAGTACCAGCAAAGGAGAAAAGATAGCCAGGAAAACAAAAAAAAACATGACTCTCACGTGGATCACTTCTCAACACTCCCCCTTATCCAAAATTGCATACACCAAGTTTGGGTCTCATATATTCATATTTGCTCCTTGTCAATAGTTTTGTCAGGATATCTGCAATTTGTTGCTCAATATTACAATATTGCAGCACAATTTTTCCTACAATGACTAGTCTCTAATAAAGTGCACTCTTATGTCAATATGGTTAGTCCTTCCATGGTGCTCTGGATTCTTTGACATTGTTATTATTGCTTTGTTATCACAATATATCTTTCTGTCCTTTTTTTGCTCTTGTCCTAGTTCATCAAACATTCTTTGTAGCCATATTGCTTGGCATGCCGCTACAGTCATTATCATGTACTCAGCTTCCGAAGAAGATAATGTGATGGTAGCCTTTTTTTTTTAGCTCTATGACATCATTCTTGATCAAAATGTAGCCTGATGTGCTTTGCCTATCCTCCATACATCCTACCTAGTCACTATCTGTGTACCTAACCAACTCCCAGTAGGTTGTATGTTTATATCATATACTCAACTTAAAAGTTTTTGCAATATAACACAAAACCCGTTTTGTAGCCCCATAATGATGCTTTGTAGAAGAGTGCAAAAACTTGGAAACCACACCCACTAAATGAGAGATGTCAGGCCTTGTATGAGCTAAATAAATAAGACCTCCACTAAACTCCTGAATATTTATCTATTCACTGATTCAGTGCCATCTTCTAGCTGCAGTTTTTTGTTCACATTCATAAGTGTCTGTCACCTTGCAATTCACCATGTGGAGCCTTTTAACCAAATTAGATGCATACTTCTTTTGAGAAATAAAAATTCCATACTTAACTTGCTTCACTGCTATACCAAGAATATAGTGCAACAATCCCAAATATGATATTTCAAACTCTTTCTTCATGCTTGTTTGAAATTGATCAATAAGTAAAAAGGATGAACTTATGTAAATCATGTCATCTACATGGAGGCTGACAAACAAAATATCTTTTCCTTACTTCTTTATGTTGAGTGTAGGCTCATTTTTGCTTCTCTTAAAGCAATTCTCGATGAGGCGGCAATCTATTCTCCCATACCAAGCTCTAAGGGCCTGCTTTAACCCGTAGAGTGTCGTTCCCAGCTTATATACTTTCCCTTCTTCACCTTAAACTTCAAAACCTTTAGGTTGTACAACATAAACATCTTCTTCTAACTCCCCATTCAAAAAAGCAGACTTCACATCAAATTAGTATACCAGCTAGTTTAATTGTGCTGCAACAGCCAATAATGTTCTCATTATTTCAAAGCGTGCAACAAGTGTGTAGAGCCCGGCCTCTACCGCCATCACTCCAGGTATTGGCTCAATGGTAAGAGGCGTTCGCTTAAAGCGGAACAAAACCCTGAGGTCTCGAGTTCGAGTGCCAGAGGGGATGGCTCAATGGTAAGAGGCGTCCGCTTAAAGCGGAACAAAACCCTGAGGTCTCGAGTTCGAGTGCCAGAGGGGACAA
>JANZXP010000008.1:13718072-13748685 GCA_027576715.1 Erythroxylum flavicans | reverse complement strand
TCCAACTTCCAATGGCTCACTTCAAATATTCCAAAATGCTTATGTCTAAATTTCCATTGCCATTGGATAATAAATTTTCTACTGAAAGACTCCTATCAGTCGCTTAGAAATTTTCCGGGTCCGGAAACAACTCCAGAAAATTCCCGAAAAATTCCTATAATTCTCTAAAATTAGGACAATCCTAATGAACCTCTCCAATTACCATTTTAAAACACTTAAGACACTTTTCCTATTTAGCTCAATCAAACATAATCAAAAACCGGGAAAATGTCATGTATGCATGTACATTCATTTCATGTGCAAGAATTCACTTATTTACTATGCATGTGCATATATGAATGCATGCATATGTCACTATTCATTTATACACTCCTATTCATGGCAATTGGTGAGGGGATGTTACAAAAGGAATATACATATTCCATATATATATCGACTTTCTCACAATTGTTCAAAATATACCAATGGCGATTTGGAATTCGTCTTTAGTTAATTCCACCTACTTACCCACACTAAGTGGCATAACTTTTTGGGAGGAATTTGACAACCCAATCTCTTCATCAAAATCAAAGTTATATTCTGGTCTATTAAATCTTGTCTCCACATCACTTAAGTATATTGAACAAAATGTTAAGCACTTATTTGCTATATAAGCCTTTGCAATAGACCCTTCAAGTCGAGCTCTATTATGTACATAACGCTTAAGAGAGCACAAAAACTTGAACAAAATATAAAATATTAGGAATTATTACTAACAAATAACTTTGAGAACAGTAAAAGTTAATATGAATTACATTTCAATCGGGAACATCCATCGAAATTGAACTGGTCCACAAGAGTTTTGCTTCATATAGTACGTAAATTGTCAAATGAACCATAAAATTAAAAAATGATAGGGAACACTAGTTCAAGCTTACATATAATCAAAGCTATGTCTTTTTTCATTTTATCAAGCTCTTCGACGTTAAGTGTCTTGCAACATTATTGCTTAAAAAACTGTCCAATTGACCCAAAGTTATGAACACATCCTTTGACAAACACCCACGTATTCCAACAGGAAGTAATTGTTGCAAAAGTACATAACAATCATGGCTTTTCAACCCTGATATTTTTCTCTATTTAACATTCACACAATGGCCTATATTAGATGCATACCCATTAAAAAAGTTGACTGATTGGAGAAAGTGACAAAAAGATTGTTTCTTCCTTTTTGACATGTTGTAACAAGCAGGGGGAGTAATGTATGACCCATCATCTCTTCTTTTCAAATGCAAATCTTTTCTAATATTCATGTCTTCCAAGTCAAGTCTAGCCTTAATTGTGTCTTTCGATTTCCCATCAATTCTCATCATAGCTTCTAAAATATTCTCACAAATATTTTTCTTAATAAGCATCACATCAAGATTATGCCTCAATAACAATTCCTTCCAATATGCCAAATTGAAAAATATGCTTTTTTCTGTCCAATTGAGTTCAACGTCATTTCTCTTTCGCCTTCTATTACTTGGGTGTTTCCCAGGTATAACGTCACCTGAATGTGATAGCCAATAAACAATATCATCACCAAACAACTACAACAGAGCTTCATCCAATTCTACTTTGCCATTAAACAATTTCCTTCTTCGCCATCTATGCCCATGTTCCAAATAACAACAATGACCCGTATAACATATTTTACTTCGTAGCCTCATTAAATAAGTTTGATGATTACACACAAGACAAGCCATATACCCTTTTGTGCTCCACCCAGACAAATTCCCATAAGCTGAAAAATCATTTATAGTCCGCAAAATAACGGTATGCATTCTAAATGTTTCACTTTGAACAACATCAAAAGTATGTATTCCAAATTCCTATAGATCGTTTAAGTCATCAATTAATGGTTGTATGTAGACATCGATATCCTTACCAGGAGCAGTAGGACTTGGAATAAGGAAAGACAATAACATAAAAGGCTCCTTCATAAACTTTCATAAAGGTAAATTGTATGGCACTAGAATGACCAGCCACATTCCATATGAAGTACTCATATTATCGAAAGGATTAAATCTATTTGAGGCCAATCCAAGTCGAGCATTACGTAATCCTATGCAAACCATGGAAGCTTTCTATCAAATTCTTTCCATGCCATTGAGTCTTCCACATGATGCATAATAGTATCATTAAAACGTTTCTCTTTATGCCACTTCATATCCATCATTGTTTTTTGTGACATAAAAATTCATTGTAGTCGTGGTTTAATAGGAAAGTATCAAAGGATTTTATTCAATATCTTTTTCCTTCTCCCATCGTCCACTTACCACCTTGATGTACCATAAATTGAACACTCCTAAACATTTTTAAACATTTTAACTTTCCTTCCAAAATAAAGCACAATCATACTTACATGCATGAATTGAAATTTATCCTAATCCAAGATCCCTTAACAATTTCTTTACATCGTAGTAAGATTTTGGCAATTTGTATCTTACAGGTAATGCATCATTAAGTAAGTCAATTAACATGTCAAAATACTTGTTACTCCATTTATTATAGACCTTAAAATGCAACAATTTGATAATAAAAGATAGTTGTGAAAAATTTGAGCACCCTAGATATAATTCTTCTTAAGCAACTTTCAATAACTTCCTAAAATTATCTTCAGTTATACTACCAATTATGTTAGGCGTACCAATTATGTTAGGCATACCTTTTTCATTCATAGTCTCCATTTAATTCCCATAATTGTCTAACATCTCGTCATTCCCATCATCACTATCATCATTAACATCACAATCATCTACATCATTATTTTTACTATCATCATAACTTGTACCACTACTTCTACTACAACTTGCCTCCTTACGTTTACTATGATAAAGCCATAGATTATAGAATTTATCTATGTCTTGGATTAGCAAGTGATTATATACCACATCTTGACTTTGAAAGTCGATATTTAAGCAATCAATATAAGGACAACAAATATGACATTCATCACCCATTTGATGTTGTACAAATATCATAAAAGTCTTAACTCCTTCTACGTATTTAGTGGACCATTTCTAATGAGACATCCAACTTTTATCCATGTAGCTATACAATTAAAGAAGATAACTGAATTATTTAATACATTTCTCGTTCAAAATTACGTTACAATAAAAGTTACTATTAATTAAGGTATGTGGCATTGTTTATACCTGTAAATCGAGAAAGGAACTTGTCACTGTGACTCCTAGACTCATGGAAGTTTTCACCGATAAGCCTTATCGGAGCTACATCACCGGTTTCTAGCCTATATACCATCTTATATTTCTAAAAATATTGCAAACAAATACACAAAACCAACACATAATTTTCCTTAACACAAAACCAGAACATAGCCTGCTTGAAGTTTATACAAACAAAGTTAGTAAGAAAAGAAACACTATGGTACGTGGCCTTGTTTATACCCATGAATCGAGAAAGGGACTTCTCGTTGTGGCTCTAAGGCTCATGGAATTTTTCACCTATAAGCCTCATCAGAGCTGCATCACCAGTTTCCAGCCTATATACTATCTTAAGGACTTATTATGTCTCAATGTTTCAAACAATACCCATATTAAATGCAATCCTTGTTTAATTGTTACGTGACAATAAAAGTTGCTATTAATTAGAAATTTATGTTATAGTCAATGATACTCAGAATACCAAAAAAAAATCTCACAAATACTTCAACTAGTAAAGCAAAACATATTGTGTGGGTTAGACGACTTATCTGGATCGACGGATAATCGCAAACTAAAACGAAGGAGGATGTGAAACAATTATGGATGCTCTTCAACACAAAACAAAGCTTGCAAAATAAGGGAATTTCGTATTTAATATAATACATTTGTTCTTTATCTTTTTCATTTTTAAAAGAAATTATTATCAACTATAAATATAGTTGCAAATTACAATATAGTTCATCTTGTATTCATTTATTTGTAATTAAAACAATTTCAACTTCAAACTTTATATGCATAGCATATGTCCAACTCTTAGATGAGAAGAGTAACTACATTTATATATTAATAACATAGCTTTAATCATTCTAAATCGAGAAAAGTAAGGGATGATAAAACTACATCCATATAAAAGCCACATTACTTAGGAGTTAACTAAAGTTCCTAAAGGAGAGAAGAGCATTTGAATCATATGAGTCTATAAGAGAAAATTAAAGCAAAATGGTTTGACATACTCAAAGTGCACGAAGTGTACTTAGTAGCAAAACACTTTCAATAAGAATATCATGTTGATTACAAGAAACTATTCACACTAATTATGTAGCATAATTAGATTTGTAGTTATGTTGGAAACATATAATTCATGGTATAAATCATGGTATATGTATTTGTTTATTAATACCCTAGTTATATTAAAGTTAGACAAGAAAGAAAATTACATGCATTAAAGAAGACTTTATATGCACAATAATTTTCTCCACCACAAAATTAACAAAACTATTCACATTTAACATTATACCAATGTGCAGCCACATTTCAACATTTCAAATTTAACAAAACATAACGAATTTAAACATGAAAACATTTTTAAAAAATCATATTAATATCATTCAATAATTTCTTTGGACACCTAATGTGTAGCCACAGATTAATCTAAATTAATAAAAACACTTAATTATTTTTCTTTTCTTCAACCACAATAACACATATCCACTACATTTCAACCATTATCATTAGCAAAAAATGTAAAGAACTCAACATTCAGCATAAAAAATACCCATGGTTGTTGACATATACATTCAATGTTTATTGTGAGATGAAAAATACGAAAGCAACGCTACTTACCAGTTAGAGACAAAGCACAAGGAGACGATGGGTGACAGAGAGAGGATAAGAAAGTGAAAAAAATGATGTTGGGGTGTGAAAGAGTTTTGAAAATGGAGCATCTGTGGAGAGGAATGGTAAAAAATGAAAAAAAGAGGGAAGAAGAGAGGTGTTTCGAGCGTCTACGGTTAAACAGACAGGGGCGACGTCGCTTGTAGTCAAACAACAACGCCATTTCAGCTTATTTTTTTGTCATCCGTTACATTTGGAGACGAAGATAAAATTAGTCACTAAATCCTAGCTTTACCTACCAAATTAAATAAGCGTCACAAATTATGTAAAACTTTACTACCAAACTAGATAAACGTTGCCAATACTAAACCTTTTTCATAAAATTTTTATTTTTTTAAAAATGATTAATATGAAGTACTTATATTACAATCAAAATTGTTCACTAATATTTGTTTTACAGTTATATATGCAACCGACATCATTAACATCATGTTTTGGAACTATTAATATTTAATGTTAATTACCATTTACAAAAAAATAATGGAATATATAGCTTTTATTTCTTATAAGTTAACTTTAAACTATTGTCAAACAATATTTTATTTTGCTAAAATGATTAATAAGAAGTGAACATCCGTATAATCAAAAGCATTCATTTAATGTAATATTTAGCAAATTATTTGTAATAAACTTATAATATTATGAAAAATCAATATGATTAACTTCTAATATTTTCAAACAATATTATGGCAGTCATTAAGGTATTATAATAATAATTTTTCCTCTATGTGTAATAATAATTATATTAAGCAAAGGTGACAACGAATATGGCAATGTTTTCAACTTGGCAACTATTTTTTTTCTAACAACATTTTACTATATTTCTTCGGACAAAATGAAAAACGACGTTGTTTACCTTAACAAGAAAAGATGTCGTTTTGTATTAAGTTTTCATTACTACTTCAATAAACCTCTCTTCATTTTCATGTTAGCGGTCAACATTCCTCTACATTCACAGTCTAATAACCATTATCCCCTTTCTTGTGCTCGTTTCCTGTATTGTGGTCATCACCATCGAAGAACCGTCCTTAATTGTACTATTATTGTTCTTTTTTTTCTATTTCGAAACCCTCTATCTTGTGTTAAGTTTAACTTAAACCTTTTAGGTATTTATTGTAAGTTCTTAATTATGCAATTCTTGTATGGGTTGTGTTTGTGGTTTTTTTTCGAAGATAATTTATTGTCTTCCTTTGTTAGTTATGTATGGGTTGTCTTCTTTTTATGACCTTTAACGTTTCCCTCAAAAAAGCTTGGTAACTATTTGATGAAAGGTTTAAAAGAGTATTTAACTTTTTCTAATTTATATTAATAGTAATATAACCCAATATAGATAATACTATATTTCTGTACATAAAGAACATGGTTATGAATAATCTACTTTAAATTCTAAAATTTTGATATAATACAAAGGGTAAACATATTACTATTATTTTAATAAGGGTAACATTCATCTCATTAGGAGATTGAAGATGTATAACTACTAAACTGTAGTACTTTAACTTATCATCATAACTGGAGTTGAACATATTGAATTTTATTCTAAATTCACATTTGTAGAATATAACTCTTAATATAATTAATCAAGGAATGTCGACATGGTGACAAGTTTTCGATGGTAGAAATTCATTCTGTTGTGAGGAATATGGCAAAATTATCCCTACTGAAGGAAAAAACAATGCAGAATAAATACCCTCTTCATACACTAATAATCATTTGCCATCTATGGTCGATCTTCTTCTTCAAGGTTTTTAGTATCATCTGAACTATGTGACTTTCCTTATTATGTAGATCTCATTTTTTGTTATGAAGCTATTATATATATTCACTTTTGATGGTATATGTTATGTTAAGCTTCCTTGTATCTTTAAGATAACTTCTATGCCTATGGAGGTGGGGGCGATGTCACAAAGGTCCGTAAAGGATTAGGGAAATCAATTGTTTTGTAAAATTTGTCGATCCCAAAGTCTTGCTCTGGTCATTTAGTTATACATATGTTCTAATTTAGGTCTGTTAAACGGTTTCACTAAACTAGCAATCTAAGTTCTATACTGATTGTGTTTGAGGTCAAACATATCATACTGGCATTTCATCCAAAGAAGTTGTCTTTTATATTAAATCTGGGAACTCATTCACTATATCATCTAGAAGTTCAGCTATAGTAAAGAAGCTTTAGGAAGAGGGTGTCAAGAACCCTACACCTGAGGGAAGATCTTTCACTATTTCAATTAGTGCCTTCAAATGTGCAAGGACCCTTCTTGGGAATCCATACATAGGGAACTCATTTACCTTTACTGACTCTTATGTCACTTAGAATCTAGAAAAATAATTATATCATTGTCATTTATCGAAGGAATCAACTGGACTCAAATTTAAACTTTATTTATTTTTCTATCTGTAAAAATCTTTCAAACAACCTCTCTACTAGTGAGGGTAAGGCTACGTACTATTTTTTTGTTACTTTTGTTGTTCTATGTTTGTAAGAATTGTTAACCTTCTAATCAAAAGTTTGTACTACTTACCATATATCATTTATTATATTGATAACATTTCCAAAATTTTTATAAATAATTATTTTACTGTTACTAAATATTAATGATTAATACTAATTTTAACTTAAAATTATGATATTTTTAGTATTGTAAAAAATTCACCGTTTCCAAAATATATTTACTTTTCATATTTTAAATAACCTACCATGTGTTTTTCAACAATATGTTTTAAACATTGAAAACAACTTTACAATAAAACATATCTTAACTAAGATAGATTATAAAAATGTCAATTTTAATTAACCTTAACTATGATAATTACTTATTATTAACAAACTATCTTCCAAATATTATTAATTTTAACAATATTATCAAATATCAAATTTCATCAATATTCACATAAAATTTTTTGGAAAAAATCTAAGAACCATTTTTAGCGACGAAATAATAGACCGGTGCTATATCCTACCTCATTACTGACAAACAAAGAAAAAAATTCACAATATGTCCACTAACCTTCGACGCTAAAGAAAATAGATGCCAAACTTTACTGACGAAGTACAATAATCATCATCAATAGTGAACATTCCGCGAGATTCAAACATTTATCGTCACTCCGTATTATCTTAGCTCGACCTTCTATGACGATTCATGAAAACGTCAATAAAAAGGAATGCAATTTGCAACACAATTTAGTTTTCTGTTGCTATTTTTTTGAGCAATTGTCGACGTTTTACTAAATCAACGCTAATCACATTGATTTGTCTCACATACGCCAACGATAACTTCTAGTCATCGATAATTGTTTCTTTTTTGCAATGGAAGTACCTTAACATCGTTAAAATGTGTTGTTATTGCGATGAAATTATAAAAGCCCCGTAACATTGTTCCCCTTTCCAACGTTTTGCTTAACTGACATAGATTCTTTAACTTTTAGCAATGAACTATTAAAGCATTGCCAAAGGGACACTTATAACGAAGATTTCTATTCTGTCGCCAAATAAATCATACCCAATACACATGTCTGTTGTAGTGTCAAATCAAATAGTATATTCAGTTTAAGTAAATTAAATCCAAAATAAGAAAAAAATAAAATAATGCAAGAATTAGGTTTACTATTATTTCAAGTACACCATTAACAATATAGCTTAGATTAATTGATTCTAATCTTGAACACTAGTTTATGTGAAGGAAGAGTTCTAGAATCTTATCATCCTTTGGTCAATTTGCGTAACGTTTCAATTAACTAATTAAATCCATAATAGCATTTTAGTGGATCCAAATTATTAACGAGGATGAGAAATCAAATCTCAAACATAAGTTATGATGGTCAATACAGTTAGACTACCACGAGAATAAGATTAACATGGTATCTGTCTAATTTGTTCAAATTATATAAAAAAGTCCAATATGAACAGTGGTATCTACTTATTCATATTATGTTGAAAACTAATAGCCAACTAGCCAAATTAACTATTAAAATTAAGATTTCATATGCATGACCATCATAAGTAAACAACAACAAGATTAAAATTCAAGTTAGGCACACAACCACATCTTCAAAGATTCTCCTAATACTATTTAACGAAATAGTTAGAAATCAATGATGTATGAATTAAGAAGGAGAATGTATTATATATTGCTTTAGTAAAGGGAACATCTTTTATGTCCTTACGAGTAATAACTCATAAGAAGGGAGGGTTAACATGTTTATGTATATGCTTGACTTGATGATTTTTTCTAAACTCCCTTGAACTATTGCTCATTTTTTTCTCGTTCACTCATTTTATTTGTTTAGCGAAAGCTTATATGAATTATAGAATGATTTAATAAGGCTTTATAGCTTTCTTAATTATGACTCAAGGAAAAATCATTGGCTTAATAATACCTATTACATGATTTAGGCCTTCTTTGGATCATTTAATACTTTCAAGATAACTCATGATGAATAATAAACTGTTAGTCGCTTTATTGACACTACAAGAAAAATGCAAAATACCTACGGAAAAAATTTCATTGTAAATTAGCGACAGAAACAAAATTTCAACGTAAATTAGTGGCAGAATAAAAAATTTGTTATTGAAAGAGGACAAAATGTTACTACCAACTTTGCCAACGAAATTTAATGACAGACTAGTGAATGTAGTCATAAAAATAGGCGCCAATGGTTCCTAGCTAAAATTGCTAATGAAATTGATTGACAGAAATAATTTCTGTTAGTAAATTAAAACTAAAGGAAAATGACATCATTTAAATTGGAAGGAAATGTCATCATTTTCATTTGAATTAAATTGATAGACACAAACCTACCTTCCCTTCTTCTTCGTCGTTTTCTTCTTCATTTTTTGTTCTTCTTCATTTCCTCCATCTCTGACAGATCTGTTTTATTCCGTCCATCCATTGTCCTTCTATCCATCTGTCGTCCTTGCTTCCCTTGTCGAGGTTGGTCGTCCCTACTATTGGAATTATTTTTTTGCTTCATTTTATGTTGTTAAATGATTTTATTTTTGTTTGTTTTGTTTGTGTGGATTGAGTTGTCAAGGTTTTTTTGGTTGTTAATGGGTCATTGTTTGTTTTTCTGTGTTAATGTTAGTGAATAATGGAAAAAAAACAGCAATTTTGGAACAAATTAGGGATGAATTTGTGTAGCATACCAAATGTTCGATGAAAGTTTTGTTAGGGATGAAAGTTTGATGAATTGGTTTATAACTCAGAAATTGAGATATGAACCTTAATTAACACATATAGTGAGTTTTAAAACTTAGTAGGGTATTTGAATTGAGGTAGTTAAAGGATTTTTTCAAAGAAAGAATATGTTAAGTATAGATGTGTTTGAAAAATAAAATGGTGTTGTATTAAATGTAATTGGAAGTTAGGTTTGAGTAGTGAATTTGTATATGTACAGTTGAATTTCCCATATGTATAGAGAAAAGAAAAAGGAGAAATTTTAATTTACATGATAAAAATTGTCTATGTTTTTAGTAAGGGATGAATTTAATAAGGAGATTATTGAGTATTTGGATATATAATGTGGCTTATAGATTCTCAGTCAATTTATTCACCCAATGTATTTTTCAAGTTCTCTGTTATTCTCTTGGTTTTAATCTTCTTGATCTAGAAAATTCCTCACCTTTAACCTTAACCCCATTCCAACTGAGACATAAGGACCTTTTGATTCAAATGTGTATATAATCAAAGATGAAAATATTAGTAGTTACATATTTTCTTATCATCAAAATCATGAGTTAGAGCCTCAATTGGCCTAATAATCTTCTCTTTTTTATAGTAAAATGTATTTGGATATATTTGAGAAAATAAATGATATTAAATAAACTATCCCTATGTCAAATCAATGTATAGTATAAAAATAAATGATATTGTATAAACCCACTCTATGTCAGATCCATATGTAATGAATATTCCCCTTTTAATTCATGCTTTATGAATGATAACATTTTAGTATTATCATTCTTTCCCAGTTTCATCAAAATTAAATGGGATATATGGTATATAAAGTTATAAGTATGAATAGGAAAAAAAAAAGAACACTTACCTCTCTCCCTTATCAAAAAGCCATACTTACCTCTTCCCTTATCCAAAAACCTATTATATGGGTAAAGTATATATGCAAAGTGGTTGCTGAAAATGATTTAATTTTTAAATAGCTCATGTACTAATTTGAAGATCAATATACCTTTCTCCTTCTTGTACATGCATCAATCCTTTCTTCTTCTCCCCTTAATTTTACATGACTAAGTTAATATTCCCAATTGTCATCAGTGTGAAGGAAAGCATTTATAGCCTTTTATATACTACCAAAGGTTAGTTTCTTTTCTTCTTCAATTGGTTCAATAGTTATTTTTTATACTAATTTCCTTATTTTACTTATATAAGGGCTTCTAATAATTTTTCTTTTAAAATAACTATTAAAGATACCATTGTTGTTCCTTATTAAATATTAATAGAGATTATATCAATCCTTAGAATTTATTTTATGCTACTTAATATTGACTTACAAGAAAAAAAAGTTAATATGTTCTAAGTACCCACACAAGCATAAGTGTTTAGAGGTTAGTCTTTGAACCATTTTCATCTCATATCTTTTTTCATTTTTCTTAACAAGAATTGTTTAGACAAATAATTTTTTATATGAACATAATCACAAAAAAATGATATCTCACATGATAAAAATTGAAAGTGTTAGTTCCATATGAGAAAGATTTAAAAGAATATGATGATTTGCATTTTTAGGTATTGATAAATGATATGTGTGATATGAACTTCTCTTCTGGATATATGGAGAATAAGGAACTCTCATTTTGAGATGAGAAGGCATATCATATGTTCCTTTCATAAAATTAGGACCAATGAGAATTTTGAACATATGTCAAATACTTATACAGTGGACTACAATGATTATGAGCTTATGTTATACAATTATAACTGAATTTAGGTTTATAATCAATTATAATTGAATTTAGGTTTAAAATAAGTGTGAGCATATTTAATAATCTGTTATCATAGACGAGGTCCAAATTATGATTATTGCATGCCTTTTTATGTCTTTCAATGTGAGTTATAGTTATTTTTGCCTTTAAAAACTTGTTGTTTATATTTAGAATATGAAAAAAATCATGAATGCATGAAATTTCTCTTTTTAATATAAAGTAGAATGGTGGATGAACATGTGATATTTATACATATTTAGCCATAGGCTCATCATATATATGCTTTCCCCTCACAAAGATAGTCTTATTGTTAGAAGGTGCACTTTAATAACAGAAACCAATTTATCATTAGAACTCTTTAAGGCTCCAAGTATTCTTTTCAATTTTTCACTACCTATATTGAATCTAGACAAAGACTTCTTGAGGCCATTGATATCCTTCTTGAATGTCTTATTTTCATGTAATGAATCATACCCATTGTCATTGGAAACAACCACACTCTTAGATTATATCATGTCATGCATACCATATTTAAATTTCTCATTCTTAATCATACATATATTTAAGAGTTTTTAACCCAAAGGCATACATACAATTTTCTTTCTTATATTTCATGCGCATGACTTCTACACATTCAATAAACTTACCATATGAAAGCCCATATATGATTATTCACTTAATGGTATTAATATAGTCAAGTATGTAGTTAACAATGATTTTGACTCATTTTTTAGATGAACAAGATTATATGGATGTTATCAAAAAGTTTTTGTCTATTCTAAGTTAACTTTTCAATTACTTTTAGTTATATGTGGTTTTATAGTTAAAGGATCATAACACCTATACTATTTTGAAAATTTGAATGGCCAACAATGATAGTGTTTTATGCATAGATTAATTTTAGTTTGAATATCTTAATGTTTGATGCAACGATACTATTTTATGAAACTGAATTTGTTAAGTAAAGGACGTGAGTGATCCTATAATGATTTAAGCATTCATGAAAATTTTCTTTTTTTTTGTGAATACCTTCTTTGATTATGAATTTCTAAAACTTGAATTTCATCCGTTTAAGATTACATATAAGATGCATACAAACATTAAAAATGACAAAGTCACCTAGGATTTGAATTTAAGCGAAATTGTAGCCCTTTTATACATTAATATATTAGTGTGTCCTTTTTTAGCCTAATTTAAAAGTTAAGCTCTTTTTGTGTAATCTTGCCTAAATAACCTCAACCCTAAAAAGAAAATTAAGTATTTACTCTTTAATTCATAATGATTGATTTTTTACTTGGATTTTTATGTTTTACAAATGAGATGCAATGAAATAAGTATGGGGAAAATGAAAACAATAGATAAAAGAAGCAATGTAACAAAGGCAGCTTGGTTGTAATATATTCATTGAACTAGCTAATTCTTTATTTTCTTTTTTGCAGGCTGTGTTTTGTGTTGAAGAATGTCGATAATTGGTCCTACTAGATTAAAAAAATCAATTTTAGGTACCCACACAAACTTGGTCCTTAGAGAATAGTTCTTAATTTTTCTTTTAACCCATATGATATACTCTTTTCATGAAAATATAACCTATAGTGATTTAGAGAAAATGCAATGCTTTTTTGTTTCTTATAAGGATTGATATAAAATGGGAGTAAGTTTCATGTCTTTATGCTTATAAAGAGACCTATAATGATTATGAGTTTGTTTCACACCATTTTAATGATAAAGAGGCCTATATGAATGAGGAGGTTGTAAGTTCTTTTGAGATGACCTTGCATAAAAATTGTGCTTAATTTTGCCTTTAGTATTACACCCTCTAGGTTTAGAATGTGATCCATACATGAATTTCCTTTTGCTTGGGATTTAGAGGATGATAGATGGGCACGTATGCTATGTTGTCTACATTTAAAAAATGCAATATGATCAAGTGAAGATTCAACCATAGTCTCATCAATAAAGTTAATTGTTGTCTTTGTCCATAATAATGGTTTTGCATAATAATGGTTATGATCTTGTGAAATTTATATGTTGTCTTTGTCTATTTGTGACATTGTGAAAAATGGTTATAAGTTATAGGATAAGGAAAAATTCATAAAAGGAAAATAAAATATGCAATACATAACTTAAAACTCATGCATATATGTACCTATGCTCAATCTAAAACTTATCAAAAACTAACTAATTGTTATTGTCTTTCTTGTAGGCTATGTTCTGTGTTGAAGAGCGTCGATAAATGTCTAACATCATTCGTCTTCTTTGTTGTTTGTGATTTTTCGTGTACCAAGGTAAGTCGTTCAACTAGCTATTGTTTACAATGTGATCGATTTTTGTTGTTCTTTCCAATTTTACCTCTAATAATGATTGATGAGTTTTTATGCTAGGATTTAATAGTCTAAGCATTTATGTTTAGCCATTGTTTAAATTGAAATATAAAGACTTGAACTTCAATGTGATTAATTCAAACTTAGTATTAACATAAGAAATTCATGTAATTGGCATGACAATTATTTGCATAATAAACCCCTAGGATGGTATATAGGCTGGAGACTCGTGATGCAGCTCCCATAAGACTTATTGGTGAAAATTTCCACGATTAGGAGTCACAGCGAGAACTTGATTCTCGATTCACAGGTGTAAATAATATCACATATCATAGTGCTTGTAGGTGCTTTTCCTTACTTCTTAATGTCACTTCTTACAAGATATTGATTGGCATGTTGCTTTATTTAACTGATACTCACATATTTTGTCCATTAATTAAGTCAATATATCAATAAGCCAAGTATAATTCATTTGTAGGTTGCTTATAAGGTATTAAGATATATTAAGGATAATAAAGATCAAAGCCTTATCGTAAGATATATTAAAGATAATAAAGATCAAAGCCTTATCTTTCCTCACAAATTCTTCTATAAAGTAATAACATTCTTATGACTTAGAATGTGGTAATTATCCAATCACTAAGGTGGAATTGGTTGTGATTGAGTTTTCTAATTGTGAAATCATATGGTGGGATAGGTTGGTTCCAATTTGGAGGGGAAATGGTCAGAGACCTGTAAAAACTTAGGGAAATGAAGGATCTAATGATCTATAAAGCAAAGATTAAATGTTCTGTAAGATTAATATGGATGCTACCATAATGATTATTATATCTCACTATGAATTCACTTTTTTAAATAATAGTTTTGCATAAATGAGTAATGCTGATAAATCTTGGATGTATAGATGATTTACACCTGATGGTTTCATTAATCCTGAGTTTGCAAAGGGAGTTGAAGCTTTTATTGGCTATGCGTGTTCTCATCCTACATATATGGATGGCCCAAAGTTCATATGTCCATGTAAAAAGTGCAAACATATTCGTTTTCTTCCTATTGATGAAGTGAATCTCCATTTATTAAGAAAAAGGATTGTTTCAAATAATTTTGAGTAGACACAACATAGGGAGTCATTAATTTGTAGCACCTAAAGGGGTAATGAAGTAAACTTATTAATAAAGGTGGATGGGTTTGAATGGGAGACTAGATTTATAACAAATAATATAGGTGCAACTGAAAATCCTTACACCCAAATAGTTTATGATGCAGTCGATTATACCTTTTAGACAAATATCGAAAATCTTAAAGAAAAATCAAGCTCACATGAAAAAAAGTTTTCTGATTTACTAAAATCAACTGACTAAGAATTATGGCCAAATTGTGAGACTATGACTCTATTATCTTCAATTGCTGGAATATTGAACATAAAGTCTGAAGGGTATATTTATGATCATAGTTTGGATAAAATTCTTGCTTGGTATAATGAATCATTGTCTCCTAATCATACAATGGTTGATAATTTCCACAATTTGAAGAAACTTATTAGAGGTCTTGGTTTGCCAGTTGAAAAAATTAATTATTTCAAATTGGGATGTATGTTGTTTTGGGGAGATGACGGGGAATTACAAGAGTGCAAATTTTGTGGTCAATCTAGGTTCAAACCTAGAAAGTATTCTATGACTCAGAAATTAATACCCTAGAAGCGGATGTATTATTTCCCGCTCCGAAACTTGAAAGACTATATGCCTCTGATGTTATTGTAACTCACATGAGATGGCATAATGAACATAAACAGAAAGATGGAATAATGAGTCATCCACCAAATGCACTTGTATGGAAACATTTCAATAGCACCCATTCTGAGTTTGCAACTGAAAGTTGAAAGATTAGATTGAGATTGTCGACAGATGGATTCCAACCTTTTGTTTAATCCGGCCAACAATATTCATTATGGCTAATCATAATTAAATTGTTAAGAGGTTTAATCTTTTGTGTAGTAAGTTTAAGTTAATGTAGAAATTGATTATTTGAGTTTTAGAAGTTAGTGTTGTTCACAACTAAAATACATAATAATGCTTTTAGATTATATGAGGAATGGTTATGTGAGTTAATGCCCCAAAAAACACATGATGACATCAATAAAGAAGTTGAAAGACACTTTCCTCGATAGTTTGAGAAATATGTATGTTTTCACTTGCAATAATTGAAATGGTTGAGTTATCATATCAAAGTGTTTAAATGACATTATACTATTTAATATAAAAAAAATTTAGGCCTTAGAAAATCCAATAAATAACAAGTTCATATATGATCTTGCAAAAAGACCTTTACGAATTGTTAAATCATATATGGTGTATTTTGTTAATATATACAAATTTCATACAGAATATCATGGTCATAGCATGACAATATTAAATATTGGGGTTTGCATATAGGGAGAATTGATGGATTACTATGGTAAAATTATTGAGATACTTGAAATTGATTACCCTACATTGCCAATAAAACGAAGTATGATATTTAAGTGTGAATGATTTGATTTAACTCCTAATGTTGGAACAAAAGTACACAGCTGATACAATCTAGTTAAAATCAAGCAGTGAAGAAGATTTAGACAATTTGAACTTTTCGTGTTGGCGATGCAAGTGATCTAGGTATATTATATCCCTTTTCTTAGCTTACGACAAGATAAGTCAGATTGGTTGGCTACTTGCAAGGTAAAAATTAGAGGTGTTTTTGAATCATATGGAAAAGGAGAAGATAATAGAATTGAAAGTGAAGCATTTCAGGAAGATGGTCATGAAATAAACCATGTGTAACATATGACAAGAATGAAACTTTAAACGATCTAAATAATGAATATGTTAAAACTTTGTTCAGAGAGGATGAGGAGCGAGAGAGATTTGAAGAGGATCCTGAGTTTGATTCTAATTCTTGATGATGATTTTGATTTACAATTAAATGATGATAGCGACTTATTTATGTAAGTAATAGAATAACATATGAATAAATATATTATTGCATAAACAATATGTTGTTATATATTTAATTTATATTGTTGCATTTGTAGAATAATCGATAAAATGTAAATTTCATATTAAAAATATGCCACAAAAGAGAAAATAGGATATGATGCGGCCAAGGTTCAGATTACCACGATTTGGAGGAGCCAATGACTGTCCAGGTGAATAATCACATTCTGTAAATGCTACAGAATCAGGTGTTTCACGCCCAGTTAATATGCATCCAGATCAGGCATCACATTCCCCACCTACAACCTTTGTAGAGTCACATTCCTTACCTATTGCTACACCATCCAGCACCCCTACACCAACAGAGATATCAGGGGTAAATGTTAAGGATGAAGGAGGTGGCCTTCTTCTTGGAGCTAAAGGAGTTAATGGAAGAACTTACATCACAATTGTCAACAATCTGTGAGTAAAATTCTAAAAATTTTGTAATATGTGCATGATAACACCATAGGTTTATACCGAAGTTATAGGCTTTAATTTGAAAATGATTTAAAATAGCTTATATATTAGGTTGGTCATGTCTGAAATGTGCTCCAGAAATATGTCAACCAAGTTTAAGGAGAAAGTAGATCTTGAGGGTTATATATGGAAGAATGTCTACCAGGCGACAAAGAAATTTTATTATCAGGAGTTCGAGGTACAAAAAATATATTCTTTAATATTTTTATTTTATCTAATTTTATACATTAATTAGATAAATATTGTCATTTATAGGTACTTATAGTATGTTTTTCTTTTTTCAGAAAGAGTTTTTTTTGGCATTCAAATTTGATGTTGTAATTTATAATGTATGGGAGAGGCGAGCTCGTTTATGTTATAGAGTCTTCCTTGGTTCTATATACAAGAATGATGTACAATCACCACATATATCTGAAGAAATATGGAGTTGTTGGCAACAATATTAGGCATCACCCGAGGCAATGTCTATTTCAGAGCGTAATTCTGCAAACAAATGTGGAGGACCGGGGGGAGACAGTCTACTCGTACACACTAAAGGATCTATAACCTACCAGGAGTATGCAGAGAAACTTATAAGTATCAAAATTTTACACTTATATTCTATTTTTTGTGCTTTGATGTATAAAATACGATTTTAATGTAATTTGACGTATGAAATTTAGAACGAAAATATATGTGTATTATAGAGAATAATAATGTTATCAATATCTGGTGCCATTAATGGTTGTCTTGTTGAGTTAATTTTTTTGTCTAACAGGGGGTAAATATCATAAAAATAGAGGAAACTCTGTCGAAAATTTTATAAATTATAGTTCACTTATAACAATTTATTCTGATACAGGAAAAGACTATGGGCAGGAAGCCTACACCACACCAACTCTTTTTGCACACTCACACCAAGAAGCACGATAGTGTGGCCTTCGTTAACACCTAATGTAGACAACTTCATATATGAAAAATCTATACTTTAATATTAATTCTTAAAAATGTTAACTTATTAATACAAACAATTATAATGAGAGTACTAAATACAAGAAAGCATTGAAAGACAATCTCAAAACTCTGAAACTATTGATAAGAGTCTAGCATATCTTGATGCAGTGGGTGATAGAGACCGCTGTGGAAGGATTTTCGACTTAGGTTCATTTACAATCACATGTTATTTACAACCCTCCACATCCTTTATAGCTGAATCTAGTAGGCAGTCTGCATCAAATGAGAGAGTCGTTCAACTTGAGAGCATAGTTGAGAGGCTGATGGAGTGCGTAACCCAACTCCGTAATGAGGTGGATGAGTTGAAGGCGAGGGACAGGACCTCATTGCAGTAGTCAGAGTATCCGCTTTCACCACCTGCAGAGCTTGGATGGATAAGTGAATGTATTTGATGTTTTGCTACTTTTAAGTTTTGTATAATTTCTTAATTTACAGTTATTTTCAGGATACTTAATCGTGTACATTATAATTTTTTATTATATTACCACTTAGGATAATGTTTACTTTGTATTTATTAATCGATGTTATATTATTTACAAAAATTAAATATGCAAAAAATTAAAACATTATCAACAAAAAACTCAGGTAGGAAATGAGAAATGTCGGTTGAAATTTATCATAGCTATATTTCCTGACAGAATTACAATATTTCATCAGTAAAAATTTAGCGACGAATTAGCGACGGACTTACAATTTACCGTCGGTAAATTCAACGATGAAATATTGTGAGTCTATTGGCAAATTAGCGACAAAATATTGTAAATCCCTTGGTAAATTTAGGACAAAATTTATTGCTAAAGTTATCGATAAAGTTACTGACAGATATGCAAAATTTTGTCGCTAAATTTGCGGCAGATTCTTAATATCCGTGGCTAAAATTTACCTACGATTATTTCTCCAACGATTCTTTCCGTCGCTTATTTCCGTCGTCAAATTTGTTTCCCGACGGAAAATCTTATTATCCATCGGAAATTTCTGTGGCTAAAACCTATTTTTCTTGTAGTGTGAGCCTAACTAAGCCTATTCTTTCTTTATTACCCATATTAATCTTTTAGCCCTTAATTTTTTTCCTTAATGAACCCTTTATACTTATGGAATGCAATTATTTTTTAAAAAAAGAGCCATATTACTTTAGAAAATAAGAGAAAAATTTATGGCTTGAAAAAATAAAGCTACACCCATAACCTCACTAATTATAGAAAAAATCAAGTTTAAGGGTCCATTTTGCGTATGTAAATAAAAGTGTTAGGGGTTAACAAGTTTAATGTGAATGATAATGAGTTTAAAGGTGTGATAAGAGGAATATGGGAGCTCATTGTAAGATCCTAGAATAATTTTATAATTATGGGTACATTTATCCTAATGATATCTATTACCCTACTTGTAACCCCAGTCATACATTACAAGCTAATTTAAACCCTAATGATCCTTGACGATATGAATAGCCCATTAATAGAGAGATGCATGTAAAGTAACCATACAAAGTTATAAAACATTTCTTTGTAACTCATTTGTTTATACTTATTTAAGCACAATGGTTAAAAAATGGAGACTAGAAATATAAAACACACAAGGGGTTTAATTCTAGATAAAGTTATCAATTAAGTTTATTTTATACGCATCTATGATGTTTTGAACTTTGTGTGAGCTATTCATTTTTGAAGTCTTGAGATCGCTAGTTGTTTATCTTTGAGATCATTAGTTATTTTATTCAAAACTTCGAATGTCTTAGTTGTTTATCTTTGAGATCATTAGTTAATTTATTCAAAACTTCGAATGTCCATTTCATTTCAAAGATTGCATGTTATTCAGATGGTGGAAGGTGTAAAAGTACAGGTCCTTGATAAAACACTCGACATTGTGATGTTCAGTCTAAGACTATTTCCGCATTATTGAATTTACACTATTTTGGCTCTTAATGTTGTCAGAGGTGGATAAAGCAGAGGCATCTCAAAGTTCCACAGAATAAAGTGAAGGTGATAAAGAACCACACTAATCAATCACTTCACAAAAAACAGCAAACAACGAATAAGAAAGAAACACACTAGTCTTCTATTCGCTTTTTTGGCTTTTCTTTTTATCAGTTCAGAGATTCCTAACAAAATTATTAATAAAACATGCCTTAATCATTGGTCATATGTGTTAGATCTTTTTATAATTTTATCTTTCAAATTTTAAATCTTATCATCTGCCTTGCTATTGTTTTGACTGAAAAAGCAAAGAGTAAATTCATACCGTGCCAGAATTGATCCTTTCACATCACCAAAAGTTTGTGGACAAACTAGCAATTAAAGCCAGCTACCGAGTTTCAAAAAGTGAAAACCACGAATTGCTTTAGTTTGGGAATCTGAAATCAGATTTCCTGAGACCCGCTTTGATCTCCAACGTTCATAATTTCAATTAACTCCTTGCTTGATGTTGAGTCTCCTGATGTGGACTCTTCTTTATCGCGTTTCAAAGCTTTGTAGGCCGAAATTGCAAAAAAGAATGCCTTCAGCCCTCGTAAAGATATTGGCTTAGGGAAGTTACCTCTACCCCCTTCGCTGAAATGCCTGTCTACTTCCTTTCCAGTTGTGGCTTTTTGCCAAACTGAGGGGCATGAATGTGGTGGACCCCTGCTATACCCTGTCCTGGCTACCACTCTATATTTCCCTTTTCCACGTAAGGAAATTTGCTCTGATTGAGGTCCATCATCAGGCGTAATTCCCTCCTCATCTGCACCATCATACGGACCTTCTTGCAGCTGCATTGCACACTCGAGTTTCATAAGAACTTGGGACATTGTGGGCCGCTCTTTTCTGTGATCACGAAGGCACTTCATAGCTGTTCTGATATACACCTTCAAACATTGTGGTGAAATCTGGCCCCTTAGATTGGGATCTATTATCTTGTCAACTTTACCATCTTTAACATGCTGCTTGGCCCACAAAACCAAGCTATGCTCCTGATCCTCCAACTCCATATCAACGGCTGGTCTAGCGCACAACAATTCAAGCATTACCACCCCAAAACTGAAGACATCAGATTTGTCTGATAAATGGTTTGTGTGGAAGTACTCAGGATCCATGAACCCAAATGTGCCTTTCACATCCGTAGTTACGTGGCTTCGTGAAAGGCTCGTGGGACCCAATCTGGACAGCCCGAAGTCGGAGACCTTAGGGACCCACTTATCGTCCAGCAAAATGTTTGAGGTCTTGACATCACGATGGATGACGATGTGGTCTGAACCTGCATGAAGGTACTCTATTCCACGAGCAGCACCAATGCAAATCTCCAGCCTTTGCTTCCAAGACAAAGGAGGATTACCCTTTTGATAAAGATGATCACAGAGGCTCCCATGGGGCATGTAGTCGTAGACCAGGATCATGAACCGAGCATCGTCGCAGTATCCAATCAATGATACAAGATGGTGATGGCGAAGCTTGGATAGCATTTCTATCTCCGCCCAGAACTCTTTTGGCCCTTGGCTCGATGTTTGCTTTAATATTTTGATTGCTACCGGCCTGTTTTCATCTCCCATCTGTCCTTTGTAAACTCTACCAAAGCCACCATTACCAATTATGAGTTCTTTGTCGAAACCGTTGGTGGCATTCTTTATGTCTTCAAATGTAAACTGATGGCAGGTTCCTTTCTCCATGGGCTTCATGGTTTGCACGGTGCAGTCTTGTCTTTTGCAGAACCAGAAACTTGTCAATCCCACAAACAAAAGAGCCATAAACACGACTCCTACTATTATTGCAATTAATTCTGTGCTACCCTTCTTGGCATGATGTTTTGGAACTGGATCTGCATGAAGGAATTGCTCAGCATTTCGCCTGCTGAGATTCCCTTTTGTGTCGTTGATCTTGAGCACTTCGATTCCACTAAGTATTGGTTCTGATGTGCCCACTGGCTGAAGTGTGATAGAGAGATACATGTTTGTGCTAGCTTTCTCTTTTGGCATCTTCACAATATAATCTTTGAACACTGGGATTCCACTACCACCTGCCCAATCAATTAAATTTACTGAAGTTTCAGCCGTCCGGTTGCTGATAAGAACTTTGAACTTTCTACCACCGCTCCTCTTTATAGTCCCTTGGATCTCACAGAAATGGAGTCGAACAAAATACCTGAACCCTGGATCAACAGGTAATCTCCATGTTAGGTTCATTCCACTGCCTATGGACCTTGCGGTCTGATAGACTTCTCTTGGAGCAACGTAAGCATGAATTTTTTTGTAGATGACTGGAGTAGTCTTGTTGACAAGTACAACGCCCCCACTCAACACGAATTTGGAGTCTTGAAGCCAACTGCGAAACATGCCCGAGTCACTTGTCGGAAAAATGGAGCTTCCGCCTACATTTAGTCGATGAACCGTCTCTAAAGCCGTATTGTTTTCAATAGTGAACCGATCACGTTCTCTATTTATGAACGTTACGCCCATTTCTCCTGAGGCACTATAGTAGAGATCAATAGGCATCGACACTATCTCAATTCCGTTAATGAATCCACATGCATCAATACTACTGCTGGAAGTAGCGGGACTGAGACTTATATTCAAAATCTGATTCTTTTCCACACTCATCAAGAATTCCTTAACAAAGGATTCTGTACGCAGGGAATTAGCGGTAAGGGAAGGACTGAAGTTGCTAAGGATAGCAAATGGACCAACAGTAACACTAAAAGTTGCATCAGACATGTCAAGTCCCTCATACATGGCTGGTCTGAACCAAAGGCGTATAAATTTTTTCCCTGGACTAACACGGAAAGCATATGTCAACTGAGAGCGAAATACCATTGCAGTCTTGTATGGGACGGGATCAAGAGTTGACTGAGGTTCAAACGGCTTGGAGACTGCTCTTGGTTTATTGGATTCTCCCATGGAAACGAATTTTGAGCCATCATCTCCCATCCACTCTCTGCCGTCACGGCCCGTAGAGTTCCCAAAGGCACCGCAGTTAAGGAGGATATTGTCAGCGGGGGTGTAAGTCTCTGCCGTCAAGTCACCGGCAACGGCCAGTATTGGTAGACCCGCGAAGAAGATGAACAGAAACAAACAAAGATGGGTTTTTATTGGAAAGTGGTACTGACTATTCAACTTTCGTAAAATCTGCATCGTGTGAAAGTTGGAAAAAGCAGAACAGAAACGATAAAATTGCTCTACAGCAAGAATGAGACAGACATCAAGTTCAAAGATTATAGTTTTAAGAAACATTAAGATTGAAGAGATCATATAGAAATAATTAGTGTACTGTTGGTTAGAATGGTGGAACAGAAGAGTCAAAGCATGCAGTCTCTCCTTGAACACTGCTCTAACATCAACAAGGTTGACCGACTTGCTATTTCAGATTCCGATTACATAGCTCATAATCGTTTTTTGTTCTATCTGTGTATTATTGTGGGACAAAGATTCTGTACTTAGTGCAAGATAATTGGTTGATACAAAGCCAACTTCGACGAAAAATCGAAAAGATAATAGACGGAAGAGAATAGCTTTTGACAACATGCGCCACCTCAATAGCTTTATAACTTAGCAGTTTCTCATTGCACAGGATACAAAAATGTCTTCAGATAGCATATTTATGTAGTACTAATTATAAATTTGCTTATCATATACAATGAATAATCAAATGAAGTTTGCTCTTAAAATTAGTTACTCTACGTTTGAAATTCAATCCTGGACACTAGTTCAATCTTAAATGTTGCTCCGACAGACCTCGTAAGTTCAAGACAAGAACTTGAGATGGCAAAATTAATCCTTGTATGTTACTTCATAAGCTTAAGAGAAATTATCGTAACACTATGTTAGATATGCCTTAAATCTTCAACTTATTATTTAGGGGTATTTTCTGTACTTTCAGTATTTTGTATTGAAATAACATATAAACTCCATCTATTTTAGGGTTAAGTATGGATGAAAAACCCTAACCGCGCTCCTTTTGTAATTCTTTCCCTTTTTGATAGTGGATTTGTGATCTGCCATTGCCCGTGAACGTAGCCTTAATCAATCAGGGTGAACTACGTAAATCTGTGTGCTGTGCGATTGATTGTTACTAAAACAATCCTTGACTAACAAGCTGTTACTGAAGCAACATTTGTTTGGTCTTCATATAAAGTAAGTTATACCTCTGAAAGAACATTTGGAAGAATTAAACTCTATTTTAATGGATCTTCAAAATGTGGATCTTATAATAGAAGATGAAGACGTTGCCCTAATTTTGTTAGTCTCTCTGCCTCCTTCATATGAAAATTTTATGAATTCTTTTGTTATTTGAAAAGATACTATCACTTTAGAAGAAGTCAGTTCAAATCTTTATACTCGAAAGCTTAGGCATAAGTTATCTGGAAATACTGGAGAAGTTCTATGATTGGATTGGTGGCTACAAATTCTAAAAAATCATGAGGACGTCCTAAGAAGGGAAAAGGAAAGTGGAAAGGAAAAGGAAGGTATTAGTCTAAATATCGATATTTGATTGTAAATCTATGAGACATCTGTAATTCCTGCAAAGAATCAGGTCATTGGAAGAATGAATGTGCAAAAATGAATAAAGCAAAAAACTCAACGTGATGTTGTTGCTCAAGATGATTCGGCGTCAGAAGAAAATATAGTTTTTCAGTGGTTGATCGATCAGATTCAGAGAATAATTGGGTTCTAAATTCATGGTGCTCTTATCATATATGCCCACATTAAGATTGGTTCACAACCAATGAGGAAAAGGATGGTGGAAGCGTCTTAATGAGAAACCACATATCCTACAAGGTAATAGGCATTGGTTCAACCAAGATCATATTGCACGACAATACGATTAGAACTTTAGATGATCTTCGACATATGCTAGAATTGAAAAAGAACGTGATTTCTTTGGGAGTTTTGGAATCAAAAGGTTTCAAGTATAGTTATGAAGGTGGAGTACTTCGAATTACCTAAGATGCATTGATAGTAATGAAGGGAGTCAAATATGGTATACCTTGTATATTTTGCAGGGAACACAAGTGACAGGTTCAACTGCAACAACTTCTCCTTCAGAGTAGTCAAAATCAGATCAGAACAAGTTATGGCATATGTGACTGGGGCACATGAGTGAAAAGGAAATGACCATTCTATACAAACAGGGACTACTTGGGGGACACATGACATCAAATTTTGAATTCTAAGAGTAGCGTGTTTTCAGGAAACAATGTCGAGCTCATTTTAAGAAGGTTGTGCATAGGATAAAGGCAACATTAGATTACATTCATGCTGATTGTTGGGGTCCTTCTTGCGTTTCATCTTTAGTTGGAGTGAGATATTTTTTATCTGTGATCGATGACTACTCTAGGATGACATGGGTATTCATGTTGAAGCATAAAAGTGAGGTTTTCAAAACTTTCAAGCAATGGAAGATTCTGATAGAGAATCAAACAAAGAAGAAGATAAAACATCTTTGCACAAATAATGGCTTAGAGTTTTGTTCAAGTGAATTTGATGAATTCCGTAAGGGTGAAGGCATTTCTAGACACCACACATTTAGAGACACTCCACAGTAAAATGGAGTAGTAGAAAAGATGAACAAAACATTATTAGAAAGAGCTCGATGCATGCTCTTTAATGTTGGATTAACAAGAAAGTTTTGGGTTGAGGCTATTAACACTGCTTGTTACCTGGAGAAACGTTCTCCGGTAACTACTATAGACTGCAAAACCCCTTTAGATTTATGGACTGGAAAACCTACTGATTATTCTATTTTGAAAGTTTTTGGTTGTCCTGCTTACTATCATGTTAGTGAAGGTAAACTAGAATCGAAGTCAAAGAAGGGAATATTTATAGGTTATGGCAATGGGTTACTATGAATAGAAATGTAATTTTTGAGGAAAATTCTATGCTTCACCTAGTTGTTGAGTTTATTGTTTCAGAAAAAGCAGATGGTGTTAATAAGCAGGTGGAGTTTTGAAGCAACTCTAAGTAATAGCCATTCACAAGATTCATCGCCTATTAAATCAATTAAAGAACATTCTAATGCTGAATCAGAAACAAAGCACAAACAAGAACAAGAATGACTATATAGCATTGTTAGTGATCATCCTCATAGGTAGATTAAGGCTCCTCAGAAATATGAAGACATGGTAGTTTATGCATTGCAAGTGGCAGAAGAAGTGGAGTCCCTAGAGCCCTCCATATATTGCGAAGCAATTATAGTTTCAGAATCAACTTAGTGAATTGTAGCTACAGGTGAGGAGATGGAATCTCTTTATAAGAATCAAACTTGGGAGCTTGTTAAGCTACCCAAAGGAAGAATAGTAATTGTAAATGGGTCTTTAAGAAAAAGGCAGGAATTTTAGGTACTAAAGGTACAAGATTAAAGCACATCTAGTTACTAATTGGTATAGTCAGAAAGAAAGAGTTTATTACAATAAGATTTTCTCTCCAGTTTTCAAACACACTTCGATTCTAGTGTTACATGCCTTAGTAACATATCAGGACTTAGAGTTAAAGCAACTTAATGTGAAAACAATTTTTTTGCACAGAGAGCCTGAAGAAAAAAATTTTATGAGTCAGCCGAAGGGGTTTGCCATTCAAGGAAAGGAATATCATGTAATAAAACAATCTCCAAGACAATGGTATAAGAGGTTTAATAATTTTATGACAAATAATGGCTATAAGATCATCAAGAAATACCCAAAATAAGTTTCCTGTAAGTTCTTCATTTACACTTGCATTTCTTATACTCTGGAGCTCTATTTTTATTCACAATATAAATGTCTCTGTATAAAGAAACAAGTGGAAGGAAAAGGACAGGACAACTCAATGTTGTGTCATTCAATTTAATTTCTGTTTTGTCTTTAAGCTGATGTTGTTTTACTACTATTGGTGTTGTTTCACTCTTATTTATCATGAAAATTTCCCCTTTCATAGATGCAACCCATCCCTTCTTAGTTATTGCCTACTGAATTTAATAAGCACTTTAACCTTTATTTCAACAATGCAATCCAACTAAATATGTTATAGTCATACATAAATAGCACGAAGAATCTACTTTCATTTAGTGAAACCTCACTCATAGGTTAACATACTTCAGAGTGAAGTACTTCCAACCTTTACTTTGCTCTCTAAGAAGTTTGTAAAAGAAAATCTTGCTTACTTACTAAGCTGATATGTTTGACAAATTTCTCACTTTGGAAAGATCTTGCATAACATCATTGCCATTCATATTTTTAAATGCATCAAAACAAAAATGTCCTATTATGCTATGTCATATTACTAATATGTTAATTATCATAGGCAACTTAGCAACATATATAAAAGTATTCTCTTCAAAAGACTTTTCTTATCATTTTAATCAACAAAAAAAAGTTTGCTCTTTATGCAAATTCTCATCAATTTAAGCTCCTTTAATATCAATTCTCACTCATTCACCACTAGCAAAGTTCATTCATATCCTTTATTAATCAATTGACTAAAACTCAATATATTTTTATTAAGGTTGGGAACTAGAAGTACCTCAGCTATTAACTTTAAAGTATGCATTAGAACTAATCTTCTTCTTTTCACTTTCAAGAGTACCCTATTGACCTATCTCACTTTTCTTAGAAGATGAAATTAACGACCTTGAAGGGACACTTATTATTATAATCCATATGACATAGCTATGAATAGTTAATAATGTAAGCAGTTAAGGCAACAACAATAAAAAGAGTTTCTACAACTTCTTGATCATCTTTCTCTATTACCTTTGCTTATTGTTTTATCTCTTTCCACTGCTATTTCCTAACTTTTCAATATGCCTTATCTATATGTTGGACAATTACTTTGTGAATTTTTTAATGTAGATCAACATGACTCGCCCCTATTAGTGGATGATGGCACAAACTAAAGCAACTTTTGATACTTTAACAAACAATAAATAATATGATGGTTTTCTTATTTTCTATCCATTATGTTATGTATTGTTTGTACCTGTAAGATAAGGTCTGTGAAATTAAAACAAAGGAAGAAAAATGGATTGATAGAATGACATGGATGTTTAGATTGACTATGGATTGTGATAATGTCTGCATTAGTGAAATTCATATGCATAAAGCAATCTTTAGGATATTATGTGATATGGTAAGAGATATCAGGGGTTTAAAACCTACTAGGAATAAATATGTAAAAGAGGTTGTAGCAATGTTCATATACACCTTAGCTCACCATAAAAAGAGTAGGATAATTAGCCTACTTTTTCTCTATAGTAAAGAAACTGTGAGTCAACAATTCCATCAAGTCCTTCATACAATTATGAGATTGCCTCATATTTTGCTCAAGAAGACGGAGCCTATTACTCAGTATTGTCAAGATAAGAGATGGAAATGTTTTTAAGTAATTGAACATTATAATTAACCTATAACATTAAAATCAAAACTTTTATATGCTGAATCACTTTTTTTTTAATTTGTAGGGTTGCCTAGGAGTCTTAAATGGGACATTAATTAAAGTTACACCTCCTAGTGAAGATAAGCCCCGACATTGCACAAGAAAAGGATTTTTTTCAACAAATGTTTTAGATGTTTGTTGCCTAAACATGCAATTCATATATGAATTGCCTGGTTGGAAGGGCTTTGCATATGATGGTCATGTGCTTCGAGATGCAATCTCAAGGCCTCATGGTCTACGATTCCCTTTTGGTAAATTTTTGTTACGATATCCAATTTGGTTTCTCTTTAGGTTATGTTGCTCAATCATAACTTATTATTCTATTATAAAGGTTATTATTACTTGGTTGACTTTAGATATTGCAATGTAAATGGATTTCTTACTCTGTATCGAGGGTAACGCTATCACCTTAAAGAATCTGATGGCCATCGATCAAAGACGGAGGAGGAATATTTCAATATGAAACATTCCAAAGCAAGGAATGTTATTGAGAGACACTTTGGATTGTTAAAAGGAAGATGGAAGATCCTTTCATCCCCTTCATTTTTGTCAAATCGAACCCAAGTTAGAATTATAATGGCTTCTTCTCTTCTATACAACTTGATTCGTAAGTTCATGACTTTTGATCCACAAGAGTCAATCACTAAACTTGAAGAGAAAAGTGAGGAAGATGAGAGTGATGAAGATGATGAAATGGAATACGCTTCACAAATTAGTCAAACTGATGAGTGGTTAACTTTCAAAAATAATATGGCAACCAACATGTATAATATATGGATAACTAGATCCAATGACAATGATGTGGATTAGTAATTTAAGATATGTCTGTTTCATACGCATATTAGATTGTTGAAATGTTTTGATTTTAATTAATGTACCTAAATATTGAACATCTTTGTTTGTTTAGTATTAGCAATATATTACTAAGATTTATTAGATTACTTTTGAAATGCACCCATATGAACATCTCTGTTTGGTTGACTCTGTGTAAGTGAGTTATTATATTATATCGTTGTATTCAAATTTTTTGGCAAAGTTATTTTTGTTATATGTTATTTCCTTGATAACTCTTACATTATTTTACTTTTATTAGGAATGGATGGGAAAGGATAAGCAATATTGCAAGGAAGATGAAGTTGAAGCTTTGGTCAACATTTTGCAAGAACTAGCTTGCGATCCTTTATAAAAAGTAGATGGAGCATTTAAGAATAATTACATGGTTGAAGTGCACAAGATGTAAGCACGATTCCCAATTGATAAGGACTTCAATCCCTATATTGACTCTAAGATTAAATGGTTAAGAAACAAGTACAATCCAATTTCTAAAATGTGTATGTAAAGTGGCTATCAGTGAGATGATGTTGAGCATAATATCAACTGTGAGAAACAATGGTTTGATGAATGATACTTGGTAAGGGCATTTAACTCAAAAGTTGATTGAGCTCTTATTTTAGTAGTTTCTTTCCTCATAATTATAATATTTTCTTGTTATGAAGTTTTTAATCTTGTTCTTCCTGTAATTCTTTTTTACAGAATCACAAGAATGCAATTGGAATATGGAACTTTAAATTCCCATATTTGCATAAGCTAGACATGGTGTGGGGTAAAGATAGAACCAAGAGACTCAAAGCTGAGGATATAGC
>JANZXP010000008.1:13700335-13717607 GCA_027576715.1 Erythroxylum flavicans | reverse complement strand
TTAGTGATTCCTAGGTTTTAGGATAACTATTTAATTATTTGGAGTTGCGTATTGATTATATCTTGTATTGGAAGATTCTTGTGGCTAGATTATTGTTTAGCGACTGATATTGTGTTGAATATGATTTAATTTCATTACTTTGTTTTGGGTCAAGACTTTGTATTGAGATTTTGTTGAATAATTGGTGACTATTCAAGGTGGTTTAAATTATTGAATAGTTATATCGGTTGCTGGCATAATTATGATTTGTTAATTATTGAGTAATAACTGAGCATTGATTTTTAATATCCTTAGTTCTATTTTACTATTCTGATGACAGTTAGTAGATTGGGACTTTGGAAAATATTTTTATGACAATTTGAGGTGGCTCGGTTGTTGGATTAAAGGCTTGATTATAACTCTTGGTTAATTGTTTTTGGCTCCCATATCTATTTAAGTGATGATTACCTGTGCTGTTGAATTGGAGGGTTGTTTTATCATTGTTAATCAATTGTATTTTTCATTTCTTTCACTCACTAACATTTCATATCACTCATTTTAAATATAAAATACCAAAAACAAATAATTTATGTTTATTTGAATTTATTACAATTTTAGTGATAGTTAATCAAATCAAACCCCATTTTATAGTTTAAGTTGCATTGCATTTAGTTACTTAGGAATTTAATTTTATTTTCGGCTCTTCAAAGAGAACGACCCGAGGTTGTACTATATGCAATCCTTGGTTAAATTTTGAAGTTACCCCAAGATGACATCGGACTAAGGTTGTTTCAAGTGGCATCATTGCTGGGGAGTCAAGAAATTGGTTCCCTAGTAACTAAGTGTTAAGTAACATTAACTGGGTTATTTGTTGAGTAACATTGGCATTGCGTAATCCATTCCCATTTGCATTTTGCATTTTTTTACTAGATAGAAGTTTTGGTTTGCTCTTTGACTTGGTTGCGGTTTAGTGGATTACGTTGCTCTTGTTTGCTTGATTATAGCCTACTTGGTTACTTTCTTGAGTGTGTGAGTCCATTCTCCAAATCAAGTTTTGCAAAAATTGCTTCTTTTTGCGTATTGGTGAAGTTTTGATGTTCTTTGATTATTTGTGCATATTATATATTTTCACACTCTTTCATACACTATTACGTGTATAGTCATACATACTCATACATTCTCATACACACACACTTGCACTTATCATATTCTTCCTTTTTTTCTTTTTTTCACTTGAATCTGGTTATGTAAGTCAATTTTACACCTCGTTCTTTTTTTTTAGTTCTTACTGTTTATTCCTAGGAGTGATAGGACTTTACTTTTAATTCCCTTAAACATTGAACTTGAGAGGTTAGTGAAAAAGATTCGAAGAGAGAGGATAATAGAGGGTACAAGTCAAGTTCTTGTTGAGGAGGAGCATATTTAACAAGATTCAGGTTTGTCATCTAGTGAACAAAAACCTAGTGAGAGAGCTACCTCTAGTGAACACTTGTCTGTTAGTGATCCTGAATTAGAGCAAGAAATCATGGATGGTGATAATGGTAATAATGGACATAATGGGCCTAATGGGAACAACTGATATGGTGAGAACAACAAAGGGAATAATGGTGAGGATAATAGAAGCACGAGGGAGATTAACAATTCCAATGTTTATTATGACCCTTATAGCTTTTATACTGATGATGTGAACTTTGAAATTAAAAGAGAATTAATTTCTTCCTTACCTAGATTCCATGGTTTTCTAGGCGATGATCCACATAGGCATTTGAAGACTATGCATATGGTGTGTTCTTCCATGAAACCACCAAGAGAAAATCTTGAAGATGTATTGAGGAGAGCATTCCACTTCAGTTTAGAAGGCAAGGCTAAGGAGTTGCTTTACACACTACCTCAACATTTCACCACATTGACTTGGGATCAGTTGAAGGGAGCATTCTTGGATGAATATTTTCCTACTTCTAAAACTTTAAGGCTCAAAAAGGAGATAACTAGTGTTGTGCAACGAGATAATGAATCCATGCACGAATATTGGACAAGGCTCATCACACTTCTAGCCCAGTGTCCTCACCATAATATTTCCAAGAACGATCTGGTCAACTCTTTTTATGAAAGGCTCCTTCCATATCATAAGCCCTCAATTCATGCCGCTGCAAATGGTTCGCTCAGAGAATTAAGTCCCAATGCTACATGGGACCTACTTCAAAAGATGGCTACCAATGACCCTTAATCTGGAGACACACGAAGGGTGTATAATACCTATTCGGCTTCTTCCCAAGATATTCTTGCTGAAATTACTGCATTGATAAATCGAGTGGAGAAAAGACTCAATATTTTAGAGAATAATGTAAAAGCCAAGTAGGTTAATTCAGTGGGTCATTCTCAAGCTATAATAGCCGGTTGTGGGTGTTGTGGGTCCATGATGCATGCTTCCAATAATTGTGCTCGATATGAAGAAGTTTCTACCCTATACCAAAATAGGAATGGCCAATATCAAAAGAGGGATCCCTACTTCATCACCTTTAATTCGGTTTGGAGAGATCACCCTAACTTTAGATGGGGTAGGGATTGACGCAACACTCAAGGAAATTCTTCCAATCAAATGGTGTCTAATTAAGGGACATCTTCTTTTTCTAAGGGTGATGAATTTGCTATGATCATGAAGGGCATTGCCAGGATTAATCCAAGATTGGATCAAGAGAAGCCATAAGCTGATGCTAAGTTGAATGCTATGGGAAATAAGATGGATTCATGTCTACAAAATGTGCTCTCTAAATTGAAGCAAATAGAGACTAAACATGAGAACTTGAACACTTTTGTTACTCAACTCTCCAACAATTTGAGTGAATAACAAGCAAAGAGTAGTGGTTCTATACCCTCCAACACGGTGATAAATCCTAAATCTTTGAATGCAATCACACTGAGAAGTGGTAAGGAAATTGGTGCTAAAAAAGTGCAATTCAAAGAGAATGAAGAGGACGAAGAATCGGTTAATGAGGAAATAGAAGTTGAGTCCCCTCCTGCTGACACTACTCAAGAAATTTCCCAAGATGAGAAAGAATCTTCTATTCATTCTAAAAGCCTATAAGAAAGGAAGCTCTTGGAGAAATCTCAAAAGCAACCAATGGTACAAAATGATGAAGAGGTAACAACAACTATTATGAAGAGACCAATGGAGAAAGGATCACCTTCCGACTCCAAAGGTGATGAGGTAAACATTTGTGACTTGCCTTTCCAAATTCTTACTTGAGGTAAACATTTGTGACTTGCCTTTCCAAATTCTTACTTGGTTAGTAAAAAGATTGTTGACAAGAAAGACAATTATTAATTGTTTGAAACGTTTAGCAAACTTGAGGTAAATGTGCCATTGCTTGAGTTGATCAAAACGATGCCTAAGTGTGCTAAATTCTTGAAAAACCTATGTACAAATAAGAGAAAGTATAGGCATAGTGAGAGAATCCAACTGGGGTTGAGAGTTAGTGCCTTATTTAAGCTACAGTTGCCTATTAAATGTAAAGACCTAGGTTCTTACACTATTCCCTATACCATAGGTTGAACTACTATTTCTCACGCCCTACTTGACTTAGGTGCAGCAATTAATGTCATGCTGACCTATGTTTATCAAACCTTGGGTATTAAAGCATTGAAAGACACTAGTGTAGTGCTTGGTTTAGCTGATAGGACGGTGAGATACCTTAAAGGCATTCTTGAGGATATCCTTGCGCAAGTCAAAAGTCTTGTTTTTCCAGCTGACTTTTGTGTCCTGGATATAACTAATGAACTCCCTGCTGAGAGTACGCTAATTCTAGGTAGGACATTCCTTTTAACTACCGAGACCATAATTAACATGAAGAATGGTCTTATCACCATATGAATTGGGAATTAAGAAGTGCAATTTAATCTTTCAGAAGCTATGAGCCATAGTTATGAAGATTGTTCTTACTTGGGTATCAGTTTGATTGAATGTCATGATAATGATGTGGATGACTGCATGAGACTGATATGCATGATCCTGACTGGTATGACATGGTTATGAATTATGATGATGCAGTTACTTATTTATCCTCCTCTTATTCTTCTTATTTTTGTACATATGAGGGTGACGTATCATGTGTCTATTGTTTAGAGATAGATAGCTGGCTTTCCATTCCGCATGATTTTGATGCATCATCTTGTTTTGATTCTGATATTACTGTCGATTCTGCACTTGATAGCCTTGAGGAAGGTATGTTTCTTAGGTTTATAGCAACTGATGATAAAAGAGTTGTTATACAAGCCACAAACATAGCTTCTCCTTCTAGTAGTGCTGGAATTTTAAAAGAGGATAGCAGTGATCCTACTACTACTTCTAATCCCACTCTCACTTCTGATTTACTTTCTTTTGCTATTGATCAGACTGACCCTAATTCTGTTGTTTTCAGGTCATCTAAGGTGGCACTAAGTCTGGAAGTGAAGCACATAGACACCACACTGAGCTTAAATCTCCTTCCCTAAGCCACATGGACACACCACTCACACTGAATGCACTTGATATACCAAAGCTGGTTCTTTCTATTATGCAACCCCCTGATATAGAATTGAAACACCTTCCCCCTAATTTGAAATATGTCTTTCTTGTTGATGCTTGCAAATTGCCTGTTATTATTTCCAATTCTCTGAGTAGTTCTGAAGAAGAGAGATTAGTTTCTATGTTGAAAGGGTATAGGAAGCCTATAGATTGGTCTTTAGGGGACATACCAGGGTTGCTCCCTTGGTTTGCACACACAAGATCCTTTTGGCTGAAGTGTCCAAGCTAATTAAGAAGGAAGTATCTAAGTTATTGAGTGCGGGGATCACATATTCCATATCATATAATGAGTGGGTAAGCTCGGTACAGGTAGTACCGAAGAAGAGCGGTATCAAAATAGTGAGAAATGAGAGTAATTAACTCATTCCAATAAGAGTTCAAAATGAATGAAGAATGTGTATAGACTGTAGGAAGTTGAACGAAGCAACTAGGAAGGACCATTTTCCATTACCTTTCATTGATCAAATGTTCGAAAGAATATCTGATAAATCTCACTATTGTTTCTTGGATGGCTTTTCAAGTTATTTCCAGGTGCCGATTGCACCGGCAGACCAAGACAAAACTACTTTTACATGCCCTTTTGGTACCTACACTTATCAAAGGATGCCATTTGGGTTGTGTAAAGCTCCAGTCACCTTTCAAAGATGTATGACGACGATCTTCAGTGATTTATTGGAGAGAAATATGGAGGTTTTTATGGATGACTTCATCGTTTATGGTGATAGCTTTGATAATTGCTTGCTTAGTCTTGAACATGTTCTTGGTAGATGTATTGAGAAAAAATTGGTTTTGAATTATGAAAAATGTCATTTCATGGTAGATAGTGGCATAGTGTTGGGTCATCGCATCTCCCAAAAGGGGATTGAGGTATTTCTTGGGGCATGCGGGGTTTTATCGGCACTTTGTGAAAGATTTTAGTACAATTTCTTTACCCCTTTCTATATTGTTGAAAAAAGACATTGATTTTCACTTTGATGATAAATGTAGACATGCTTTTGACACTTTAAAATCTTTGCTTGTTTCACCTCCTATTCTGACTGCACCTAACTGAGATTTGCCCTTTGAATTATCTTGTGATGCTTCTAACTTTGCGGTTGGTGCTATGCTTGGTCAAAGGGAGGAAAAGCGATCTAGAGTGATAGCCTATGCCTCCAAGACACTTGACTATACTCAAGTGAATTACACCACTACCGAGAAGAAACTTTTTGCTATAATCTTTACTTTAGATAAGTTCAGACAGTATTTGATAAATTCTCGAGTGGTTGTTTTTACAGATCATGCAGCGGTACAGTACTTGTTCAAAAAGCCCCAGTCTAAACCAAGACTACTGAGATGGGCTTTGTTACTATACGAATTTGACATTGAAATCAAAGATAGAGCTATAGTAAAAAATCATGTGGCTGACCTCCTTAGTCGGTTACCTAAAGGCATTGAGGGAGTTGACTCTTCTAATTTTACCGTTGATTCCTTTCCTAATTCGGCACTTTTTGCCTTGGTAATTCAAGAGCCTTGGTACTCTATTATTGTTAATTATATTATTGCTAATCTTATGCCTCCTTTTATGTCTAAGTTTCAGGTTGATAAGCTGAAGAGGGAGGCAAGATACTATATCTGGGATGCTCCAATTCTTTGGAAGCAATCCAGTGACCAGATCATCAAACAATGTGCTCTTAACAATAAGATCCACTCTATCCTTACCTTCACACATTCTTTATCTTGTGGGGAGCATTTTAGTGCTAATAAGACTACTAGGAAGGTTTTAGAGTGTGGGTTTTACTGGCCTACCTTATTCAAAGATGCTTATGCTTTTTGCAAGTCTTGTGATAAGTGCCAGAGTTTTGGGAGTCTAGGTAAAAAGCATGAAATGCCTTTAAGACCTATCCATTTTTGTGAAATTTTTTATGTCTAGGGCATGGATTTTATGGGTCTCTTTCCTCCATCATTTGGGTTTTCATATATATTACTTGCGGTAGATTATATGTCTAGGTGGGTAGAGGCAGTGCCAACCAGGAAAGATGATGCTTATACTGTTGCCAAGTTTTTACGTTCTCATATCTTTTGTAGGTACGGCATTCTAAGAGCAATCATTGGTGACCAAGGAACTCATTTCTGCAATAGGACCATCAAGTCTCTACTTGCTAAATATAGAGTTAATCACAAGTTGGCCACTCCTTACCACCCTCAGACAAATGGGTTGGCTGAAGTCTCCAATCGAGAAGTGAAGCGGATATTAGAAAAGATTGTGAAACCATCCCGCGAGGACTGGAGTGAAGGACTTGAAGAGGCAATATGGGCTTACAGGACAACCTACAAGACCCCTATAGGCATGTCTCGTTTTCGGTTGCTCTATGGCAAGTCTTGCCATCTATCTATAGAGATCGAGCACAAATCTTACTGGGAATCAAGGCATGTGATGCAGACCTAGAATCTTCATTAGAAAATCGAACAATGCAACTCCAAGAGCTTAAAGAGATGAGACTTGATTCCTATGATAACGCCAGAATCTACAAAGACAAGCTGAAAATGATTCATAACAAATAGATTCTGAGGAAAGAGTTCCATGAAGGTGACAAGGTTCTAAAGTTCAAAGCCTGATTAAAGTTGATGCCTGAGAAGTTCGTCACCAAGTGGGAGGGCCTTTTCAAAGTTACTAAAGTGCATTCATTTGGTACGGCAGAGCTGGTAGATGAAGCAACTGGTCATGTTTCATAAGCCAATGGTCATCTGCTTAAGCACTACCATGAGGATCAAAGACCCCTTAATCACATGGTTGTTCCCTTCCACCCTTCTCCTTTACTTTCTATTGTATTGATGGTGATAACTGTTTGCTGAGATAATTCGGAGTAAGTATGGGGGAGGGAACCTTTCCAGTAGTAGTTGTTTCATTTAGTAGTTGTTAATTTAGTTTCCCCTAGCTTTTGCCATTTCGCCTGCACTTGTTTTTCTTACATTAAGGGCAATGCATTGACTAAGTGTGGGGGAGGATTGCTTTTGTTGATTTATGTTGCCACTACTTGGATTGCCTTTATTGACTTTGCATTATGCATTGTTTGTTTAATTGAGCTAAAATAATATGAATTTTTCAAAAATTTTGAACATTTTTTAGCTAAATTGATTGGCTTTATCTCTTGAGAATGAATTGCTGTTGTGATTCCCACGTTCTACTTGACTTTTTCATTCCTTGGGCTTTGTTTTCAAATCCTTGTTGCTTATGCATGTGAACATTGGCAAGTCAAGGTTTGAATGCATTTTGATTTGAGTAATTTTTATTCTTAGTTGATTAGCGTAATGGAGTGCCTTTGGTGCAGTATTATTAACTTGGTTTTATAGCTTGATTTTAGGGAGGAAATATTTTAGATAAAGCCTTGTTGGAAGAATTTTTTAGCCTTACTTTTCTTTCTCGTTTTGTTTGATTTTCACCTAGTTTGGTTAGCCTCTAGAGCTTCCCTAGATTCTTTTTCAAAGCTGCATTAATACCTAAATTTGTGAGCATGATAGGGGCATTCATTTCTAACCCTTTCACCCAAACACAAGCCATTTCAATTGACCTTTGCTTACCCCTTTAAGCCCTTCATTTTCTTTCATTCCATTGTTTTTAAACAAGTGTTTTGCATGAGTTACATTATGTTCTTCAAGATTAAATGTGCATCATTGACGTTGCTATTTTTATCTTCTTGGTCTATTTTTATCTTCTTGGGTTAGGTATGCTAATATTCTAAAAAAAAGCAAGAAAGAGAAGAAAATATACAAAAAAAGGAATTGAAAAAGCAAAAAAAAAAGAGAATTTTGAAAAAAAAGAAAAAAAGAGAAAAGAATAATTTGGCCAAAAAGAATAAAGTTTGAAATAAGGCATCCCTTGGTGGTTGAAGATTAAAGATTGGTTCTTTAAAGTTGATATTTGCACATTGATGTTCATTTGATGATTGCACTTTAGCTCACTTTGAGTTATTTCTTAACGCTCATGCATTGCACTTGTCAGTATGTCCATTTCATCCATTCATTAGCCTTTCATCAACATTACAACCCTATAAAGTCCCCTTGATCATGAATCTATGGTATGTTAGTGGTGGAGATAGTAGAATCTTTACAAGCTTATGGTAGGTGCTAATCTAAGTGGATTGAGTGAAAAATTTCCTAATTGAGAGATGAGTGAGACACTTATACCTTATGAGAGATCTATTATGTTTTTCTTCCTTCTATCTTGCTATGTCTCTTGTGTTAGTTTCTTTGCACCGAAGCATTCCATGATTGTTGGTTGATTAGGGATAGAGGTTGTTTGAGTTGATTGCATATTCTTGCCTTGTAGGTTTTATGTTTGCTCGTATTAAGTTTAACTGTTGGATTTTTCTTTACTGATAATTTGCCTAGGAGTACAAAACGCTAAGTGTGGGGGAGTTGACAAACTCACTGATTCATATATATTTTCATGTCATTTGGATGAGTTTTTGTCAATAAAAGTGGTCTTTATGGCTTTATTTGATTATTATTCGAATTATTGTGCCTTACATTTAATTTGTGTTTATAGGGGCAAAAATTGTTGTATTTTTGTTTAACTGTAATAAATTGATTTTAGGGCAATTGATACTACATTATTTTTTATTTTTATTATAGGGAATTTGGGAGAAATTTGAATTTAAAAGATTAAGGAGAGACAACACAACATAAGTGGACAAGCGCATGGATAAGAGACCATTAAAACAACAATGCATAAGAGTTGATATAGGACCAAAATGCAACCTACGCACATTGATACAAAACACACAGTATGGTGAGCCAGAAGAGAGCAACGCACATGAGACAAAAACGTAACGTAGAAATGGAAGTTGCTGAATAGTGGACCAGAAACAAGCAAACTAAATTGTCACATCAGCAATAGAAGAGGCGTGTTGGTAGTCTGCGTGTTGGTGGTCTACGTGGTCTGACCAAATAACAAAAACATCAGCGTGTGGATTAGAAATTAAATGAAAAAAATGAGGGTGGTCCGTTGTGGCAGAAACAGAAAAAATGTGAGGTGCGTGGTGAGAAGAAACGACAGCATGGAGAGGGTGTGAGATCGGTGAGGGTTTTGAGTGACCAGGAGAGGAGTGTGCATTTTCTTAATAGAAGAGTAGTGAGTGGTGCGCTGTTTTTCAAGAGGAGGCACTGGAGCTGGAGTATAGGAGGGACGAACGCAGAAGAGAAAAATAGGAGCATGCGTAGGTTCTGGAAAAAAGGAGAGAACGTAGAAGAGAAAATAGAGGGTTTTTAACGCAACAGTCTCTATGGAGACTTAGTTGTCGTTTTTCTCCTACATCCCACAAATCCAAACTATCTTTCTCATCTTCCATAGTTGATTGTTGGAGTTCATTCATGGCAGTAGCTTCAATGATTGTCCGTGGCTAGTTCACCCTAATCCTCCGATTTAATGGTGATGGCAGGAGTTTGAGTTTTTATAGGGGAGTTTAAGCTACATTAATCTCCTACCAATTAATTATTTAGTGATTCCTAGGTTTTAGGATAACTATTTGATTATTTGGAGTTCTATATTGATTATATTTTTTATTGGAAGATTTCTGTGTCTGGGTTATTGTTTAGTGACTGATATTGTGTTAAACAGGACTTAATTTCATTACCTTCTTTTGGGTCAAGATTGGGTGTTGAGATTTTGTTGAATATTTGGTGATTATTCAAGGTGGCTTAAATTATTGAATCGTTGTATCGGTTGCTGGCTTCAATTTCATTTTATTAGTTATTGAGTAATAATTGAGCATTGAATTTTAGTATCTTTAGTTTTATTTTATTATTTTGGTGGTAGTTAGTAAATTGAGACTTTGGAAAATATTTTTGTGACAATTCGAGGTGGCTCGGTTGTTGGATTGAAAACTTGATTATACTCTTAGTTCATTGTTTTTAACTCCCATATCTGTTTAAGTGATGATTTCCTGTGCTATTAAATCAGAGGGTTGCTTTTTATTATTGTTAATCAATTGTGTTTTTCATTCCATTCACTCACTACTTTCCCATATCACTCATTTTAAATTTAAAATACCAAAACAAGCCCTTTATGCTTATTTTAATTCATTGCAATTTTTAGTGATAGTTAATCAAATCAAACCTCATTCTATAGTTTAGGTTGCATTGCATTAGTTACTTAGGAATTTAATTTCATTTTCGGCTCCTCAAAAGAACGACGCGAGGTTGCACTATATGCAATCCTTGGTTAAATTTTGAAATAACCCCAAAGCGACATCGGAGTAAGGTTGTTTCAGGGGCAGTTGTAGACCATTCTAGACATGCCCATTTATCCACGTTTAGGACTTAACAATTTTAAAACCAAAAGAGTTCTTTTCAGAATTCTCATACGAGGAACATATTGCAAACACACATACCACTTTTTTTTTTCCATTTTGTTCAACTTGACATAGTCACTGATTTTCAAATAGACTAACATGTCATACAATTACAAGTATGCACAATAATGCATTAATAGAGGTATTGGGTCTTCACAAATTATGTATATTCACACATATAGAAAGTATTTCCAACACAGTCTCAACTTTCAAACTCCTCAGACAACTGATGGTCCGGAATTATCACAAGCAGAAATTCCCAATTCACATACATCCATAATCAATTCATAATACATAAGCCTTTGGAACTCATTCATTCATGGTCACACCAAGCAATTCAACATTGTACACCATACATCCTTTACATTATCATCTCAATTAATCATACATAATTAAATTAACTATTACTTAATTAACCTTATATAGTCATTAATTGCACAAACTCTCTTTTTTCTTTTCACTTTCCTAACTATTTCCCACAATTGTGGGATAAGGGACCCAAAACCTCCAAGAGCTATTTTCACAAGAAAGGTTTTTAGATCAATTTGTTTTTGTATGGCCATTCTGACATAGAAATTGACGTTTGTAGACAATATGTTCTTCTAAACAAATGTTCCTCTATGTCTTAAGTTTCAAAAAAAAAATAAAAATCATTCAATTCCATGAGTTTTGCTCAAAATACTATTAACTGTGCATGTTCAAAATTTTGGCTAGTGCATGATTGTGCATGTGCACTCAAACTTGTAAAACTCATAACTCCCAATTCTGATATCCAAAAATTACAAACTTTATACCAATAGAAAGCTAAGAGAATAATCTAAAACTTTTATAGACAATTTTTTCTGATCCAGCCTACATCAATACAATTTATTCAATATAACTAGGACACGATTTCTGTCAAGGATAGTGTTGCAGCCTATGCCAGAACTCAATTTCAAGCTAAATATCAAAACCCTTAATGACAAAATGCAAATTTGACTTCTTCATAAAAGTTGTAGATAAATGTTTATAGTTTAATTTGAATTTAAAATCATCCCATTTTGATGTCTACTGATCAAGATATGGCTGAAAAACCGAATATTGTTTAGTGGAACTACACCTTCTAATGAGTACCCAGCACCTATCATGCTCCTAACCACATTTCTTCATTAATTCAGTACATGCTATATCCCCTTCAAATGTCAAAAAAGACATGTTCTATCATGATATCAAGTTTGGTACTCCCTTACCTCTTTAAACTTCTAAGAACAACTCCAAATCACTCCAAAGATCAAACCAAACTAATCTTTCCAAGTAATCAGCACATATATAAGATTAAGGTGCAACTTTCAGCACCAACAAGATAATAACACGTAAAATTACAAAGCCATCTTCATGATAAAAGAACTTACAAAGCTTCCAAGTGTTGATGATTCAAACTTTAGAAAAAGTCCAGAAGTTGAGAGGAGAACGAGAGTTTCGGTGTTGAAAAGCAAGGTGAAAGGGTGAAAGAAGTAAAGAACATTCCGGCAGAAAATTTATTGCCTTTAGTTGCTAGGTGTCTCCAATATACTTAAACATGTGTCAATTAATATGTCATGCCATGTACGACTTGATTATGCTACCGTTTGTCATCTTAAGATATTGCCATTAATCACCTACAAATCAGTCAACGTGTCATTCCAAGGTTGGTCCACTTGTCACACAATCAATGATGCCAAATGTTAATGCATTAGCCATGCCACGTGTCGCTAACTCATAGGCTTAATCATTTTTTTGTACGAACTTAAGTTATTTCTTGACCATTTTTCCTAATCCAAATGTACATCTAAATATCTCAATTCTCTAATGGTATCAATTAATTCCAATTTACTAATTATAGTCCACCAATACTGAAATTCAAGTCATATACCTTTCACATTCAACTCATAGCACAATTTTAACTCCTATCTCATATGTACTTTCATGAACATGTATCATTTCAACTAGGGTATATTTTAGGGCCTTACAACATGTGTAGGTAAAAGGAGTTGTTTACAAATTTGGATGAGACTATCTAAAAAGAAGTTACTTTCAGTGACTAATTAAAAATTCCAATTAAAGGTAAAGGTAAGCTTATGATTACCTTAAAAAATGGAGAGAAGAGGTATACATATGATGTTTATTATGCACCTACCTTAAGAAGCAATATTATCAACGTTAGTTAGCTCTTAGAAAAAGGGTACGACATGCATTCGAAGGATTGCTCTCTTGTCATCAATAAAGGTGGAGAATTAATTGCTAAAGTTAATATGACAAAGAATCGTCTTTTCACACTTGATATTCAGTTAGAAGTACTGAAGTGCATGAAGTCTGTCATTAAAGATGAATCATGGTTATGACATTTAAGATTTGGTCATCTTGGTTTTACTGGCCTACATTGTTATCAAAAGAAAAGATGGTAAAGGGACTTTTAGAAATTAGTCAACAGGATCAGTTATGTGAAGTATGCATCAAAGGGAAACAACATAGGCAAAGTTTTGAAGTTGGAAAATCATGAAGAGCCAAAAGACCGTTGGAGATTGTTCACTCAGGTATAGATAGCCTATTTGATATACCATCACTTGGTGGAAATAGAGAAAAAGCAAAGGTGCAGTTAAAAAAAGAATCTTGTTATTATGGAATTGATTCTTGTCTTTCAAATGCTGATTGCAAGCCTCAAAATGATTAATACATATATAACACTTGTACAAGATAAGGAAGGAAGCAGATGGGGTTTCCTTTATCTAATAAACTACCATATCTAATGAACTACCACTTCAGTAGGAATTTGTTACTCTTTGGAAGTCCTTGTCACCAACCATATCTCCTTTGGTAACTTTGTGAGTACGATCAACCTTATCACTTCATGATTTGTGGGACTTCTTATGATCATCTTTATCACTCCATGATTTGCTCATAGTATCATCCTTATCGCTCCATGGAGGCTGTAAATTGTTAATATCCTCCCAAAAACTGAGCCTAGGTTGAAGGCACCATTTGTTGCAAAAATATGCGAGGGCAGCCTTAGACACAGGTTTAATAAATATATCAGCAACTTGTTTATCAGAGGACACATGTTTAGTGATAAGTAATCCAACTGCAACTCGTTTGGAACAAAATGGTAATTCAACTCAATGTGTTTGCTCCAAGCATGAAAGACATGATTGATTGTCATATATAGAGCACTGATATTATCACAGTAGAGGATTGACATAGATAAGAGGAGATGCTAAGATCTTTAAGTTAGCCATATAAGTTTGGCAGCAGTATTAGCTATAGCACGATACTTAGCTTCAGTACTAGAGCGAGAGATTGTGTGTTGTTTCTTAGCACACCATGAAATGATATTTGTGCTAAAAAAGGTTAAGTAATCGGTGGTAGATCTCCTTATTATGGGGCAGCTAACCTAATCAACATCAGAGAAAGCAGACAATTCAAGAGTTGTATTAGAAGTGAGGTGTAAACCAGTGTTAAGTGTTTCTTTCAGGTATCAAAGGATTTGTTGAACCAATTTTAAATGAGCAACTGTAAGAGCGTGCATGAATTGTGAAACATAGTGACACTATATGATAGATCTGGATCCATCAGTGCGAGATATTGGAGAGCACCAACAATTCCTTAAAAGTGACTGGGATTAGTAATAGGAGTAGTATCTATAGCAGGTTTGAATTTGACCTCTAAAGGTGTAGGTATGGGCTTGCAATGAAGCATAATGGATCGTTCAAGAATGGTAAGTGCATAGTGTGACTGGGATAAATGTAGCCCATCTGTTGTGCTAGAAATCTCAACACCAAAAAAGTGATACACCGAACCTAAATCTTTCATAGAGAACTCACAACCCAAAATTTGAATAAAAGAGGAAACAAATTCTATGCATGACCCTGTAAGAATCATATCATCAACGTTAAGAAGTAAAACAAGTGAACCTTGATCATAATGAAAAATAAAAAGAAAAGGATCAACTAAACTACAAAAGAAACCATATGATATAAGAAATTCACTGAGTCTATCAAACCAAGCACGTGGTGCTTGTTTAAGTCCGTATAAAGCACGTTGGATCTTACATACATGTATAAGTTTCTGTGGATCAGTTATAACTGGCGGTTATTCCATATATATATCTTCAACGATGTTGCCATGTAAAAAAGCATTTTTAACGTCGAGTTGACGAGTGGGCCAATGTTTCACAAGAGCAATAGTTAAGATGAGTCGAATTATACCTGGTTTGATTACAGGAGAGAACATCTCTGTGTAGTTAATACTATCAATCTGATGATATCTTTTAGTGACTAAACGTGCTTTGAGATGATCTAATTTAATATCAGGTTGTAGCTTGGTCTTAAAAATCCATTTGGATCCGATTATATGCATATCTGGCGTGCGTGGAACTAATTTCCATGTTTCATTTTGATTTAGTGCAACCAGTTCATCAAGCATAGCAGCTTTCCACCCAGGATACGATAAGGTTGATTTAATATTTTTCAGTTCACGAGGTATTGTAGCAGATGAGGTTATTGTCAAGGCATATTTAGGATTTGGCTTAAAAACTCCAAGTTTGAACCTAGTTATCATGGGATGAGTAATTGATGCTTCATAAGGTGACGTTGTATTTATAGAAGGAAGGGACTCAGGTGTAGGCATGTGTTCAGAACATAAGTCAATCAGTAGGGTAGGTAGATTTGGATCTGTAGAACTCGAATAATCAAGGACAGTCCTAACATTATCAAGCTTAGGTCCATCATGTGGTGAATTTGGTATGGATTATGAGCCATGAATATCAATAAATGGTAATAGAATGGAAGTTGTCGATGTAGACATTTGTGAATGACTACATGAAGCAAGAAGATTGTTAAAAGAAGGCAACCAAGAATCAAATATGTTAAGAGCATGTGATTTAGAAGTGGAAAGAGATGAAGACCTAAAAGGAAAAATAGTCTCGTCAAACACAACCTGACGATAAATGAAAAATTTGCGACTAGGTGAATGGAAGCACCTATATCCTTTATGCTTTTCACTGTATCCTACAAAAACACACAAGACAGTTTTACAAATTTATAGTTTCGTATATCCCATGTATATGGAAAACATTTACGACCAAAAACTCGAAGTGATGTGTAGCTAAGATGAGTTCCATGTAACATGAAATATGGAGTGTCAAACTGAAGAGATGAAGATGGTAACCGATTAAGAAGAAAAACTACTGTCGTAAAGGCTTCTTCCTATAAAAAAATAGGTGCGTGACTATGGAACAACATTGTCATACCCAGTTCATATATAATTCTGTGTCTTCTCTCAGCTATACCTGTTTGCTCCGGAGTGTAGGGGCATGAAATATGATGAATAATTCTTGTCGCAAGAAAATATGATGATAATCTAGAGTTAACAAATTCTCTTACACCATCTGAGTGGAAGATTTTTATTTTCTTATTGAATTGTTGTTCAACAAACTGTTCAAATGCTAAATAGGCAACAAAAAAATCAGATTTATGTTTTAATGGAATAATACAATTATAATTGAAAAAAATCATCAACTAAACATGCATAAAATTTAAACTTGCCAACAGACAAAACAGGGGCAGGTCCCCACAAATCACAATGAATCTTATCAAAGGTACCAAAATTAGAATGTTTAGAAGGAGTAAAAGGAAGTTTACTTAGTTTCCTAATTAACAACTATCACATAAATGTTTAGTCCGTAAAGGACCTTGGACTTCAATTAACCCTTTAGTTTTTTAACAACTGAACTGATGAAGCTTGAGGGTTTCCTAAGCATTGATGCCAAATATCTGCAGCGCCAAACTTGAAACGATGAGAGAAGTGTGCTTCTGGTACATCAGATAAGATATACAATTCACCGTTTCTTTTCCCTGTCACTAATGGATGTCCTATTTTCTGTTCCTTTATACAAAAATTAACGTCAGTAAATTCACAGTTGACAGAAAACTGAGAGGTTAATTGACTTATTGAAAGCAAATTTTTTCTCAAATTTGGGACTAAAAGAACATTATGAAGAGGCAAAATCTTTTCTTTTTGCTTAATATATGAATCACCAATACCTGTTATAGGTATACAACAACCATCTCTAATTATTATTGCATCAGATCTGGAGTATTTATGAATACTAGTCAACATACCTTGCTTTCCTGTCATGTGATTTGAAGATCCTGTATTAAAAGTCCATTATGTTTTAACAATGGAGTTGTCTAAAGTGAGAGTTGTAAGAGCTTGTGGAATTTCATCATTTTGAGTGGTTCGTTTTGGTATCCACCAACAGATTTTAGCAATATGGCCTAGTTTCCCACAATATTGACATGTTTTGTAAGGCCCCAAATTGTAGCCTAGTTGGAATGTTTCATTGAACATGTATTCTATATGACTTAATTATGTTTTTAAAGAATCA
>JANZXP010000008.1:13634642-13645427 GCA_027576715.1 Erythroxylum flavicans | reverse complement strand
CCAAACCCTCCTTTTCCGATAACCATTTCGTCGTCAAAATTGTTAGTTGCTTCTCTTATCTCGGAAAGTGAAAAGTAGCGGCATAGTTCTTTTTGCAGAGCTTCGGATCTTGACGACTTGGCATTGTAGAAGCTACAACACCAACCAAATAATGATTCACGATGAGAATCCCAGTGCTTCCCCTTTCTGTGGCGTCCTCTAGAAACAATCCAGCAATAATACGATGAAATTGTTATTAACAGACCCAGCGAGGAAATACCAATCGCAATGAGAAGTGCATTCTTGTTGGACTTATTTTTACTTGATAAAGGTGGAAGTTGACTCAGTGATGCTGGTGGTGGAGACGGAGGAATGGCACTGGCAGGATTCTCTCCTGCATCAAGAACATAGCGAGAGTTGCTCAACTTGAAAACCTCTAGCCCGTTCAAGATAACATCATCATGGACACTGGATTCATTTGGCTTTAAAGATATGAGAAGCTCATAAGTGTCTGTATTTGCTTTTTCTGCACCTGTCACTATGTAATCTTTGTAGATTGGAGTCATTTGGCCGCCGCTCGATTGTACAATGTCCAAACCTGCGTCAACTTTCTCATTGTTCATAGAGATGATGATTAATCGGTCTCCAGGTTTTGTCACCCGAGAATCAATTTCACAAAAGTGAAGCCTGACCAAGTACTTGAATCCCCGATCAAGTATTAGTTGCCATGTCAAGTTGTGCTTTAAGTTGACTAATTTATTTTGTCCGATATGTCGGGCTACACGATACACAGTTTCTGGTGCAGTGTATGGCTGTACCTTAGAATAATGCAGGGAACCATTTAGTCGAAGCAGGGTTCGACCATAGAAAGGAGTATCAACGGGATAAACATAAATTACGTCGCTTTCCCATGCTCGATACATGCCAGTATCTTCAGTAGGAGAAAGGGATTTGCCACCAATATTAACTCTACAATGCATCTCAAGCGCAGTGTCATTTTGAATGTAAAACTGGTCATTTTCACCAACTACAGCGACGCCTGAACCATTTGGCACGGTGTAGTAAAGGTACGTTGGCATCGACACGATCTCTATGGCGTTGATGTAAGCATATGTGTCATTTGTATCTCCCAAGAATGGCGAGAATGTTATGTTCAACTGTTGGTTCCCTTGGACTAATATGGTGTATTCATTAGTGAATGTATCTGTTGCCCAATCTTCAGCATAGAGAAGGGCACTGAAGTTCCTGAGCAAAGTGTAAGGCCCTGCTGTTACATCAAGGAAGCCTTTTGTTGCTGTGAAATTCTTGTTGGAGCCTCGGTATGTAGTAGGAAAGAAGTATAAACGAACAAATTTGGGACCAGCAGTGAGGTGAAAGTTGTAGGAGAATTGGGATTGAGAGATGCGAGCGTTTTTGTAAGGAAAAATAGACATAGATGCGGTGGGCTGGTCAAGGGCAGTGGCAGCTATTGATTTGTTAACAGAGGAAGGCTCTAGAGGACTATATTTGGAGTTCGTGTCTCCAATCCACTGTCGCTTATCATTTGTTGTGTCTCCGGAGGAGCCACAGCTGAGAAATATGCGGTCAGTTGGTGTATAAAGATATTCTGAAACAACAAGTTGGCGTTGATGAATCAGGAAAATACCAAAATACAACAGGAAAGTGAAATTGGAAACTGAAAGAATATCCATGGAGGCAGCTAGCAAGAGTAGAAGATGAAGGGATTAAAGTGTACTGAACAGAACGAAGCAAGTGAAGGGCTATTATAGAGGGTAGTAATTGGAACCTTTCAAAAGTCTTTGACACAAGACTTCAGCGGAAGACCTCGTGCTACACTTTTAGACCTGAGAAAAATAACGAGTTATGTTCCCACCTACTAATTTGTGACATAGATATGGCGTGTGAGAAGGCCTCAATCCTTCTTTTCCGTTTCATCAATCCTTTAAGCTTAAGTCGGGTCAAAGTAAACATAAATTTTTCTTTTATACAATTGACAAAAAAGAATAATTATTTTATACTCGGAATCGCAGAATAGGATCTGAATTATTTTAGATAGTTGGTAATACATTAATTTATTATTAATGACCTAAATTTAATTGTAGCAGCAACTTTCTTTACTTTTCAGTCTCCATTTCCTTTTCCATTTCTAAGTCTCCGTAGCTTTTGACAAAAGGCATTGCTTTCATATGTACTTTACGTCTCACCTAGAGTCCCACCTGAACAACGTGCTTCCCCTGTTTTTGATGAGTCTTTCAGCGAAGAGAACTAGAAGGTTGGGTGAGGGTCTCCCCCGAGTCAAGCTACATTTCCTATTTACACCGTCATCAATTTAGCCACTCTAGAGTCATATTAATATTCTGTTATCACTTCTTTCTTTCTTTTCTTTTTTGCTTTGCAGGGGAAGAAACTGTCTGTAAGACTTAATTTTAAACTCTTAAAAGTTTAGATATGTTAAGTGTCTAATCCTATTTTGAAAAATTGGGTGATCATTGACACCTTTACGGTTCATTGGGATAACAAACAAGTGAAAACCAAATGGATGAAGCCCTTTTGGGGAGAGACATGATCGTGTAAGGTGCTACACTCCCGCGTCTTGATTTACACGACCTTATGAATCAACCATGTAAGTCTTTGGAAACATGTGAAAGAATGTGTGTGATGACATATATGGTTGTGTACACGCCCTATGAAGACATGCACAATAGTGTGTGGCAACAGTGTGTAGCTCTTTGTAATTGTGTATATCTACAACCTAAGTGACACTGAAAAAGACACACTGTGTAAGTGACATCATGTATGTTATAGAAAACCTAATTTGGGATATAAAAGAAGGGAAGAGTTAGGTTTTTTTATTGGGAGGCATAAAAACACCAAAAAGGGAAAAGAAAACAAAGAGAGCAGGTAGTTTCTAATTCTCATCATTGTTTGATTGATTTTGGGATTGGGTTGTAAGTGTGTTGATTTGCACATCAACTTTTTTTTTCACTCTTGAATCTTTATAAGATAACTTGTTATTTTGGGATCAGAAATCAAATCTTGTAAATCCTTATTTGTGATTGGTGGATTTACTTGTTGGTTTAGCCTGTGATTTTTTGCACTTCTTTAGAGGGTTTTTCACATAAATTTATGTGTTTCACCTTTTATTAGTTTTTATTCTCCTTATGATTTTATCTAATTAAACTTTATTAGAGTGCTTTGTTATTGCGATTAAATTGACCTCCAAAAAGAGTTGTGTTCCAGTTGGGTCAAGTTGACATCATCAAACTACTATATTTGGAGGCCCATAATGGAGGACCTTATCTATTGTAAGGATCTCTTTGATCCCATTGATATGGATAAAGGTGCGAGGTATAATATTCCTTCAAAACCTAAAGAGATGTCAGATAGAGAGTGGGAGAAGATGAAGCTAAAAAATCTGGGTACGATTCAACAATGGATTGATATTAACATATTCAACCATGTGTCTTAAGAGGTATATCTTTTTTAGCTGTAAAAAAACTAAAAGGACTCAACAAAAAGAAGACTTGCTCATTATAAGGTTTCTTTGATCAAAAGGCTTGTAAACTTGAAGTTGAAAACGGGAAAATCTGTCTGAGTGATTTCTAGGATATAATCAACAAACTTATATCAACGAAGATCATTCTTAATGACAACCTCTAAGCCTTGTTCCTGTTGAGTTCGCTATCGAATAGCTAGGAGGCACTTGTGGTGATGATTAGCAATTCATTTCCTGAAGTTATACTCTATTTGGATCTAATTAAAGAAAGTATGCTCAACGAAGAAATCCAAAAAAAGAAAAGATAGGAGTTGACAATGTGTAGGCTTTCTTGCAAAAAATAGAGGAAGGGCAAGAACAGAGGTCTTAAAGGGCGTGGCATGTTTAAGAACTGATCAAAGTCTAGAAGTAACAAAGACATGAAGACATGCCATTATTTAGATAAGTCAGGACATATAAAGAGGTTCTGTTATAAATGGAAGAGTGATCAGAACAAGCCAAATCATCAAAATGAGGGTGATGATAAGAGTATAGTTTCGACTGCCTCAAGCAATATCCTTGGATTATAAGATACATGATTACTTCATGCTAGTGGTGCAGGTTTTGAATGGCTAATTGACACAGGAGCATCATATCATTGTGTTCCAAAAATGGAGTACTTCTCAAACTATAAGAGTGGAGACTTTGGGAGCGTAAAGTGAGTAATCAAATTTACACTAAAATTATCGATATAGGTGATATCTGAGTTCAAACAAATGTTAGATATTTGCTGACCTTAACAGATGTAAGACAAATTCTCGATTTAAGATGGAATTTTTTATTTTAAAATGTGTTAGATCGAGAAGGATTCAAGCACACTTTCAAAGATAGGAAGTGAAAATTGTCTAACGGAGTAATGACTATTGCTCGAGCAGAATTGTGCTAGATATTTATACAAGACACACTTGAAGGTGCGTAGTGTTAGAGAAGAATACACGGTTGAAGAGAAAACTTCTCTAAATATGTGGCATCAAACTTTGGGGCATATGCGCAAAAAGGGAATAAATTTTTTGGCTAGTAAATCCTTTATCCCAATCAAAAACTCTTTACCCCTTAATCCATGTGATAATTTTTAATAGGAAATCAGCATAAAGTCTCTTTTAAGAAACGATCTACAAGGAAGACAGAGATATTGGGGTTAGTGCATTCAGATGTCTGTGACCCTATTGAGGACGAGTCACTAGGAGGTAACAAATATTTTATTATATTCATTAATGATGCTTCAAGGAAGATTTATATACATATATATATATATATATGAAACTTTTGGAAAGTTTCAAATACTGAACTCTTGGCTCTCAATATATTTCCAGAAGTTTCATGTTAGGTGGAAAAGAAAGCTAAAAAGAAGCTGAAGCACTTGTGACAGACAATAGAGGAGAGTATACTTCCAAGGTATTTGAAGAATACTGTATATCGCATGACATTAAACATAAGAAAACCGAATGAGGGACTCCATAACATAATGAGGTTACTGAGAGGATAAACAAAACTATTATGGAGAAGTTTCATTGCATGCTCAAAATGTCTAAGCTATCGAAGGCATTTTGGGAAGATGCAGTCCGATTTATAGTCTATTTGATCAACTGAGCTCTCTCAGTTCTATTGAATTTTGAGATTCCCGAGAGAGCGTGGACTAGTAAAAAATCCTACATATCATCATTTGAGAGTGTTTAGCAGCAAGGTATTTAGACATATACATAGGATCAGAGACAGAAGCTTAACTCAAAGGCAATACCTTGAATTTTTATAGGCTATGGTGATGAACAGTTTGGCTTTAGAATCTATGAACCAGAGAAGTAAAAAGTGGTCAAAAGTAGGGGTGTGGTATTCTAGGAGCACGAGAGGGGTGCTGATCTTCTGAGAGAAGATAAGTTAACTCACTGTTGCTTATCCTATGATATTGATAATTCTTCTTTCAATACTGAGCAGTATACAGGTGAAGGAGATGAAGTGTGTGAACAAACGCACATTGATGATGATCAGATACATTCTGATAATGATGAGCTACAGGAACCATATTCAGACAATACTGAAGATGAAACTATTTAGGTTAATGAGCCGGGGAGCGATCAGATCCAATAGCTGACGAATTGCAACTTTGAAGGATGATAAGAGCGATAAGCTTTCGACAAGATATCTAAGTGCAAAATATCTACTGGTTATTTCCAAGAATGAGCCTAAGAATATGCAGGAAGTTGCATCTTGTGATGACAAAGATCTCTGACTTGCAACTATGAAGGAAGAGATGAACTCTTCGAAGAAGAATGATACATGTGAGCTTGTGTAGCCTCCAAAGGGCAAAAAGGCACTAAAGAATAAATAGGTGTTCAAGATAAAGAAAGATGATGAAAAACGAGTAAAGATAAAAGCAAGGCTAATGGTGCAAGGCTTCAATCAAAAGAAGGGCATATATTTTGTTCTCATTAGTGGTCACGATGACCTTAATTTGAACAATCTTGGTTTTGACTATTTGTTTAGATCTTAAATTTGAATAGTTGGATGATAAAACAACCTTCTTGTATAGAGATTCAGAAGAGGAGATATATATAGAGTGACTAAAAGGTTTTAAAACTAAAGGCAAGGAGAATCTGGTCTGGAAGTTGAAGAAAAGTTTGTATAGGTTAAAACAAGTTGCAAGGAAGTGGTATCAGAAGTTCAACTATGCTATGACAGATTATGGTTACTAGCAAACTTATATCGATGTATATGTGTATTTTAAGTTCACAGGTGAGAACTTTATCATTCTTCTTCTATATGTTGATGATATGCTAATTGTGGACGTTGTTAGAATCCAAAAGTTGAAGATGGATTTGTCTAAATCTTTTGATATGAAAGATTTGGAACCTATAAAGTAAATTTTAGGCATGTAGATAACCTAAGATAGGAACAGTAGGAAATTGTGGTTGTCACAAGAAAGGTATATTGAATGAGTAGTGGAAAGGTTCAACATAAAGCATGTCAAGCCAGTTAGCATGCCACTGACACCTCACTTCAAGCTGAGCAAGTGTGCATGTCCCTCAACAAAAAAAGAGAAAGATGGTATGCCTTTTGTTCTATACTCTTCAACAGTAAGGTCTCTGGTATACCATGTAGGATGGAAAAAGGGTTTGGGTTAAGCCCGACCAGACCCAACTTCACCTGAAGTCAATTTTAAAACCCAATTTTGTTATACAAAGTTAGCCTAGTTAGAAAGTGACCTAAGTAAGATTTAATGTAAAGAGAGAAGTATATATAAACTAGTCCTCTCTCTACCCTAATGAAGTACAGACAAAAACAAATATAGAACGAACGTATTGTTCATTGAGCTATCCATCAAGCTTTCGTACTAAAAAATGGTTAAGAGAGAGAAACTAGTTCGTGATCGTTGAAAGCTTTCTCTCAATATTAACTCCAATAAGGGAGCTAAAGTTAACAAATATGTAACTCCAACTGGTAGATAGATCCATTAAGTATTTAATTAGGGTTACAAAAGACCTACTCATGAAACTAAGAAAATATCTTTATTACTGATTTTCTAATGATGGATATAGAATATGACACTTGAGTCCCCATTACCCTAAAGAGATCCCTTTGGCTATTGGAGATGATATTATTGATATAGCTAAGGGAAAACTTACATTTAAGGTAGGTAAGGAGCAAGTGAAATTCCGTATACGTTAGACCGAAAAGATTTCTTATCTTAGATGATGAATTCTTAAAGATATACATCATAGACCCTAGTATGCATAAAGTCATAAAGTTAATGTAGATGATTCTATGAAAACATATAAAGCTCTAGTAATTAAAGAAAAAGAGAAGGATAATAACCTTAATGATGGTGTTTCTTAGTTAGAAAGACAAACTCAACTTTTACCTTCTACCAAAGAAGTATCTAATTTTGAGTTGAGGAATTTGCCTCATTTATATTATGTACACTTATGAGATAATACAATATATCCTACTGATTTCTTTTTCCTCTTTATGTTCTATGCAAGAAGGGAAATAGGCTCATTCGAACAGAGATCTTGGATGGCTAACGAACTTAAATGAAATTCCAAATAAAATACTTTTAAAGAAGAATTTGTTGGGAGGAAATCCATTTATTCTAACTTTTCTTTTTTCTTTTATTTTACTTTCTTGTTTTGATTTTCTTTGCTAATTTACGTTAAGTTTTGTAGGTAAATTTTTATATGAATCTTGAAGTTTTACGTCACCAAACTTACATGGAATTAGGGAGACTTCTCAACCTTAATTACCCTATATAATGAGTTTAATGTCATATTTATTTGATATTGGAGGTCATGTCATATTTAAATGTGGGGGTTAAATTTTATAATACTTTCAATTAAGTTTTTATTTTTTAACTAACATAATTACTTGTTAAGTTTTGGTTAGATGTGTGCTTAGGTTTAATTTTTGCATTATTGTGCGCTCGTCCATGCATACATATTATGTTTTATGAGTTAAATGTCATAAGAGATGAGACTTAGCTGAAAGAAGATTGAAAATCAAGTTAAAGCATAAATTAAGGGTTATGGAGGATAATTGGTACTGGTTTGCAAGGTGGGATAGGCATTGGTATTGAAATAATGTAGGATAATGTTAGGAAATACAATAAAACTAACGTCAATATTAATGTTATAAGTGAGTAACATTATAAAGAAGCAAAACAAAATCAATGTTGATGTTAAACTATGTTTAGCACTAGTCTTATCCCAAAAATTAACACTATAAAAGTCAAAGTCGAGTTTTCTCTACGTAAAACTATTTCCTTTTTCTTTAGCACCATTTAATCACCAAAATCCTTCATGTTCACTTAAAAACTTTATCGTTCCCTCAAATACAAAACTCATATCCAAAAACACCAAATCATGTATCTTCCCTTAGATTCTTGCACTAGGATGACATATATTAGGAATTTTGCACTTAAAGAGTTTTATGAGATATTGTGCACCTAATTTTAATTCTACATTGTCCAAGTAGGTTACTCTCTCTAATTCATAGTAGTAGTCCACTAAGATTGATTATTGAGCTTAAGCGAGTATGAATTGTTGATTGTGTACTACTATTATGGAATTTTGAGGATATTAAATCAAAGTTGTGGAATTTATGTTAATTGTGATAGATTATGCCAAATATTATGGTTTATGTGATTATTAGGAGTGTGAAAGAGATGTAGTTAACGAATGAAATAGTAGAGTAAATTTAATAAAGTATGTGGTGAAGTTAGCATATTTAATTGTCTGCGTTGAAAAGATTGCTCTAATTATCAAAACAAAGGCTAATAGGAGTCAAATTCTTCATCTTCTTTGACATCACCCTGTCTAGATGACATTCTAAGGTTCATCAACTAGGAAAATAAAGAATGGTACAACAAGTGGAGCAAGAATAATATGGTCACAGAAAAAACCATAATCCTAGATATTGATAGGGTCCTTCAAATCATTTTTTTTAGTTTTTTTAAGTTATGTGTTTAGTTTTCGTTAGTAGCTTTAAATTAGTACATGATTCCTAGTTGAAATTGATTAAAAATTTAGATGCATAATATGATTAAGTGAAGATATGCAAATTTTGACTTTGTCAACACTAAAAAATTTAAATTTGTTAAGTAATCATGCTTTGATTGACTTGAATGATCATCTAAGAAACTTTGGTCTTCATGCAACATTTTTCTTTCTTATGTGGATATCTTCTTTAATTTTAAATTTCTAGAACTTGAATATCATCTGTTCAAGATTATATGCAAATATGTACAAGCATTAAAATGATAAAGTGATACATGCATAATTGACTATACTTTTACACCCATATGTGATGTATTTTGCTTGATATTTTATATAATTGGTATACATTTAGTGCTTAATTCATCTTAAGTGTGTGAACAGATGACAATTGCCTTCATAGACTTAAAGGAGAAGAATTCGATAATCTAAAAGGAATACACGGTCGTGTATCTTCTCGTGCACTTTTTCATGGCTACTTTCATAATACTCAGAGAATTATGATTATGCATGGTCTAATGCACGATCGTGTAAGAGATCGTGCATAACTAAAAAAGCTAAAATTCCATATAAAAGAGACATTTTGGGGGCAATTGAAAGGAGGAAGTGGTAGGCATCATTTTGAAGGGTGCAGAGGCAATTCTAGAAATATCCTTTAAAACACAAGATTGGACATCTACATCATCAGAATACTCGATAAAGAACAATAAGGGAGATTTAGAATTATGATTCTGTTGTTTTCATTTCAGTTTTTTGTACATATGTATCTGATTTCGTGTTGGGCGATGTGTAACTAATTTTCATGTTAGTATTTAGGCTAGATGAACCCTATTTGATACTGAAACATGTGCTGATTATTTTGTGACTGCAATTGAGTTATTTGATTATTGCGATCCAATTATTTGTTTTATTATTGTCTATTAATCTGATTTATTTTACCTTAATTTGATTTCATATGTAGCAATTGAGAAATCCTTGTTAAGTCAAGAGGACTTTACGATAATTAATTTTGATGACAATCAAATAATAATAATGTTAGAAACAAAAGAATGCCTTTGACAAGTGTGTTAAGTGTGCAGATGCAAAAAATAGAACACAGACACAGAAGAAACACAGACGCAAATGTAGACGCAAAGTCAATGCAGACACAGATACAAAGTTAATGCAGGCGCAGACGTAGACGCAAAGACAATATAGACGCAAACACAAACATAAACGCAAAGTTAAAATACAAACGCAAATACAACACAGAAGCAAATATAACATAGACATAAATATAGACGCAGACGCAAAGTCAATGCAGACGCAAAGTCTACACAGACACAAATACATAGACGATATCATAAAGATACATTAACACGTCAGACAGTTATTTAGTCAGAGTTAGTTACAGAACTCAACTAAATGACGGTTATCTAGAAGCAGTTATCAAGAATAAAGAAGCAGTTATCAAAGATCAAGAAGCAGTTAGAGATGAAGGCTATAAATATTAGTCGTAGACGAAGATGCTACAATCTTAGGCAAGTTAGAAATTTAGACAATCTGAGAGAAAATTCTTACAGTGCTTACTTAAAAAGAGAAATTCTGTAGTGCGATACAAAGAGATCTAACATTACTGTAACAAAAGCTCACAATCTTTTTCTTGTGAGAGAAAGAAAAGGCTGATAGCCTGGAGAGGCTAAGATAGTGAAAGAATACTTTGTAAGAGACTTGAAGAGGCTCTGGAAGGAAAGAATACTTGTAAACGTTTGAAGAATAGTGGAACACTCAGACGAACTCTGAGGACTG
>JANZXP010000008.1:13591341-13627937 GCA_027576715.1 Erythroxylum flavicans | reverse complement strand
GCAGAAAGTTATTAGCAAAAGAATCACCATAAGTGAAAGAAAAGACATTCAGTAAGTTCCAGCAACTCCCAACTTTGGCACAATGAAGTAGAGCGTGATCCATATCTTCAGTTGAAAAGCAAAGTGGACAGATGTCATCAATATCCACTCCTTTATTAATAAGACACTGCTTGGTCGGTAGCACATTTTTCATAGCATGCCATATAAAATCATGTACCTTCGGAGGTATATTCAGACCTTAAATATATTTCCATAAATCACTATATAACACAGCCTGTCTCTGAGCACTCCGACTACTATGGTAGCCTGACTTAACCGTATAGATGCCTTTTCTATCATAATGCCACATCAAACAATCATCAACATTAAAAATACTGAGGGGAATTGACAAAATGGCACTTACGTCACGAGCAGAGAAGTTCTTCATAAGCCGTTCAACATTCCACCTATGACCATTCTCCATAATTAGATCCGATACCCTTAAAACACCGTCAATAAAAAGATGGCCATCATCCGCAATAAATGACCTTTGTTTCGGAATCCAAGGATCTCTCCCAGCAAAGATGTTCTGACCATTACCCACCTTCCACCGAACGCCCTTTTTCAGCAAGTCAATCGTAGCAAAGATACTAGTCTATGCAAAGCTCGGGTTAGAACCCCTTGAAGCTTTCAAAAAGTCCCCCATCGGGAAATATTTAGCTTTAAAGATACGATAGAACAAAGAATCAGTTTGCGTGAGCAACCGCCATCCCTGCTTGCCAAGCATAGCAATGTTAAAGTAGTGGAGGTCCTGAAGCCCATACCTCCTTCCACCTTGGAAGCCGTCATCCTCTCCTATGAAAGCCAGTTAATACCCCCACCTAACTCCTTCTTACCGTTCCACCAATATCTATTCATAATGATTTGCAACTCATCACAAAGAGAGCGAGGGAGTAGAAAAATAGACATATAGTAAGAAGGGATGGCTTGGGCAACTGATTTTATCAAGACCTCCCGCCCTGCTATCGAGAGAAATCTGTTGTTCCAACTATTTATACGTTTCCTAAGCTTGTCTTTTTTGAAACTGAATATCTGTTTTTTATTCCTTCCAATGATCGAAGGAAGACCCAGATAAGAGCTGCCACCAAGCGGGTTAGAGACATCAAGAATATTAGAAATTGCTGCTTTTACCTCCCCTTGTACACACGGGCTAAACATAATGCCAGAATTTTGGAAGTTTACTGACTGACTCGAAGCCAACTCATATTCCTTCAATATATTTTTAACAGCTGAAGCTTCTGCCGCATTAGCTTTAAAAAAGAATAGTGAATCGTCAACAAAGAGCAAATGGGATACTCGCGGGCAGCCCCTTCCAACACTACACCCATGTAACATTCTGCTATTTTCGACTTCTTTGAACAGGGTAGAAAGCCCTCAGCACAAATAAGAAAGAGATACGGTGATATTGGATCCCCTTGACGCAATCCCCTGCCTGGCACAACAGGACCGACTAGAGAACCATTTAGATTAATCATATAACTAACATTTGAGTAACACATAGACATCTAGTGAACCCAAGCAGCAGGAAAACCCTTAGCAATCAACATAACATTCAAATAACCCCAATCAACCCTGTCATAGGCTTTACTAATGTCAATCTTCAATGCACAATACCCCAGTCCGCCAGAACTTCTGCTTTTCAAGTTATGAATAGTTTCAAAGGCCACACAAACATTGTCTGTAATCAGCCGGTTTGGAACAAAAGCAGACTGATTTAGGGATATAATATGTGGAAGAACCCTTTTTCATCTGTTCGCGAGGACTTTAGACACAATTTTATAGATCACATTACATAAGGCAATGGGTCTATAATCCTTTACACATTCAGGAGCAGCAATCTTAGGGATAAGCACAATATTAGTGATGGTAAGGGCATGAGAGAAAATACCTTCTTGGAGCCAAGCCGAACCTTCTTTAAAGATGTCATCACCGACATTATGCCAATACTTTTGTAGAAAAGCCGGATTCAACCCATCCGATCTTGGAGCTTTATCTGGATGCATACTAAATAGGGCTTTACAAAATTCCTCTTTCCGGAACGGTTCAAAAAGGAATGCAGTATCCTTCGACGACACTACTCTGTCTAAGATACCCACTAACCTGCTATAATTTGCCGTCGAACTATCTTCAAACAATTTCTCAAAATAGTCTTGCACCAATAAGGACATACCTTCCAAATCAGTAGCTACGTGACCTCCTTTAGACTTCAAATATCTCACCCTATTTGTTGCTCGGCGTCCTTTAATATGCTTGTGGAAGAATTTTGAATTTTTGTCTCCATATTTGTACCAAAATAGCTTAGCTTGCTGCTTCTTTCTAACTTCTTCAGTCAAAAGAATCTAATTTCAGTCGTCTTTAAGCTTTTTGATTTTGGACCCATCTGCAACTCCTTTACCCAACAAAATCACCCAATGATCTAGCAACCTCTTCAGGCATGAAGCCTGGTTTTAAGTTCTTCATAATGACCCAAACATCGATTGAAATTAAAGGAATTCTCAGGGGATCATCATTCGGACCAACCTTACTCAACACCAAAAGGTGTTTGTTAAACAGCCATAGTGCCCCTTAAATAGCCCGATCAATATCAACTTAATTGTAGAATCAGAATAGAAACCCCTTAGCCCCAATGTCAAATATCATGATCGCTCCAATTGGGTGCCACAAGTCTGCCAAAATAGACTTCGTTGAGGCAAAGTTAATGGGGCTATATGTGAGAAACATCCCCACCAAACAGAATTCAAAACCTTGATCAGGAACCGTCGCCGCAATATCAAAGACGAGACCTTCCTCTTCCTCGTCATCCAAGGAAGGCAGATGATTTTCTTGATTCATGATAGAAGAAAAAAAAAACAGAGCACTAAGAACTCATGTTACCAGAGCATACGACAAAACTCACGTGTATCATTGGGCGTTTCATTAGTTTAGTAGGTTAGTTATCGTTTATTAAATTTTTGTATTTAGTTAAGATTGATAATTATAGGTGATATAGTTCTTATAGAATTACTTGAATTTTAATTATTTTGTGCATTAAATAAACTATTCACTTCTTTACTGTATTTTAAAAGGCATCGTTGGAGCTCTCCACTTAGCTTGAAATAGACATCACACACGAATGCCATTCTAGAAATTAACTCGCATGAAGCAGTTCAGTTTTTGATTGCTGCCTATGCTTCCCTTGGGGTCTTCCTTCGAGTTTATGATTACCAGTTTGTGGTCTTGTAATCAAAATTAATCTGATAATATGCTTATCATTTTGAGCTCTTTAAGTCCAGGTTGATCACTCTTTCTGGAAATTGTCGAATCAAATTATCTGGTCTTATTATTTTATTTCAACTTTAATTCATAAAAATCTAACCATTTAATAAATAAAATTTCCAAAAATTAAGCAAATAAGATCGCACCAAAATAACGGCAATATCAAAATTGAGAACAGAATATACTGTGTTGCGTCGAGATTATCTCCCTATTGTCATCAAAGCACATGTGCTACTGGCACTGAGCGTACAAAGGACAATGGTGCATAGGATATGACGTTGAGGTACTTAATTGTCTTCATCTAGATAATTGGGGATTCGGGATTTTATTATAATCTTAGTTTGACACTAATTCTCGACGCGAGGTCCAATCAAGGAAGTGTTTTCTAGGCTTATTGTGCGACCATTTCTTGTCTGTCTTATTGGACAGTGGTGTGGACATAAGAATATACGGTCCAAAGGGAATCCTTACACGTGACTCAACTTGCGCAGTTGCAAATCAGACTCATCAACGATATACTACTATGGTATTCTAATTTCTAAACAAGCAATAACCTTTTAGTTTAGTTATTTTATTTATGTTACAAGAGCTTATATTTTTGTCCACTTCACCATAATTAGTTCAACTTGAAGTTTAATGTACAAAATGTGTATCATATTGTTAAATTCTTGAGACTGTAGAATTAGAGTCGCTAGATATCACACGTCTACATGTGCAAATCAATTTTATTGAAAAATAAATAGCACTACTTAGTAGTTACACCTCCCCTAGTGAAAACTTAAACCCAACAAAATAGTTGGATTTACATATTGTAATGAGCAATAAAAGAAAATTTGTATACCAGGCCAGGCCTGGTCAGGCTCGCCTGAGGACAGGCGTATCTGAGCAGTGATTACAGCACTATAATGTACGCTTCATTAAAATCAATGTCCCTATCAGAGTCTTTTCCTGGTAAATAAGCATTGGCGTGGATCATGCCATAATGTATGCTTCAATATAATCAATGTCCCCATCAGAGTATTTTCCTGGTAAATAAGCATTGGCGTGGATCATACTTCACCAATTGCTTCACTATAATATTCACAGCAACAGACAAATTCTCCATTTCCCGTGAACTATAGTTCTCAGTCTGTCGATGGGCAAGAAACAGCAATTGGATTGGACTGCCAAGTCTATGCCATCCGCTGGAAGTGAGAGAGTCTCTCTCCTCACCAAAGAGGTACTTGCTATCTTCCATTTATGTGTAGTTTCGTCTCGTAATAATAACTCATGGCTGTGCCTGTTATGGGGTGTTCTTTTGTGTATGCTATCAGAAGGATGGATATTCTAAACCTCAATTCTTGATCGTATTATCATTGTTAATGTTTGACAATCCTTTCGAATAGGTTTGTTCCTGTTCTCGGTATTCGATAAATTTGAATTTTGCTTAATGAATATGACAATCGCATCTTTTCCATGTTGTTTTGGATGCCTGGTCTAGCAAGGTAAAAGGGCTCTCTTGCTAACTGTGGCGGACAGTTTTGTTCTTGAGATTTCTTTAATTGTTGTTCTTAGAAGATCATAACTCCTTTTTTTTTTATTTCTTTTGGGAGGAGGTGTAGGGATGTTGAGAGTTGCGGGTTGTAGTGGAGTTGATTAATGTTAATGGTGGTCTTTTTCCGTAGCAAGTTCCGCTACTTGCATCGTGGAATGTATGTTTTGGAAATATCGTAGTTTTGCTTAGTCTTTAGTGCTCATCAGCAGACATTTCTTTTGAATCCTTCAATATCCCGGGCTCAATTTTTTAGTCCAATTCTGATTATGAGTTTCTTGTTCTCTAGCGTCTTCATTAGATAAACAAGTAGAAGTAGTAGTCGATAATTAGACTTTCTGTTCTTCCATGACAGCTGTATATGTCTTTGAATTAAATGAAGAATACAGTTTCATCTTGTCCAAAATAGACAAATTGCATCCAGCTGGCTAATCTGTCATGCGGGTTGCAGGGATACAAGTTATAGCTTTGAGTAACAAGTAGAGGTCTTCATTCTTTTTCTCCTAAAATAGATCAAGGTTGATACATTTCATTGCATGTAGGCACGCAGGAAAGCAAATGAAGATCAGTCACCTGATGGTCCAACATCAGACCTTGAGGTTGGAGATGGAATAGAGGTGATGACTATCTTATATGATTCTTCTCTTTGTTCTTAGTTTTGTCTGTCAATAATAGCTGTTTTGAAAGGCTAGCTAATGTCTCTTCGGAAAATTCAGGCAGCAAATGTCGGATGTTGGCGAGTTTTTTCCCTTGTAAGCTGAGAAATTCTCTAGCTTTCATCTGCGGATAGAATCTCAGTGAAAATTTGTTAATGCTTATCAATCTCTTATTTTACAGGCAAAACCTGATGCTGGGAAGCTTATTATTGGCACTATCGCACTATTAATAGCATCTACATCAAGTATTCTGATTGTATATTGCTTAGTCTCTTGTTCTATGTGCTTATTCTCTTTTTACCTCTTTTAATGTTAATAATTATTATGAAGTTTTAAAGTTAACTGGCTTCCTATAGATTTTCATTTCCGACATACAATGCAGCCAAAGTTTGGTGGAACCATAATCGACATTGTATCTAGAGATATAAGGACCCCCGAAGAGCAAACTGAAGCTTTGGATGCAGTGAAGAGCACCATATTAGAAATTGTATTGGTAGTTGTTGTAGGGTATGGCCCAGCTTCTAGCTTCCAAGCTTAACTCCAAGAATGAAAATAATACATATACTTTCAACTACTTATTCCTTGTTTCTATTATGTGAACAAGAAAGTTCTTCGTTTGCTAATAAAGTTTCCTTCTTTTGGTGCAACAATGGAACAAATTGTGTTTTTCTAGTTTCTTTTAGTCCTTCTTGTCATCAATAATTTGAAGAAGAAATGTTTTAGATTTGTTCTGCAATTTATTGCTTGTTGTTTCCTGTAACATGAAATTTATGCCTTTCAACCTCCACTTTTCTGGTTTGCCCCCAGTGACATACAACTGTTGCATGGTTATTCTCTCAATCTTGAACCACTTCCCCCATAATATCAGTCCCAACAAACATAGTGATATCCGGTTCCTTCTTTAAAGAATAGTGACAAGAGTGGTTTATTTGATAGGTTACTGGGAAAAGCATCGCCATTGCCTCATAGAGTAGAAGCATTTATTTTGTCAACATATTCTCCCATAAGAATATTACTAACCATAAATAACTTGCTGTAGGTCTCTATGCACTGCTCTTCGAGCATGGTTGTTTGCCTCTGCTAGTGAAAGGGTTGTTGCTCGTTTGAGAAAGAACTTATTCAGCCATCTTGTCAATCAGGTGATGCTACATAATTGCTGTATGTAATAGACCAGAAAGAGATGTTCTATTTGATTTCTAATCCACTAAATTGATAACTTTGAAGGTTTTTTCTTAGTTAGAACTCTAAGCATTGCGTCAGTAACTAGCTAAACAATGTTATTGATACCCTAGTCATGTACAAATTTGAATAGAAGAGATCAGCATTCTTTTTCTCAATCATGCTTACTGTGACGTCAGGATTTATCAGTGCTGTATATTGCAACTGTTTTACAGGAAATAGCCTTCTTTGATGTTACTCGAACAGGGGAACTTCTCAGCAGGCTGTCAGAGGACACGCAGGTCATAAAAAATGCAGCAACAACCAATCTTTCTGAGGCACTCCGTAATGTAACAACTGCAATAATTGGTGTTGTCTTCATGTCCTCCTCATCATGGAAGTTAACATGTACATGATTTGTTGCAGATGAAGTATCTGATTTTATGTTCTTCCGTAGAAATTTCTTCTCACAATGTTCTTTTTGCTTGCTTAGTGCTATCATTGGCTGTAGTTCCTGTTATCTCTGTAGCTGTAAGAAGATTTGGGCGTTATCTTCGCGAACTTTCACATGCAACTCAAGCTGCTGCTGCAGTAGCTGCATCGATAGCTGAGGTTTGTCAGTCGATTTAGGTTTCCTGTCTTTTCTATTTTTTATTTTAGTTTTAGATATCAGGAACCGGCAATCATGCAACTGACTTGATTGTTCCATTTTCTTTCAGTGGTAAGATATGCCATTTGCTAGTAGAGTACATTACAGCACAATTCAGTCTTTTATGTTTCTTATATATTAATAGTTTTAAGTAATCAAAATGAATTGTGAATTATTCTGTGATCCAGTATTTCTTTTTTTAGGTAATTTTTTTTGCCTTATAGGAGATGCATCTTTTGTACAGAGACATAAAGGGTAAATTTTCTGCTGATGATATATTCCTTGGCCAAAATTTATATTCAGGAATCATTTGGAGCTATTCGTACAGTAAGGTCTTTTGCTCAAGAAAGCTATGCAATTTCAAATTATTCAGAAAAAGTTGATGAGACACTGAAACTGGGTCTCAGACAAGCTGTGAGTCTTGTTCTTCTCCTCTTCTTTCCATCTTCTATATGATGGGAGTGCACAAGTAGGCTTCTGAGATATACTGTTCTTTAATGCAGAGAGTAGTTGGTCTCTTTTCTGGAGGACTGAATGCTGCATCCACCTTGTCTGTTATCTCCGTGGTAGTTTATGGGGCATACTTGACGATAACAGGCTCTATGACTGCAGGCTCTCTTACGTCCTTCATTCTTTATAGCCTCACAGGTACTCCATTGTTGCTACTTGTAATGGATACTGAAACTGATCATAAAAGAGAAAAATGAGTTAGCTTTTAGATATTTTGGCTATGACAAGGTACATATTAATATGAAGACGTTGACATATTTGATTGTTCACACAAATACCTTCAAAGTGTAAAGACATAAAATATACGGGGCACAGTTGATTTATGCACACATTACATGCACAAATCCATTTTATCCTTCTACCTCAAGCAGTTTGTTAAACCAATTTGGTGGCAAAAACTAGCTTGTTTTGAATGCCACTGATGCACAGTCAGTCATTGATTGATTTGGAAAGAAATTTGCAGTGTTACTAATTCTGGTCAATCCTTCTGCCTGCAGTTGGCTCTTCAGTGGCTTCTTTATCAGGTTTGTATACAACTGCAATGAAGGCAGCTGGTGCCAGTAGGAGAGTTTTCCAGCTGTTGGATCGCATCTCAAGTATGCCAAGATCAGGAGATAATTGCCCTTTGGGGTAAGTAATTTCCCTTGCCCTTTATATGAGATGCCGAAAGGTTTGTAATCAGTGAAATTTTAATTCCTGTGCTTATCTGAAAGGGTATAGAAAAATACTACGCTTTCCATTTCAAGATGAACATACGCCAAAATTTATTTTCTTCTTTAGTGCAATTGAGTCCAAGATCCTTGTTATTAACAGTGACCCAGATGGAGATGTTGAGTTGAATGACGTCTGGTTTGCTTATCCTTCTCGCCCAGGTCATATGGTGCTAAAGGTAGAGTTTTATTTAATTACTTGAGAAACATGCTAAACATGTGCTACTCTATTTTGCTCGCACTATTAAAGTCCAACATCAGTCTTACAGAACCCCTCTGGTAGTAGGCTGTGGGATGTGCTAGTTTAATACACCAAAAAGTAACTATACAAGCCCGTGGACAAGTCAGTAAAATGAATTAGGATCAAGTAATGCGTTATGGCTCGTTAGCAAACTTACTAATCCAAAAAATAGTTTAGAATATAATGTTGTTTCAATATTTTTCTTCCCTAGCACTTGTTCAACATCATTATGAAAAGCATTCAAATAATCTGAGACTAATCATCTCAAAAAAATAATTTCTGAACCTCAGGGTATCACGTTGAAGCTAAGCCCTGGATCAAAGATTGCACTAGTTGGTCCAAGTGGTGGTGGCAAAGTAATTTCTGGCAATGCCTTGCTCTCTTTTTCTCTATGTTCTCATTCTACTATTCTTTTATTTTTCGGCCAGATAAGCATTGACTAATTTAACAGTAGTATTAAATGAGTTGTGCCATTTTTTCCTGGAAATCTTGCAGAGCACTATAGCAAACTTGATTGAGCGATTTTATGATCCAATCAAAGGAGAAATTTTGCTAAATGGAGTTCCACTAGTTGAAATATCACACGAGTATCTTCACAGAAAGGTATTCTAACCTCATCTTTTTTCAAATGATGTGATTTTCACCCTTTAGGCATGCTTTGAAGATTTTACGGCCCTGAAGAAACAGGATGGAAACTCACTTACCTTCAAAAAGTAAAAACCGTCATTATGCAAACTTGAAACTCACTCATCTCCTATCAACATCTAGATTCTTGAAGGTAGCACCATCGGTATAGATTTATTCACTAGATAACTAGCTTTCCTTTTTCTTCTTCTGAAATGCAGCTCAGTATAGTAAGCCAGGAGCCAGTTCTATTCAATTGCTCTGTTGAAGAGAACATTGCATATGGGTTCAATGGGAAAGCTAACTCCGCAGATATAGAAGCTGCAGCAGTAAGTTTTTTATTGTCTTATTATTTTACTTTCATCACAAAGTCATCACTCAGGTTTTTAGTTGTGCCTATACTTACAAAAAAACAACATTGCAGAAAATGGCTAATGCCCACGACTTTATAGACAAATTTCCTGAAAAATATAACACAGTTGTTGGAGAACGTGGCCTCAGACTGTCAGGAGGCCAGAAACAAAGGGTGGCAATAGCAAGAGCGTTACTGATGAACCCAAAAGTTTTGCTGTTGGATGAAGCCACGAGTGCTTTGGATGCTGAGAGTGAATACCTTGTTCAGGTTTGATTGGCATTATCTATACCAAGTTACAATTTGGTCTCTTCGACACAATTTAATTCATTTGCATTATCAAGTCATGGCAGCATCCTGATATTCCTTCCTTAAAAAAAAAAAAAAAAGAAGCAATGGCCAATTTATTCTCCCTTGTAAAGTTATACAAATGTCTGCAATATTTCATGATGACCCAAGGTTGTCTTTTTAGTTCCCTATACATAGACCTTGAGTACTCTCCCACGATCTTACTAGATTTCCATTGTGTCTCATTTTGATTGTTGATTGTTGGTTGATCATTGCCCTTACAAGCGGTAATAGAGAAAGTTAAAAGGGGATGAAAACTGTGTAAAACATTAACAAGATTAGACGATCATAGTTTGGGCAGCTTTTATTAATTTACAACAGCCGGACTATTATTAGATCTGTACTCTTATCTAGAGTTCAAAATTTTAGTCTCAGGTTATTTGTTCTAAGCAGTTGGTAGATACGATCGATAGCAACTTGAGTGTATTACACTGGCAATATAAAACCTCGAGATTTATATTTTCCATTTTTTAGAGGAAAGCTGCAGGAATTTTACCAGATATAACGAATATCTTTTCCCCCAGTTTTTTCTTTTCTTAAAGGCGTCTTTTGCATTATATCTGACTCAAACCAATTCGTTGTGTTTTAAAGGATGCCATGGATTCTCTAATGAGAGGCAGGACTGTTCTAGTTATAGCACACAGGCTCTCCACAGTGAAAAGTGCAGATACAGTAGCAGTCATATCTGATGGTCAGATTGCTGAAAGCGGTACTCATGAAGAGCTGCTAAGCAAGGATGGTATCTACACTGCATTGGTAAGGAGACAACTGTCAGAAGACAACCACAAAGGTAAACAGTAACCCTGAACTGAGGTTCTTGCCGTCTAAATAAATTGTAGGTGAATGTATTTCTCTTTCTGACCTACTCTCCCTAAGTAGGCATTTAAAAGAAAGAGTGCAGGGGCGATTTTGAAAGAAGAAACGCCTACTTTGAAAAAAAAATTGCACATTTTCACATGATCTCCAAAAGGTAGCTCCCACGCCATGGTCTTCTTAAAGAAACCTTGAAATCAAGCATCAGAATAAATAACAGCAAGAGTATGAATGATCAACTATGGTGAAATAAAATGACATACAGATAGAAGCTTGTCTTCCCAATCCATCAATTGGACTATTTCAAGATGAAGGATGTCCTACCAGTAGGCATCTATCATGTATCCAATTCCATCCGCCATGGTCCCCTTATCAAGTCACATTGCCTTCATAATAAAAATTCACCATAAATAAAACTTGAGGATAAGAATGGGTAAGGGGAGTGATATAGTCATACTTAAAACTCACTTCTTATTCCGTATTTATACTATCAATACAATTCAAAAGCAACGAAGTCAACAGAATAAACAACTAACTCATTTTGTGAAGAAAATAACAATTTTCCTCATTAATGTAATGCCGAAGGCATGATGTTTCCTTCTTGCTGAACGAAATGCCAATAACTAATAGTAATATAGTATTTATACGGACATGCTTTATATTGTAGTAAGAGAGACGCTTTTCATTATATAACTAGTAATGCTGGACCTGGGCTTGGTCTTAATTAATATGAACACATAACAAATCTGCGATCAAAGTGATGTGCTAAGAAATACGTACTATGACGTACATAATCTAACCGTAATTTCAGATCTAATAGTATTTCTTTGATCCAATCAGCAAAACCATTTTGTTTAAACACGAATATAGTTAAACGCATATATTTCCAGGCCAAGGTATTTGTTAAATTGTCGTCGTACATTTAAACTTTGATGAATGCCGACAGAAATCGTACATTTAAACTTTGATGAATGCCGATAGAAATCTACTGTTAATGTAGCAGCTCAGCGTCACCTTAATTAGCTATTTCCCCTTTAAACGAAAGGCGAGATGGAGAACCCTTAACGAATCACTAAACCTTGCATTGTCTGTGCGCCATCCTCCGTTAGCTTATTAGCTTGGATGGTGCTGATGACACTCGCAACATTACCCTGTCGAACATACAAGAAAGCCAACTTCTCAACCTCATTTGAAGTAAATATTGATCTTAATCAATAAGGACCCACTTCCAAATATTAGCGTTGAGCTGTTTATTAAGTAGATTTCAATTGTAAAAGACAAAAACTCTAGCTCAGTGAACTTAGATGCAGAAAATGACAAGTATGGTGTGACTATTCTTACCCTCCAGGTAGCTAACTTTTCTCTAAGTGCCTGCCATTGATGCTGGCCAAAAACTCGTTCAGTAGAGCAACTGCATTAAACACAAATCGTCATCAATTGTAGGACACATTTGAAAATTTTATCAGGATTAAAAGACACAGAAGGGTAGGGGTCAATAGGAGAAATTACCTCACAAGTACAGCTTGATTCATCTGATCCATCCTACACTTGATTAACTTGGAAGTTATTGCCTTTACAACCCATAACTCCATCTCATCATCATTAATCTGCCAAGGCACTTGAATGAGTACCATCCAACTGTCACAAGTATCGTATGAGAACAGAACAGTAGACCCACATACCCGAAGAGTGTCCTTGATGAGGGCATATGGGACTCGACCAGATTCATTTGAGGCAAGATCCACCAATGACATTAATCTCATCTTTGTTATGCAATCTTCGTGAACAAGACCTATGCCACACAAAAAAATAGGATAAGAATACATCACATCAAAGGTCTAGCTCGTACAAGAACCTAATACTTTAAACCATGTTGGTAACAAGCCTTACCATAACTTTTAAGTAATGCAGAATTTGCAGCCTGAAACTCCAGATAAGCATCCAACCTTTGAGTCAGAAATATCTTCAGAAGCTGATATGCCAGTGAATATTTTGCATCCTTTTCCAGTTGAGCTATAGCAGGCATATCTAGAAGATCACACTGCAAGAGAGACACTCAAATTAACATTCAATCATCCAATTCAGGGAATAAACAACACCGTTAAAAGGCAGCTATTCCATGCAAACTGTAAGAGTCCAGGATCAGAGGAATAAATACACAAAGCCATGAAGTCCTAAGGTGCACAAAATACAGTTAACATCACTCCCAATTGCATGAAAAAAGGATCAGCAGATGGAAATGATTATCAACCAAACCATAGGAAGAATCAATGAGGAAAGGCTATAATCTTCCAAACCCAGGAATTGAAATGACAAGAGTGGCGGAGGTTGGCACCTCTCCAGAGGGTCTCCTGGACATGGGTGACCCTTCACCGTCAATAGAATCGTTTCCACCTTTGCTCCGTGAGAAGCCCAAGGGTAAACAGGTAGAAAAATCTGTAGGGTCAAAGGATAACGGAGAAACTACTCAGCGTAAGTCGATGGATGGCGAATGTTGGAGGAATAAGATTGGTGTTCAGCACAACAAGGGAAAGCTAAAATACTACCCGAATGTTCTTCAAGATGGAATTTTTTCTCCTCCTATGGAGTTGCTACAAGTAGGCGTTAGAGCTTGGTCCAATGCTTTAATGCGTGGGCAATGGCAAGATGGGGCAAGAAAGGTCAAAAAAGTTATGCTAATGGAGGATGGGACAATGCTATTCAAGTTTTCTGAGACTTCAAATCTGGCTGAGATCATTGAAGAAGGACCATGGCGTATAGGTGATCAGCCCTTGTTTTTACAGCAAAGGAAACCAGGGATGGGATTGGATAGAGGTTCGATAGAGATTATCCCTTTATGAGTTCAGTTTCATGGTCTACCGATGGAGTATTGGACAATGGAGGGTTTAAGTCATCTGGCGAGTGCTCTGGGCAAACCTATTTGTATGGAATCTTAGACTGCAGCAATGGATAGAATTGGGTATGCTAAGATATGTATTGAAGTTCCCAAGAATGCTTCGTTACCAGAAACCTTGCCTATTCTTCGTCTTGGAGAATTAGGGGAGTTGGTAAGAGACGTAATTTCCATTTCCTATCCCTGAAAACCGGTATCTGCTAATAAGAGATGGGTAGCTACTGGTAGAATTCTTAAGTATGGATGGCATGATGATCTAGTGACAGAAGATAATATGGATGAGGGTCAAGAGCGAATTACAAAACAGGGGCAACACTTGGAGGTGAATGGGAGTGATGTAATTTTGGTTGAGACTTCGAAAGAGACTCAAAGTGAATTTTTTCAGGGGAGCAAAAAAAATGAAAGTGAGATATTGGAGATTGGGATATCTCTGGAGAAATCTAATGAGTTAGGTATTGGTATGGATAATCCTCATTCAGGGGCACTAAGGAAAGACAGTGAAAATCGAGGGGAGAGGGCTCGTGTAAGTGGGAGTTATTATACAGGGGAGCCTTCATGTCCTCCTATTCCTACGAATAGTAATAAGGCAGTAGTGGGTGTGGAGAAACAAACTAGTAGGAAAGCTGATATATTGATTGGAGAACAAAATAAGATGGAGTTTGCGGATACGGATGATACTGAACCAAGTTCTACACTCGGGAAAGAAGAAGTATCAGATTCTGAAGTGGGCGATCCAAGTCAGTTATCTGTAGCAGTTTCTAAAAGGAGTGTTGGTAAGAAAAAAGGCAAAAAAAGAAAAAGCATAAAGGGGTTATATCCCCTTAGTGTCTTTTTTAGGGGATCATATATATGTCGATACTAGTATGGAACACAAGAGGTCTTAATGATCCCCTTAAAAAGCTGATGGTTCAGAGAGTAGTTGCAGATAAAAAACCTATTTTGGTAGGACTTCTAGAAACTAAAATAAAGGCTAATGCTGTGTAGAATGGGATGGCTTTTTTGGGTACTAAATGGAGTTTTTTCTCTAATCATTTTCACCACTACAATGGCAGGATATCGTGTTGGTTCAATACGGCAAAAGTGGAAGCACAAGTAGTAAAGATGGGGGATCAATTCATGCATTTACATTGTTGGTTAATAGGTAAGTTCCACTTTGAGGTCACCATTATATATGCTTCAAATTTTGCTTTTCAACAAGCTAAGCTGTGGGAGGAGTTACTAGACTTACATGTGGGTATGCAAGATCCATGGTTAGCTTTAGGAGATTTTAATTGCTGTCTTAATTCAGATGAACTAGAGGGAGATGTACATTTCCATGGAGGCTTAGGTGCAGAACTTAATTAGTTATTTCATAGCACTAATTTAGTGGATCTTAGAGGTATTGGTAGATGGTTCACTTGGGAGAATAAGCAAAGAGGAAATATGTTCTTCAGGAAAAAACTTGACCGAGCGTTGGTGAACCAAAGATGGCTCAGTTCTTTTCCTACTACTTCAGCTGTGTTTGGAGAACCTGATTTTTCTAATCATGCCCCCATATTAGTCCAACAGATGTGTGTTGGCTCTAGGACAAGGGCACCGTTCAGATTTTTTAACGAGTTAACGCAAATAGATGGTTTTATGGATATGATTTTTAAAGTTTGGCAAACTGAGGTAGTCAGGCATAAGGCTTATCAATTGATGCAGAAATTGAAACTTGCCAAAGTCGCCATTAAAGAGTTTAGCAAGAACAGAACACACAATCTGCAAGAGATGGGAAATACTTTGGCTGAGATTCAAAAAGAGTGTTATAGGGATCCTCTCAATGATAGATTAAGATCTCTTGAAGCAGATAGGATGAAGAAATATCAGGAAGCCCTAAAATTGCATAATTCGATCATTAAACAAAAGGTGAGACAAACATGGCTTAAGGAAGGAGATATTAATACCAAGTTTTTCCAGGCGTCAATGCTAGCTCAAAGAAATATCAATACCATTATCGAATTGAAGAATGAGGAGGGTAACAGGTTAACTTGTCAACAGGAGATTGCTGATCACATCAGGGATTTCTTTATCAAGCTAATGAGGAGAACCGAAAATGAACAGAATGGATTTGGGGTTAAAGATGTGTTGGAGTTTTGCCCAAGCCGTGAGAGTCTGGAGATGTTAAATGCACCTTTCTCAGCCCAGCAAGTGAAAGAGGCCTTATTTCGGTTACATAGCTCAAAATCTCCAGGTCCTGACAGATACTCGGCTGGTTTTTTCAGAAGACCTAGAATATAACCGGACAGCTTTTAACAGAGGCAGTGTTAGAGTTCTTTTCGTCTGGTACATTCCTGAAGGAGATTAATCACACATTCATATGTCTGATTCCTAAGAAGGAGCGACCAGAAATGATTATAGACTATCATCCCTTCTCGTGCTGCACAACTGTTTATAAAATTATAGCATCTTTATTGGCTGGCAGATTGAAAGTAGTGTTGGCTAAGGTGGTAAACAAGGCTCAAGGGGCGTTTCTTCCATCGAGAAGCATTGGGGATAACATATTGATGTTGCGAGATTTGTTGGGAGAATACCAAACTTGAAAAGCTGTGCATTAAAGATTGACTTATTTAAAGCTTATGATACGATTGGTTAGGGATTTTTGAGGGATTGTTTGGAAGGTATTAGTCTACCTACAAGATTTTGTCAATGGATACTCCAATGCATTCACACTACATCCATGAGTGTCTTAATTGATGGGATTCCTACGAAACCATTTCTTATCTCTAGAGGGATTAGGCAAGGGGACCCTCTCTTCCCTTACCTATTCACTCTTGCGATGGAGGGGTTATCAAGATTATTATCCAAAATGGTGGAAAGTATCACTATAAATGTAGTGAACTGAAATTATCACACCTGCTCTATGCTGATGATGTGATACTCTTGTGTAAGGCTGAACCACATATTATCACAATGATGATGAATTTGATGCATACTTTCTCAGGATGGTTGGGGATGAAGCTGAATGTACAGAAGAGTAGAGTCTATGTTTCTTCTGATGTTAGAAACCCGGAGTGGATTACTAATTTGGTGCGGTTGTCTCTTCAAGAAACTCCTTTCAAGTACTTGGGAGTCCCAATAACTTCGGGTAAGCCAAAATTTTCAGAATTTATGCCATTGTTGGAGAAATTGAAAGCTCGAATTAATGCGTGGCAAAACCAATTCTTATCACTTGCTGCTAGAGTCACTCTTATTATGTCAATTTTGAACAGTATGCATGTACATTGGGCGGCTCATATGGTAATTCCAAAGAAAGTGATCCAAGGAAATGGAGAGGATGCTAAAATCGTTCTTATGGAATGGAAAACATGATAATTGCATGGGGGCAAAAGTCAAATGGTGCGATATTATAGTGCCAAAAAAACAAGGGGGATTGGGAATTATTTCGATTACACAAATGCAAAGGGTTTTACTAATAAAGAGAATATAGAGATTATTCGTGGATAAAGAAGCGTTGTGGGTCAAGTGGGTGCAAATTTACCGTCTTAATGGCCAAAGTTTTTGGCAACTTCAGTCGAGGTACGTTTACTCTTGGATTTTTAAGAGCTTGTTAAACCTTAGGGAAACGGTCTATCCTTTTATTATATATAGGGTAGGAAATGGAGAAGATATTAGTTTTTGGTTTGATAACTGGACAAATTTCAGCCCATTGTGGTTGCGGAATGATTTACAAGTTTTACGAAATAGAATTCCTAAGGAGGCTAAAGTTGCATGGTTCTTTCGAGAGAGGGAAAGGATGAATAACTTCAGGTTTGTTCATCTAATTGACAACTATGCTAATGGAGTGCAAACCAGTACACGGTTGGACAAGGTGACATGGGCTGCTCAACTGGGTGGGGAGTTCACGAATAAATCTACTCACACTATAGTGAGAGCATCTCAAGAAGTAGTCCCATGGGCTGATCTGGTATGGAAACAGGTATTAAGTCCTAAGTCTGCTATTTTCTTGTGGTTAACTATCAAGAATAGGTTGAGAACTAAGGACCGATTGTTCAAAAGTTTTGACCCCCTTTGCGTTTTGTGTAAACATGTCAATGAAAGTAGGAATCATTTGTTTTTTAAATGTGAATATACCAGAGCAGTGTGGAGCAGAATATTGAATATGATTAGAATCCCTAGTTTCTCCTTTGAATGGAATGAAGCTTTGAACGATGTTATGTGGTACCCTAGAACAGGGCAGCGAGATAGTCTCATTATCAAGACGTCGTTTCAGATGGTGATATACTACATATGTAGGGAGAGAAATAGACATATCTATAAGGAAGAGGAACAACACAAGTATGAGCTTGCCGACACAATAGTTAACTTGATTAGAGAGTTAATGATAGCCAAAGGGAAACAAGAAACCATTAGCCAAGAACTTAGATTGACATGGATCATCTAGATGTTTTGGGTGGGTTAGGATGTATGTTTTTAGAAGTGTAGAACTTGTTTTTAATTTTGTTATTATCCTTGTAAAGGATTGTACATAAGTTTTCAACTTTAGTAATATATCTCATTTTAATTTTCAAAAAAAAATATTCTGAATTCTTTAATGCTTTTATGAACCAAAAAGAAAAACAAAGGGTGACCAGCGTTCATATTCTACTTTTTAGATATTACTATGAGGTGAAAAAAGCTAAGAGAGTCAATAAATAGTCAGAAATGATGGAGCACAGCACAATTCATTACTCATTCTCAATCAAAATTATCTGAACTTTCATGTTGTTCAAGTCTTTACCACTTAAAGCAATGCCTTCCTTGCTCCCATTAGAGATTAGAAAAATTTAGGAAAAACATGATTCGACTTCGAGGAAATACAGCGTAAGCTTAACTATACCTGAAAGATGTCAGGTGCCCTAACAAATTCGATAATTGTGCGGACAGCTTCCTCCTTGGCTTCACCCAATGTGTATGCATCATCACCAGAGAAAGTAGCCAAATGTTTTGTCCGGAATTTGAAAGCATCCTTCACTGAACTGCAATCACAAAAGAGTAATCATAACAAAGGAATTGTGAAAATGGCACTTGTATGGATGAATAAATAACTTGGCTTTGAGCTTGTTAAGAAGTATGTCAATACCTCTTACCCTCTTTCAATATATTAGATACGGTGAGGAAAAGCTCTCTTTGATCCCTGACGTCGAGATTCCACTCTTTCAAGAAGCTATCCAGCTTTTTTATAGATGGTATTACAAGCTCAGTCACCTTTCCATTCACGGCCAAGTCTAAGGCTTTCATATACACATAGAACTGGCTATAGGCATTCTCCAGTAGATTGTACAGGTTGAATAAACTGATAAAAAAAGCAAGTATAAGATAATGCCACAACAAATCATAAATAAACTGAACTCATCAGTCAAATTACATCTTTAAGCGCAATGCCGGTTTGTCAGTTGGCTGTTGAACGATTTTTGCACACATAAGTTTAGCCATCTCAAGTACTTCATCCAGATTTTCAGACTTGGTTACAAGGTTGCAGATAACAGTGAAGATGCACTCAATATCTGCATTAAGACACAATAAAAAGGTTCATTATATTTATTCATGAAACATAATAGGCAACTGGATAAACTGGTACAGCATCACCATATTATTCCTTACTCGAAAGATTATCTAGACAAAAGAATATATTTTAATACAGTATATGCATCATGTACTAATGAAAAGAGCATTTATAACTAATATCAAGGGCTACATTCTTGCTCTAAGATCACTTTTCCACAACAATATTGGAAACCTACAACCTTTATCTGTTACAATATGGTTAAATCATGCAATAAATTAAACTTCTTCATTAAAATGTTTCACAACCATATTGAAAGTCATTCAACCTTTCTCTGAGAACTTGGAGCTGGAGAATATCAAATCAGCTGAAGTGAGCATCAAGGATGTCAAATCAAGCCATCTTCCCATCACCATACATTCTTGGGCTTCCACACAAAGGCTAGCAACTTGTTGCTCCGCAACCTGCATGGCAAAGCAAGCAACAGTGAAACAATGCTGCATGGAATATATTCACCAAAATAATTTCCAAATTTAGCCAGTAAACCATCTATTATAATGACAATTAATCAAGCATGTAAACTTTTTCTGCTCCAACAATAAAGTATTTATCAGTATCTTTCAAAATCAGTTTTAGCCTGGAAAATTTATTCGTTACCAAAAAGGCAACAATTTATCAAATTCATTAGCAATACAATAAGCAAAACATGACAAAACAAGACCATAACAAAGAGTTAACCAAACAACATTCACAACTAACAAGCAAATCATCACTTGCAACGAAAGCAATCCCAAAATCTATCTCCTACCCTCCAACAAGCAGAAAATTTCCCAACTTTCTCCCAAAAAAACCACCCAACGACAGAGAGAGCCATTCAATTATTAGAAAGTGAACAACTTTAACAAAATCCAAAATAAACCCATATATACCCAATCCATCCAATCCCGAAAAAACCCAGAGAACCACCAATTAATAGAAGTCCTTCATCCATTAAACTCTCCTAACCAAATCCTAGTACTGAGGTATATTTATATACCTCGGGACCAGCGTCGGCCCAGGACAGCTCGGCGGTGAGGCGGACTACGGAGAGGGCAGGATCTTCCTCAGAGGTGGGGACGATGGTCGCCATTCTTGGATTATAAAGCTCTCTGCTGTGGCTGAAAATTTGGATTGTTTTTGTATTTGGTTGCAAAGAAGGGAAGTGTGCGTACCTGTGTAACAAACAGAAAACCCTAGTGCAGCACCATGCGGGATTCGCAGCAGAAACAGTAGCGAAGGTGAAAGGTTGGATCTTTCCTTTAGTTAGTGATTGTTTAAACTTTTCTCTCTTGGCTAAAGCTGAAATTTGGGTCTAATCTAATATTCCAAATTTTAGTTATTTACAAAATAGTATAATTTACTCTTTACAAAGTCACGCAGTCAACTTTTTAGTAGTTAGGACCAATGCGTGACGTATCAAATCAATCAGACGTTATTTATTAACTGACATTCCATCAGGGATAGAAATCGGTGAATTGATTGTTGTTAATTTTTTTAAATGATTTTTTAAAATTAAAAATATAAAATAATATTTTTTAAGAGTTTGAATGGTTCAAGCGTATTTAAAGCCTAATTATTTTGTCGTTTTTTTTAGAAAATTGATTGTCTAACTTATCTAGGCCTGATTTAACCCATACATCGGCTTATTAAAACTACATAAATTTATACCATAAGTCAGCCCATTATCATCTTTACATTCAATATGTTATCTAACAGTTTTACACATTATTTATTATTTTATTTTTAAAATTTTAGATTTTAAATTTGTAAAAATACAAATTACATTTAATCATAAACATATTTTGATTAAACCCAAAAAAAAACCTAACACTTCAAATTTTTTCTTCCCTAATTTAATAATTTTATTTTTATTAAAGCTTAAATTAATTTTTAATTTCGTTACGTCGTCTTTCTTCTCTCATCTATATTTTCTGGAAACTTTAATTACTATTTTCTTTTCTCAATAAAAATTAAATTGAACCTTAATTGACCCTCAATTGTAGATAGTTTAGAGGGGTTTGAGAGGTTGGATAATCTTACATTTTGACTAATTTATTAATTTTTCTTATTCTTGCTCTCGAACAAAATATTATATATGTGTTTGTAGGTTTTCAACTATTATCAGCAAAGACGGAGACAATCAAGGAAGGCAGTCCCCTTATAGTCCTAAGTGTTTTAGAATATAAAATCAAGGTAAGTGGTCCTTCATGTTTTGTTTTATCTAGTATTTTTTGGACAAAATTCAACATATGCATGTTTAATGATTGTAGATAAAGGAAAAATATCATTTTGGTAGAGTTTTATTTATGCACAAATTTGTACATCTACCAAAAAATTGGGAATAATGGTCGATTGAATTAGGAATTTTACAAATGAATATATGTTTGTTGCAAATTAGAAATTTTGTTTATGTGAAATTAGTTTTTATATATTGGATTATTGTTATCCTATCATAATTATTCATCTAGGCTGCTTATAAACAACTTAGATGAACAATTTATTTTGATTTATGTGACTAGACCTTAGGTTTAATTTTATTTATTCCTTCTAATAGCTTCATTGATTCAAACTATGACCAATTTAAGAATTTCAAGTAGAAGTAGATCTTATATGTGCTTGTGACAAGATTCAATAAGTAGTCAATTAGTCTTGAAACAGAAGTGTTTGTTTAACAAAATGAAATGGAATATTATATAATAAAGTTATGTATGCTAGGTTACTAACTTCTAAATTCAGGAACAAACTACATAGGGAACAAGTGAAATTTTACTCTACCAAGATGACAATAACCAAATATAGGAGAAGAAATAAACATAAGACATTTACCCAACCTCTACATCCATATCTTGAATTTCCATATGCAATTTAATGACAAGTCTTACAATTATTTAAATGTAAAGCCAAATCGAGAGAAGGGAATATTATAAAGAAAGTAATTCATCTTGATCAACATCCACCAGTCCAAAAATTATGAACTAAGTTATTCGCTGAACAACATTTCACAACTAGTTTACTGTAAATTTGAAGAAGTGACAAACTTATATAGGACAAACTTATAATTTCTAAAATTGTTGCAACAAAACTAAACCAACGGTATGATCTTTGGTTAATTTCCTAAGTACGTTTTTGTTAGTAAAAGCTACCAAATTGAAATATACTCTCCTAGCCGTTTTATAGGCATTAATATGATGCAATTTCTAATTATTATAAATGGAAAATTGAAATGCACACTTTAGGGAATATTTATCCAAAACCCTAACTGCATATTATTGAAAATATATAACAATTTAGTAACACTCATAGAATATAAGCTAGCTAATAGGAGATATATTAAGCCAAAACCAAACATACCAATTATAAGGAGGACCAATTTAAAGGTTTTTTTTTAGTCCTTGCTCTTCTATATTACTCTTACCACATATACTCATATGAAAATGGAACATTAAAAACATCATCTTTACCAATGCAAATGATAAGAAATGTTATAAGCTTCTTAAAATCTTGTATGTTAAGTATTTAACTGCAACAAATGCAACACCAATATTATGGACTATGTGGTTTTCTTTCAATATAGTTAGCGAATATTGCTTGATCAATATGTTTTTAGAGTTATTTTTTACATTATGTATTTATTTATTTTTATTTACTATATAGGATGGAAGTAAATGGAAAGTTTAGTATAAGATTATTTAATGGTGGACATTTTATTTAGGAAGGTAAACTGAAATACGTAGGTAAAGCACCTAAAAATTTTGATAATGTGGAGTTAGATTATGTGGGTTTGAGAGAGGCATGTGAAATTGGTGCTATATTAAGCTATATAAATATAGATAGTTCATGATATTTGATTCTTGAGAAGGGGGTTGAATGATGGTTTGAGGAGGTTAGAGTCCCGTTAGAGTGCACTGGAGTTGATTAAATTACTAAAGCTACATGGTATAGTTAACGTTTATTTGGATAATATTGATAAACCAATGTAATCCATGCCTATGTTAATTTAGCATATAATTGGCATGAAAATGAGGTTATTGTTTAATTGGAAAGTGATATTGGTGTTCATTTAGTAGGTGATAGTGATGTTAGTGTTGGTTTAAGAGGTGGCACTTGTGTTAATTTGCAAAGGTTGGTGTTAATTTAGGATGGGATACCATATTGATCTGGGAGGTGATGATAGTAATGTTAGTGTTGGTGTCAATTTAGGATGGGATGCCAATATTGATCTGGGAGGTGATAGTAATGTTAATGTTGAATTAGGAGGAGATAATGGTGTTAGTATTGATTTCTAAGGTAATACTAGTGTTGATTTGAGAGGTGATATTGGTGTTGATTTAGGAGATATTGATGATGTTGAAGGTCATGGTGGTGATTTGGATGATGAAGGTGATTTGGAAGATGAAGAGTAAGCTAGTGACTCTGATTGAGTGATGATGGTAATTCTAATTTGGGGGCTCATGGTGGAGCTGTTTTAGGTGTTGGTTAGCAAAATATGTGCCACCAAAAAATTTAAATGATTTTAACTCAGATTTCAGTATTAATGTTAATGAAGGTTATGATATAATTTACATTGACACTCCAAATACCAGGAGTTTGATAGCTAATGATAAATATCTGTGTGTTGAAGAATTAGATGCAATTTTAAAGCAGTCTAGTCAAACAAATATATATGTTCATAGAGTTATTGCAACTGAATGGTTATTGGGGATGGTGTTTAACAGTGCAAAACACTTTAAGGAAATGGTTACCAATTATATCACTACAATAAGATTTGAATTGAGTTTTAAAAGGAATAAAGTAAAAAAAAAAATTCTTGTACCCAAGGTTGTCCATTTGAATTATATGCTTCATTTGACAGAAAAGATAAGTGTTTCAAGCTAAAAGCTTCGGAGCATATATACAATCCAACCTACAAACTAAGGTTGGTTACATCCAGTTTTCTTATGAGATATTTCAAGGAAAACATATCATAGACAAGTTGAGTGTTGAAATTGAAAAAATAGTAGAAGAACACATGGAGAAATTAAATTTGTTAATTAATTCTAGTATATGAAATTGTGCAAGAAGAAAGGTTCTTAAAGCAAAAGCAAAAGAGCAACATAATAGATATAGAGAACTTTATAGTTATATTTCTAATTTGAAAGCAATAAATTCAGGTTCTATGATCAAACTTTAGCTTAAAAGGTCTGGAAATAAGTTTATGTTTAAGAGTATATAATATATATGTGTTTTGATGCTTTAATAAGGTTTGAAAAAAATAGTGACCTATAATTAAATATAGATGGATTTTTTAAGACAAATTACTAAGGATAACTTCTAGAAATTGATGGAAACTGAGACATATATCCTATTAGGTAGTTGCTGAAGTGGAGAATATCGAGAATTAGACATAGTTTATTAAGCAATTAACCATCAACCTAAAGCTTATACATGGTAAAGGAATTAGAATGACATCAGATATGCAAAATGTATCCAAACTAAAGAAATTATCTGCTTATTTACATCTATAAACTCTTCTAAAATGTTTTTTTTTAATTTACAAGGACTTATATAAGTCAAGAATGTTGTATTTCCTTTTGCTACACATAGGATATGTGTAGCACATATATATCATAATTAGATGGGGAAATATAAGGGAAAGGAACTTATAAAAGAATTTTGAAATTATGCATGAGTGAGATTCTCATAAGAAGTTAATGGCATGCTCATCAAATAAAACCAACTTGCACTTAGATATGTACAAGAATTGACTAAATATCTTAAGAAAACATGGAGTAAGGCTTTCCAACACATTGAGTCAAATTGCGCAATTATGGATAGCAACATGAGCAACATATTTAACCTTCGGATTTTGATGGTCAGAAATCATCCTATCATCAGCATGTTGGAGAGTATTATGACTATGTTGATAGAGAGCCGTTTTGATCTTAAGGAACAAGCTAAGGGAGATGTAGCACCTAAAGTGTTGAAGAAATTAAACAAGTACAAATTGAAAGCAATGAAATGGAGAGTCAGTTAAAATAGAGACATGAAATATGAAGTGATTAATAGAGATGAGACATATGTTGTCTAACTAGAAAGGGGAAGACTTGTAATTATAGGGTACGAAAACTCTACAAGCATCTTTGTAGTCATGCCATTATTGCCATATTCCATGCCAGGCAACAACCCATAAAGAGAGGTTTATAAGAGTTTATGAGAATGTCTTATAACCAATTAATGTGAAAAGATCCAAGCCATCAAACACCGATGAAGAGATTCATTAACTACTAGAAGGAGTTACTCCTTATAAGCGTAAGAAGAATAGGTGTGAAGATAAAAATGAATTTAAGAGAGTGAAGACTCCTCATAGGCTATCACAAAAAGGGTAACTCCAATTATGTGAAAAATATGGCAAATTTGGTTATAATAAGAGATGTTGCAAATCTGGTCCACTTCCTTCTAGTTAAGTTGAAGTTGAGGCTAGATTTACATTAAATATGTAATTTATATGCTTTTCATTATGATTTATTGATTCTACATGACTATTAGATAGACAACTATACCTAATGATAGCGATGACAACACTGACGATGGTCAATGCTTAGAATTGTATGAATGAGTATTAGGTAGAAAATTTTTAGGGCAAAGGGGGACCCAAAAAAATTAATTTCATTATAGCTTGTTATTTAGACAACTGACAACAAAGAATTTGGAGCATAGTCTTACTTATTTGGGGTTTATTACTGTCATTTAGGTTCCATGTAATACTGATAAGTCTTATATAAAGGGGTAAATTTTAAAAAATCATGTTACTAATGACATGCTACTTATTTGATAGAATCTGACGAGATTAAAAAATTCATCAATTAGGAGTTCAACTTAGATGATTTTCAAACATTGTGATCTTTTCTAAATAGGTAAAATGTGTAAAATAGACCTAAGATTTTCATCATAATATAAGTGCTTAGGAGCCTAAAGTAGTAAAGCGTGAAGAGAACTTGCTTAGAAAAATATAATAATGGAAAAGAGAGATTTTCATATTTTGCCACTTCACTTCCAAGTTACTTGGATTTGGCATTTTGCATGTAAGCAAAGAATTTCTACCGATCTCTTGAAGGTCATTTTATATTAGAAAAGTGAGAGAACACTCTAATTTGGAACTTTCAAGTTTCACCTCCAAACTCCGAGTTAATAGGCCTATGCACCAATTAATGGCACCTCGATCTCGGTATTAGTGAGCTACTTATCATATAGTAATCAGAAGAAGATAAGCTTTTACAATCTAGATATAGTTTCTATTTTAAAACTGTGAAGCAATAATGTCCTCAACTCAACATTCCAATGTTGTTGAACGGTTTGGAACGAACAAGTGCAGGTCTCACAGATAGCCATTGACGTTAGAAGCCCTTCAGACGTTGGGAGAAATTAAGAATTAAGTTTTGTTAGGAATTAGGATTATTTAAGTTGTCTGAGAATTTTATTAATCAGATTGCAATTAAGTAGTTAATTATGATTAAATTAGTTAAACAATTTTGATACAAAAACAGTAGGCTTATATTGAAAATATAATATATGTGTTACACTATCGTTTGTGTAAATACATAATAGACAGAGAACTAACTTCGTTCCATTGTTTGCTACTCAAAACGTTTTACAAACATTAATGTCTATTTTGAATACTTTAAAACATAATCAACTTATATTTTAATGAAAACATTAATGTCTAATTTGTACTTTTTACCTTTTAAACATTAGATCGAAGGGTAAAAAAAAGACTAAAAAATTTTGCTTAAAATTTAAGTAAAACCAAACGTTTATGAATGTTTAAAAACAACCAAAATGTTTATAAATATTTAAAGGGATCCTTACCTTAAGTTAATAGAAAATTAACCCATCCGTTAAATATTTTCTTTATAAAATTTTTAATTCTTTTTTTCCTTTAAGATTCCATGGTTACATAGATAAGCATTCAAAAACCCATAAATTAACTAAACATCTTAACCCTAATTTCCCAATTTTTTAAAATCCTTATTTTCAACATCTCTACGCGATTCATCTCCTTTGGTCACCTTGCGGAATCTAAAAGAAAAGATTCTTCATATCAACATCACACTTCTCACTTTCACATGACTCAATCATATTAGTTGTATTCACACTTAACTTATATTTCAAGTCTATATATTCTAAAACTATGGACCTATGTTATGTTAGACAAATTATCTATGTGACAATAAAGTCCTAAAGAAAAAAAAATTTAAATTTTAATTTAGAAAATATTGAACGGAAGGTTAATTTTCTTTTAACTTAGGAGTCTTTTTGTTTTACTTTTATTTTTTTGTTGTGGTTTTTAATTTTTGGTCTTTCTTTTTTATTTTTAATTTCTATTTATAAAAAAACAAAAACCTATTTAGTAGAGATTTGTAATATAAAACTAAAAATAAAAACATGTTTTATTTTATCATCTTGTTTTTATTTTTGTAATTATATTGTTGTGTTAATAATTTTAATATATTAAATTATATTTTTTAATTAATTAATTATCATTGGTTGAAGTCATTATTACCTTCAAGAGCTAAATCTTTTTTTCTTTAAACCTCTGCCAATTTTGAAGTATATTGTATATCATAATGATTACATATGCAGAAGATAGTCTTTAAAGATAGTTATTAAAATGAGTGATTAAAGATAGCTATTAAAATGAGTAAGACAATTGCTAAGATAACATTGTATTTGGACACTACTCATCAACAACTTGCTAGCTACAAACTGAGTTAGTTAGTTGATGCTTTTCCTTTTTTCTTGTCCAGGTCTAAACTCATTCTTTCATAAGTTTTCATACGAGGCCATAGCTCTTGATATGCACTCATGTATTGTCAAACCTGATGGTATCCATGTATACATCAGGTTTGATATCTTCTTTAGGCCTAAGCTCTGTGAAATGTTGAAAATTTAACTGCAAGTCCAAGCAGCCATGAGTCTTTGCAGTGGATTGTAACTTCTTTAGTCGAAAACTTTTGCACTTGAGTGGCTGGAGTCCTATGATCACTGGACAACTTGACATCAGTGGTTGTCCCTGTGCAAAACTAAGAATCTGCTTTGAACTTTCTGTATCTACCATGTGACTGCAATAAGCACTCTCAAATGCAGCAAACATCATCATTTTTCATATGCTCTTGGGTGTGATTTTCCTACTCATTTTGAGTAATTTTTATTAATAAACAATGTAGAGAAACATTGGCTCTGCTCCTCCATGCTTGTTGTTGCTTTATTCCTTAGATATAAAAACCATTTCTTGAACTCCAAACTCTGAAGGCATAATCTTCCAAGTATTCCCAACACAATATCCCCATGTGTTAAAGTGAAATATCTTTTTAATGTCTCATCTCTCTCTTCAAATATAGACATGTAATTTATTATAAGATACAGAACTAAGAAAAAGAGTAAACAAAGGCTCATAATCCAAGGTTGAATGTCATAAACGTAGAAGCTTATGCTCAAAGTAGAGAATCTTGTTCTCTTCCAAAACTATCATTGAGCGCTGCTTCCTTTTCTTTTTGTTCCTTCTGGTTTAGTCTCCAAAGCATAGAAGCAAAGTATCTCCTCTTCCAATCTTTCTTTCAATACTAACTCTCTCTATCTAAATTTTATCTGCTTACTATCAACGTGGTGAGAAAGACAAGAAGGGCTTTCTGGTGAAAGAAAACAGTGGCTAATGAATTGACGAATTAGTTTTAACTATGATATAGCAACATATGCATGTTACTAATTATTAGGACACATAATGTTTTTGATCCATGGTTTTGCTCTACTCCTACTCCTTCTTCCCCACCTTTCTCCATTTTCAAGAGATGAGATATGTTAATCCATCTCTCTTCCCCCAGACTCTAGTCTCTCTGATATCCAGTTTTCCTTTTCATTTTCCATGCAAGCCACAATCTCTTGCTTCTGTTCCAGCTCTCAACACTTATTCAATCTTCTGCCTAGCTCCCTGTTTTCATCTTTCTCTTCCCTTCAAGCCACAAACACTTGCTTCATCATCTTCACAAACAGCTGGTGTCTCTCCTCTCCTTTCCAAAAATTCTTTACTCTCTTTTTGAACCCTCTTTATCTACTAAGGGCATTTCTGTCTTTCTTAGCAGTCTGCCTTAACTGTTTTTTTCCCTCTTTTGGTAACCACTTTTTGAAATCTTCTCCTTGTCTCTACACTACATTCCTCTCCATTGTCTATCAGCTATGCCTACTCCTGAACCTTCTACCTTTTGTGTAGACTCTCACTCTGAGTTTCCTTTTTACCCTTCCACATCCTAGCTATTTCTAAGCTACCAGAAAAGGGTCCCTTATCCTTGGATCTTAAGAAGGGTTGGAAACAAGTAATAGCAATAGAAGGAAATACAACACTCCATTATTCTCCCTCGAAGGAAGAGCAAGGTCAAGTCATTGTTTTGCTAGATCTGGAAGTCCTTCAGGAAGGAGCTCAATCATGGGAGGCTTCATTGGTAGGTTCTTTTTGGAAAAAAGACCCCCATTTTTGGTGCTGCAAAAGTGAGTAAACATTACTGAAAGAACAAAGGCTTGTTAGAGGTAATGTTAGTTGAAAAAAATTTAGCGTTATTTACCTTTTCTTCCAAAGCTCAGGTTCTTAAAGTCCTGGAAGAAGGACCTTGGTATGTGATAAACCTTCCATTGTTTCTCCAAAGCTAACGGTCGGGGTTCCAACCTGAAATAGAAAATTTAAAGTCAGTTCCTCTGTGGGTTAACTTGTATAATGTTCCATTGGAATATTAGACTTCCAAGGGCCTCAGTATGATTGCAAGTTATTTAAGATAGTCTCTTTGTATGGATTAAAATACAGCAAAAAGGAAAAGATTAGGCTATGCATGACTATGTATTACTATGGACATCTCAAAGGATCTACCAGACCAAATTCAGATTGTGAGGTTAGGGTTGAATGGAACATCGTATAAAGATACTGTAACAGTGGACTACCATTTAAAGCCTCTTTGAAGCTACAAGGCAAAAGAAGGATGCCTATTGGGAAAATTTTCAAGAAAGGGAGTTATATGAAACTAATGGGTCTATATCAAGATGAGAAGAATGAGAATGATGAGTAGGTATTATGTCAAAATGTGTCCTAAGAAGAACCATTCATAAGGGATCAAAACAAGGTGGATAAGGTTGGAAATGATGAGCTAAAACCAAGTCACAAGGTGTCCAAAGTTGTTTTAGCACTACCAAATTCAGATGTGGAAATCCAGATTAGGCAGAAAGTGGAGATATGCACAAATAAAGAAGATTCTAAGGAAAGCATGCCAACTACGCATGAGGGGGAAAAAGGTGAGGATATGGCGGCTACCTCGTTCCCTTCAACATTGAGCAATACTGAAGGAAAGGAGGCTACAGAACAGTTTACTAGAGTCAAACGGAGGAAAGGTACTAGGAGCAAAGGTTAAAGCTCCAAAGCCATTCCTTTATGATTTTATTTAGGAATGTTATGGGGTTTAATTGCCCCAAAAAGCTTTTGGCCCTAAAGGATTTTTTGGATAAAGTAAAATTTTCGATCTTTGCTATTTTGGAAACAAAAATCATATTAGAGAATCTCAAATTTCTTAATCAGTTAGGTAACAAGTGGTAGTTTCTCTCTAATCATCAAGTTCATGCTTATGGTAGAATTATTATTGGTTTTGATCCCTGAATAGTTGACATTGAGGTGTTAGAAATGGAGATGCAGGCCATGCACATGAAGTGACATTTTGTTGAGTAGAATACATCTTTTTTGTCTCGGTAGTGTATGATTTCAACCATGGTTTTTAGAGGAAGGTTCTTTGGGAGAGCTTACTGAGTTTTTAAAGAAGAGTGGTAGGCCCTTGGCTCATTTCAGATGACTTTAATTATGCTCTTTATAGAACGGAAGCAGAAGGGCATTTTTACTTAAGAAATTACTCTACTAACTTTAAGAATTGCGTTGATCAGTTAGGAGTTCTAGACTATAGGGCGACTGGTCATTTCTTCTCTTAGAGTAATAAGCAAGTTAATGAATGGTCTCTCAGGAAAAAAGTTAGACTGAGTTATGGTCAACCAAGCATGGCTACAACAATTCCTTGAAAGTAAGGCCTCTTTCTTTTATGTTTTCAGATCATACACCAATGATTGTGTATGATTTTTTCCTAAAGGTGAAGCGTTGCCATCCTTTTAGATTCAACAATTACATGGTCGATGTAGATGGGTTTTAGCACTGCTTAAGGGTAAAGGTGACATCAAGTGTAAATAGAACTCTCTAATTCAAATGTGTGCAGAAGCTTAAATTAATCAGAGAGGGTTTAAAGTCACTAAAGAAACAGATAGGGGAGATCACTTTTCAAGCCATATCAATAGCTAGGGACAAGCTATCCCAAGTTGAGCATATTTTTTCCTATAATCCTAGGGATTGTTCCCTTTTATCTCGGGAGAAATATGCTCTATTAGACTGTTTACAAGTCTTTAATAATCATGCTAGTGTTATGAACCAGAGGGCCAAGGTTAAATGGCTCAAAGACAAAAATTCTAAAGTTATTTTCAACTTAATAATCGCCTGAGAGAATAATAACTTTATTAAGGAAATTACCATGCCAGATGGGAGAAAGATTAGCAAACAAGAGGATCTGTTGAAAGAAATTGAGAGGTATTTCAAAGATTTCTATATCTCTCGAAAAACAACTGTGCACAATTCATCTTTTGGATTCTGCTATTTATAACAAATTATACAATGACAAGAAGGCATTATTAACTAGAACTGTTGAAGACTCAGAAATAGAGAAAGTTGTCTTCCAAATGAATCCTAAAAAGGCTCCAGGACCAGATGATTTCAATGGCTTCTTTATCCAGAAAGCTTGGCCTGAGATTAGATTGATGGTGAAAGCAGTTGTTAAAGAATTCTTCTCTTCAGGAATTTTGTTAAAGGAAATCAACAAAACCTATCTTTGCTTAATCCCTAAACTAAGTAATCCAGCATCTTTGGAGGAATACAGGCCTATTACTTGCTCTAATTTCTTATATAAAGTGATTGCAAAGATTATCACCAATAGACTTAAAATTGTGTTAGGTTCCTTGATTAGTGATAATCAAAGTGCTTTCTTATAAGGCAAACAAATAGGACATAACATCTCCATAGTGTAGGAACTGCTAAGAAGCTACTTGAGGAAGAAAGCTCCAATGAATTGTACTTTCAAGATAGATTTTAAGAAGGCTTTGACAGTGTAGAATGAAACTTTATTTTGAGCTACTTGAATTGATAGGTTTCCGAACGGTGTTTATTAATTGGATTGAAACTTGTATTTCTACTCCTTCTTATGTTGTTTGGGTTAATAGAATTCCTACAAAAAATTTTCAAGGGAAAGGGGACTTGGGCAAAGAGATCCCATATCTCCTTATATATTCATATTATGCATAGAGGCCTTAAGCTCTCTCTTGAGACACAATACTGGCAGGGGTTCACGGTTTAAACATCACAGCCGATGCAATAAAGTCTCTTTGGTGAACTTATGCTTTGCAAATGATTTCTTTCTATTCTCTAAGGCTGATAAGGTTTCTATCAAGCTCCTTATGGATTCTTTGAATCAATTTAGCTCTATATCTAAATTGACTGTTAACTACAATAAAAGCCATTTTGTTCTCTTTAAAATTGCAGAATATATGAAATTTTTAACTATAATCCCCTATGCTATCTAGGCTACCAATCACTTCTAGAAGGATTCAGTTTAGTGAATGTTATCCTCTAATTGAAAGAATTCAAAAGAGATTGTCCTCTTGGACCAACCGTGCCTTATCCTTTGGAGGAAGTTTACAACTAGTAAATTCTGTGCTTAACTCCATGCATAGTTATTGGTCCTCGAATATGGTACTTACAAGGGAAGTTATTAAGTCCCTGGAAAAATTGATGCGAAATTTTCTATATGGAGGAGGTGTTGCTAATAGGGGATATACCAAGGTAAAGTGGATTGATATTTGCAAACCTAAACTGGAGGGAGGCCTTGGAGTTATTCCTATTAAATCGTCTAATAACACTCTCTTGATGAAGAAATTCTGGTTTATCTTGTAGGAAAATGACGCCCTATGGGTAAAATGGCTCCATGCTTATGTCATAAAAGGTTAGAGTATATGGTATGTTAATCCAAAGACCTCCCACTCTTGGTTTCTATCACAACTGTTGAAGATAAAAAGGGAATTGGTTTCTGAAATTTTATGTCAAGTGGGGAATGGAGTAAGGGCTAGTTTTTGGTATGATGACTAGACAAGAAAGGGACAATTAATCAGGAATCAGACTACCATTCAATCACTAAGTCACCTGCCCTTTACTGCTAAGGTTAAGGCCTTTATTAGGGAGGGTGAGTAGATGGAATTCCCGAGAGAAATTCACTACTTACAACCCAACTACTCCCCTAGCTTATTGATATCTAACAGATATAATTGGAGAAACCACTCGTAAGGTCTATTTACAACAAAAAGTTGTAGAGAATGATTGTTACGGAGAAATGTCAAAGTGGATTGGTGTGAAGTGGTCTAGCATAAAGAGCTATTGCCTAGCTCCTCATTCATCCTATGGCTCACTACCATAAACAAGATTAGTACAATGAATAGGCTTTCTTTCCTAAATTTCACTGAGATTCATTCCTATATAACTCAGGACAAGAGAATAAGGACTATCTGTTCTTTGAGTGTCCCTTATCTAGAGACATTTGGTCTTGGATAAGGCATAAATGTCTGTGTTCCCTAAGCACACTCCAATTCACAGAGATACTGCAATGGTTTATCAGACTGAAGCCCATTTCCCATCCTAATTCTATTATCTACCTAATTTCCTTTACGACTTGCATTAAGGAAATATGGACAGAAAAGAACATGCGTAGGTTTCAGAACATCAGTAGAAATTCACAGCAGGTAAGGGAGTATATTTTTGCTAAATTCAACGAACAATTAATCTACTCTAGTTCCATTAAAGAGTGCTCAGCCCAATTAGCTAACTCGTGGAGAATATAGAGAAATATGCATACCAACAATAGCAGGTAGTTTTTCTTAGCTAATGTTCCTCGATAATATGGAAAGCAATGAAAGGGGACTTACCTCTCAAGTGACGGAATGGAAGCGCCATTGGTGCTGGGAACGATGTTAGGGACACTCAACCGTAGATCTGGTACATGAAGAGACAAGAAAGGAAATTTCAATCTTTTTGCATCAGCTAGTCTTACGTGTCAAATATAAAGAAGAGAAACATGGATAAGGAAATCTGTTTACCTTTGCTTAGATACCCAACTGATTGTCTCAAAGCTTTCCCTCGACGTCTCAAGACGGTGGTGAGTGCAGACATCTCCAACTTTAATCGGGGAAAGAAAGTATGGTGAATGTTCGAGTTTAGGATTTTTTTCCCAATTAGGTATCAACGATGTATCCTCATGTTTTAACCTTGGAACGTTGCCGTTTTGTGAGTTTATGTTTTGGTATTGAATGGTGTCATTTTTTTTTGGTTGATTGGTGAGTCTTTAACTCACCTTGAATTGTAATTCTCCTCTTTCTTTTACTAATATTATTTAATTTCTAAAAAAAAAACATGTACATGTTACTGTAGCACAACGCTCTTGCTTTCTTTCACTTCTCTTGCGTGAAGACGAAGATGATTGGAAGAGAAGGCGATGAACGTGTAGTTTAAACAACTTTCAACGCAAATAACAATAACAGCAAATCAGATACAAAACCAAATCTTGAGAAATCGCAGATAGAAGAAGATGCAGAAGACAACACGAAGCGAGAGGAGCCTGCTTTTGTGAAACAAAAAACCTGTTTTCAAAGCATACGAAAACGTGATTTTACCATTTCCTTAAAGTTGTTGCCGTTTTCTTTTTTTAATACGAAAAAAGAAAACATGTTTAACCAAACTCGTTTTGAGCATCTATTTCTAATTTTATGAAAACAACAACGAAAAACTTAAAAAGAAAACGAAGGGGCTTAATCTTTTTAAACATTTGTCAAACTTTTGCGTTGTATTTGAAGCTAAAAATATTTGAGTTCTTAAATTTTAAGTAAAATCTGTCCTTTTTTTCAATCCTTTTACATGTTTGCTGTTATCACAAGATTTTATGATAAAGAAGCTAGCGAAAAAGATGGATATGACCAATAGGTACACAAGTTCTTTTATCTTCCTCATTTTTCGTTTGGATCTAATGTGTGAATTGAATTTTCCTTTTCACTTTAGTATGATTGGCTCCACGGAAAATGACACCGTTGTGCTAATCAATTTTTCCTTGGTTTTCTTTAGATACAACCCCAAGCGTAGCTACTGACGGCGTACCAAACTCGGATTTTCGCCGTTCATTGATCTGTTAGTCTGCTCTCTGAGGTAGTGTTCAAAGTCAGACAATCGGACGACAAGTCCCGTATGTATGGTAGTGGGTACAAGCTCAACCTAATGGCTTAAATAATGGATTACACGTGCCAACCAGATGCAATGGTTGATCTGGAGGAAGAAATATTTGAAGTGAACGTAAAATCCTATCGGTTTGAGAAGTATGAGAGGATCTGAGGCGGCTCATTCCAACTTTGAAGAATTGTCTTCTAGGCCATCTAGTGCCATTAACCTTAAAAACATGAACTGACCTCTTATATATATATATATATATATATATATATATATGTATATACTTGTATGCTTGCTTGCAATCATGGGACTCAACTCAGCTTCTGGCTCGCTCGCTCTACGGTCCCGTGCAATTCAATCTAAAGCTTGGATTGTAAGTTATGTTGATTTAGGCTTACTTGGGTATATGTTATACGCGAGAGTCACCAGGGAATCAAGTAACTTTTGATTTTAAGGTCCTTTCAATTCGAATTAACTTGAAGGTCACCACCATATAGGAGTGACAAACGTGGAGCTTTTTTAAGCAGTAGCACCAGTGGCTTTACGAATCTCAGAGAAACGGCCACTGCGCATATGAATTTGATAGAAACATCCATAGCAAAATGTGTTTAGGAACAATTTGTCCACTGTATGTAATAGTCACATTGTACAAGGGCAAATCCACCATTTTCAGGATACAGGTAAATTGCACGAGGACATGTGCTAATCTCAGATTAATTATACATTCTTGAAGGGCTTACTTCCCATTGCCACCAAAAAGATAATCCAGGGAAGATCCGCCACCCGGGGCAGCATGAACCTTGGTCGATGGCCGGTCCTGCACACAAATATGAGAACATTACCTCTAGTATAGAATCTACACGTCTTAAGGTGCAAGTGATATATATATATATATATATATATATATATATAAGC
>JANZXP010000008.1:13547991-13558657 GCA_027576715.1 Erythroxylum flavicans | reverse complement strand
TAATTAATTCTTTATTTTCTTTATTTTTCAGGAATTAATGTGTAAGGAATTGGCAGATTCAATAGAACAAGGTCATCTGATGACAGTGGATGAAGTGTGCGAAAAAGTCTTGGGCACTAGATCAGATTACGTTGTTGGCATGGGAGTTAGGCCTTGACCACAAGGGAAGACTTCGGTCAGAAAGAGCCTTCGAGACGAACTAGAGGAGTCGAAGAAGGTTTAATCAGGAGTTACAGTCTCAAGTCGATGAATTGAATAAAAAAGTTGAACAAATGCAGGATCAATTAACTATCGAAGTTGAACAACAAAGAATTGAATTTGAAAAACAAAAAAAAGCTCTTGGAACTTTTATGTTCTACACATAATATTCGTTTAGGTTAGATATATATACTTATATTGATATATTATACACTTATGACGTACTTTTTATATTAATTAGTGTATTATGACATGTTTAAGAATTGCAATTAAATAATAAATTGTTTGCACGTATGAAATTCTTATGATATATGAATAATTATTAAAATTAATGATATCTTAAAAAATTGCAAAATTAAATAAATAAAATTCATAAAAAATATTGAATAGTTATTAAACAAATAAGATTTTTCAAAAAAATTATTTAAAAATTATTAAAATTGAAAATTGTTTTCAAAAAATGAAAATAATAATAATTAAAAGAAAATAATTCAATTTGTGACATTGTTGTAAACATTCCGTGACGTTTTAAAAACATCATAGATTCTGACTTTCCGTAACGTTTTTTGAAAACATCGCTGAAAAAGTGGCTTTCGGTGACTTTTTTAAAATGTTGCGGAATGTGACTTTTCCCGACGTTTCCATAAAACGTCGCAGAATTTGACTTTTCCTGACGTTTCAATATGTGACTTTCTACGCCGTTTTCGTAAATCGTCGCTAAATGTGACATTCTGTGACATTTAGAGAAAACATTGTAGAAAGACCAATCTTTTAGTGAAGTTTTTTAAAATGTAACATAATGTCAGTATTTTTCGTGACATTTTGCGGAAAAAGTCGCAGAAACCTTTTTCCTACACCACATTCCGCGACATTTTTTGACGTTTTTTAAAACGTTGTAAATTGTATTCTGTGACATTTTTTGAGATTCTATGACATTTTTAAACGTCGCAAATTGTGTTGTTTTCTTTTAATGAGTCCCATATGTTTAAAAGCTACTACAAATAATTCGTCATGGTTGTGACATCTTAGACTGGGCCACTTGAATTTTGATTGATTGGAGCTATTGTATAAGAGAAGGATAGTACATAGTTTGCCTTTTATAAGTCATCCTTCAAAACCGTAGGGGTAGTAGTTTCACAAACTTTTCGATTCGTTTATAGTAAATAAAGAAAATCAAAAAAATTAAAAGAACCAAAAATAAATCAACACTGATATTTGTTAACGCAGTTCGGCACACCTTACCTAGTCTATGAGGCTCTCACCCAGTTTAATACTTTCACTTACGACAATAGTTTTATACAAGGCTTTACTGAGCCGACACCACTTAACCCTTGACATTACCCCTCATCCTGACTACCCGTAAAAGTACTTCACACCTAATAGTATGACCGCCTCATACTAATGTGAATAGAGGATTTTCTCAGCACTGTTTAATAATAAAGATAATAAACGAACAACTCAAATGATTAAAATAACTAGAAATAAAAACGAAAACACTTAAGACAGAGAGAAATAACTTCCCGATAAATTCTACTCCTTCCAAGATAGATTTGAAAGTTGTTCACCAATTAAATTGTCGAAGTTAGCTATTAGGATTTTTCTGCCTTACTTTCGACCATGAATCATCAAGGGTAACCAACATATACAGCAGAAGATTGACATTGAAGAATTGAAGCACAATGTTTAGAGCAACCAAAAAAACATCAACGACAATAGCCCCAAGAGAAAAACATAACACCCACTCAAGATGGTACTTTCTTTTTACAATCAACAACAGTAACCCGCGATAAAATAGAGCCCTCATATAGAGAGCTTTGGATTACGCAAGAAACTTAATAGAAACCCAGATCACACAAACATTTATGATAGTAGACAAAAACCATAGATCAAAGAGAAAAACAAATTAGCTGCACCACCAATCAACACACGGCTCAAGACACATTCAATACTCCAAAATTAACCTAGCTGTATATAACGCCAAGAAACACAATAAACCCTGCCATATATTATTCATGGAACCACACACCATGGGTTACGTCATCCATCACACATCTTCTCAAGATACACATATATTCACGGTAGGATTCTATAACATCTAGAACATTATCCAAAATAGTTTTTTGAATCCAAGTCAAACATGGTTACCTATCATCATCCAATTAATAACTTATAGGTCCAATTAATAAAGAATGCCAAAAACTTAGATATATAATATATATCATAACAATCTCCCTCTTTTTGGCATTGTTTATCACAAATAAGAAACTCCCCCAGAATAACATAATCGGACATATAAGTATCAAATTCATAATTTATTTGAACTCCCCTTCAATCCAACATCAAGTTCTAAAGAACACTAGAAAAAATAATCAACAATTATCTAATCATCCAAATTTCTCCCTTTTGGGACAAAAAGATGCTAAAAAGCAAGACTAATAATCACACATATACCTTGAAATCACCCCCTGAATGGAATAGTCACCGAAAACAATTTGATGTCTTCCCCTTGGGACAAAACAGTGTCAAAATGCAGAATTATAAAAATCAACAATAGGTGCAACAAAAGAATCTTGATGAGACAGCTGAAAAGTCTTCGATAGAACCAAATAGAAGTCACAATACAAACTATTAAAAAATGGGACGATAATGACAACATAAAAACTAGAAAAGAACTAAAAAAGGAAAATCCTTTTTTTAACTTCTCTTTTTTTAATAAATAACATCAAACTATACTTCAAAAATGTAAAGCACACAGTCCCTGTGCCCCTCAAAGAAATTCAAATATGGGATTATTCCTCGTCACATTATCTTGGTCATTAACTATCTGATTGGTTTCTTCATCTGAAGTAACTGACTTATGGAGAGTGTCTAGATTTTCGATTTTGATTCCTTTGGAACATAATTTGTAACCTCTTGTAGCATCTCGGCCTTATGTGCCCGATAACTCCACAAAAATGACATATGGGTATAAACCTTCGATTCTTCCTCGAAGTTTCTTCTTGTACAAATCTGGATATGTCATCTTTCTCATCATTCAACTTGGAACATTCACCTTTATAGTCAATGCCTTGAAGATCCCTTTTAACCTTACTGATTTCCATTAACTTGTCTAGTTTTTATGTGCCTCCATTCAACATTCTCAATCCTTTTTTGATACTTACTAATCCCATTCTAGCTTCTCCAAGCTCATCTAATGCCAACTTCAATTTCTTTTCTAACCCTTGGTTGGTGTTCTTTTTAGAGAGATTTTGTTCCTTCAATCTTTCATTCTTTCTACACGAATTCACCCATTTTTCATACATAGCTTTGTAAGCCTTGTAAATATTCTCCTTTCTATCATCTAGGCTTCTTTCATCACTGTCATAATTTGATATTAGGTCATGAGATGAGTTGTCTTCTTTTTCTGGAAATTTTCCGATTCCCCCTTTTTTATCTTCAATTACTTCCTTCTCAGTTGTTGTTAAGCAAGTAATAGGACTTTTTCTATATAAAGCCACTAACATAACACCATTAGCAATTTCTTCTTCACCACCATATTCACTCTCGGATTCATTCTCACTCTAAGTGCTAGTAAAGGATTTTCCTTTTCTTTTCATCAAAGTGTTAACACATTTGGCTTGATCGTGCCCAAAGTCTTTACACTCATGACATTAGATTCTCTTCACCTTTCTTTCTCCCTTTTGAGTTTTGGTTTGTTTTTTGAAGTTGTTATTCAATGAGCTCTTGCCGTTTTGCCTAAACCCAGATCCATCCTTTTCACTCTCTTCAACCACTTACTGAACTCTTGTGTTAATAGCTCCATATCCTCACTCTCGTCGGATTCATCTTCTACATCAATCATACCTTTTCCAGTTTCAACCTGTAATGCCAATCTTTTGCTCCTTTCTTGCTTACCCCTTAACAAATTCATCCCAAAATTAGTCAAAATTCCAATTACCTTATCCAACGACAAATCATTGATGTCATGAGCTTCCTCGATTGTTGCAATTTTTGGAATGAACCTCGGAGGTAGTGATCTTAGTATCTTTTTGACCAGTTTCAGATTAGAGTATTTCTTCCCAAGTTGATGAGCCTGATTTGCTATATCTCGCAATCTTTTATGAAAATCCCTAATGGTCTCATTTTCATCCATTTTCAATTCTTTAAACCTTACAGCTAACATCTGTAGTTTTGATGTTATCATAGATTTGGACCCATTATGAATAGTTTGCAAAGTATCCCACACTTTTGTAGCTGACTCACAGGCCAATATTATTGAGAAGCGCCCATCAACAGCACTGAAAATTGCATTCATTGCTTGTGAGTCTCCAAGTCCCTCTCTTCTTCAGCTTTTATCCATTCAGATGAATCTTTTAGAACCGTCTCTCCCTTATCGTCAGTAATCATTGAATGTGTCCAGCGATATAATCTCGAGTTCCATGCTCTTATTCCTTGTGCCTGAATAAAGTATTTATGATTTCCATATAGTATAATTGGAACCGTCCGACAGTGGTGACCTAATAATTGATGCTCATTCTTTTATGGCCACAATTGTGAAACCTAGATCTGCACTAATTTGATGTACTAAGTTCTGATTCGGGGACCTGCTCTGATACCAATTGAAAAACCGTAGGGGATAGAAGTTTCGCAAACTTTCGATTTGTTTTTTACAAATAAAGAAAATCAGAAAAATTAAAAGAACTAAAAGTAAATCAACACCGAGATTTGTTAACGCAATTCGACACACCTTGCCTACATCTGCGGGGCCCTCATTTAGCTTAATACTTTTACTAACAATAATAGTTTTACAAGGCTTTATTAAGCCGACACCGCTTAACCCTTGCCACTATCCCTCGTCTTTACTACCCGTGAAAGTACTTCACACCCAATAGTACGACTGCCTCGTACTAATCTCAACACAGGACTTTCACAACACTATTTAATAATAAAGATAGTAAACGAACAACTCAAGCGATTAAAATAACTAGAAACAAAAATGAAAACACTTGAGATAGAGAGAAACTACTTCTCGATAAATTCAACTCCTTCTAAGATAGATCTGAAAGTTTTTCACCAATTAAATTGTCGTAGTTAGTTGCTGGAATTTTTCTACCTTACTTTCAACCATGAATCCTCAAGGGCAATCAATATATATAGCAAAAGATTGACATTGAAGAATTGAAGCATAATGTTCAGAGCAACCAGAAAAACATCAACGACAACAGCCAAGAGAAAAAGATACCACCCACTCTAGATGGTATTTTCTTTTTACAACCAATAATAGTAACCCGCGATAAAACAAAGCCCTTACACAGAGAGCCTTGGATTACGCAAGAAGCTCGATAGAAACCTATATCACTTAAACATTTACGATAGTAAACAAAAACTATAGACCAAAGAGAAAAATAAATCAGCTACACCACCAATCAACACACAACTCAAGACACATTCAATACTCCAAAATCAACTAGCCATATATGACGCCAAGAAACACAATAAACCCTACCATATATTATTCATGGAACCACACACCATGGGTTACGTCATCCATCACACATCTTCTCAAGATACACATCTATTCAAGATAGGATTCTATAACATCTAAAACATTATCCAAAATAGCTTTTTGAATCAAAGTCAAACATGGTTAGCTATCATCAATTAATAAAGAATGTCAAAACTATTTACTTAGATATATAACATATATCCTAACAGTCCTGATCAAATTTGTAAAGGTTGTATGTATGGTAAGCAGTCTAGGAGGAGTTTTCTGAAGGAGTCTTTATCTCGAGCTACAGAACCACTCAAATTGGTGTACACTGATATATGTGGTCCTATTGCACTAAGTTCATATAGAAAGAATAGGTACTTTTATTGCTTATTGATGATTATACTCGTAAGATTTGTATTTTTTGAAAGAAAAATTTGAACCATTTGAAGTGTTTAAGAAATTTAAAGCTCGAGTTGGGAATGAAAGTGGTTATCTAATTAAAGCAATTCGGACTGATCGAGGAGGTGAATTCACATCGAATATATTAATCAATTTTGTGAGTATCTTGGTATTCAACATTCTTTGACGATTCTAGATCACCTCAGCAAAATGGAGTTGTGGAGCATAAAAATAGAACTATTCTTAACATGGCTCACAGTATGATGAAAAGTAAAAGGATGCCAAAGGAGTTTTGGACTGAAGCAGTAGCATGTGCGGTGTATTTGAATAATCATAATCTCACAAAGAGTCTAACGCAAATGACTCCACAAGAAGCTTAGAGTGGAACTAGGCCAAGTATTTCGCACTTAAGAGTATTTGGAAGCATTGGCTATGTGCATGTTCCTGATGAATTCAGAAGCAAGATGGATGATAAGAGTCAGAAGTTCATATTTGTTGGTTATGCTGGAAAATCAAAAGGGTATAAATTTTACGTTCTTAAGAATGGAAAAACAATTATTAGGAGAAATGTTGAGTTTGATGAAGAAGGCTCGTAGGAGTGGAATGTACCACAGGGTGAAAATTATGACTTTCTTCCTTTGTTTGATAAATTTTTTGATGGAGATAAGTCCCAGAATAAATTTGTTACTGATGCTACATCACAAACTCCTCCACGTGCAGTTTAAACAACTCAAATTATTACATCTCCACAAAGCTCCTTTGAGAGGCCATATAGTATGCAAAGTTTAGAAGAAATATATGAAGTAATAGAAGAAATCAATGATTCTACTCTATTTTATTTGTTAGCAGATACGAAACCAATGATGTTTGAAGAAGCTGCCAAAGACAAAAGATGGAGATTTGCTATAGACGAAGAGATGAAAGAAATTAAAAAGAATGATACTTGCGATTGATAGATCTTCTAGAAGGGAAGCAACCTGTAGCAGTAAAGTGGATTTTTAAAGTGAAGAAAATTCAAAAGGAGAAGTAGAGAAGTAGAAAGCTCGACTTGTTGCAAAAGGATTCACTCAAAAAAATGGAATTGATTATAATGAAGTCTTTGCTCCAGTGGCTCGCTTTTAGACCGTTCGACTAATTATTTCATTGGAAGCTTAATAGAGATGGAAGATTTATCAGATGGATGTAAAATCAGCCTTCTTGAATGGAACTTTAAAGGAAGAGGTTTGTGTAGAACAACCATTAGGTTACATCATTGAAGGATAAGAAGACAAGGTGTTGAAGTTGAATAAAGCCTTATATGGTCTTAAACAAGCTCTAAGGGCTTGGTATACTTATATTGATGGTTATTTTCAGAAGGATGAGTTTTCAAAATGTCCGTATGAGCATGCCTTACATGTCAAGGAGAACAAGAATGGAGAAACTATGTATGTTTGTTTATATATTGATGAGTTGATCTTTATAGGTAGTAATCCTACGATGTTTAAAGAATTTAAGAAAATGACTGAAGAATTTGAAATGACTGATTTGGGGCTTATGACTTATTATCTTGGAATCCAAGTGAAGCAAAGTGAAGATGGGATTTTTGTCTTACAGAAAACTTATGTTGAAACAATTTTAAAGAAGTTGAAAATGGATAGAATCAATTCAATTTCTACGCCAATGGAATGTGGAATCAATTTTTTTAAGTTCGATAATACAAAAAATGTAAACCCAACTTTATTTAGAAGACTGGTTGGAAGATTGTGATTTTTAACTTGTACAAGACTAGATATCTTGTATAGAGTTGGTGTCATTAGTTGCTACATGGAAGCTCCAACTTTGATGCACATAAAAGCAATAAAGAGAATTCTTCGATATGTTAAAGGAACACTAAAGTATGACTTATTGTATACTATTGTAAATAATTTTAGATTATCTGCATTCAGTGACAGCAATTAGGGAGGAGACATTGATGATAAAAAAATTACAATTATTTTTGTTTTCTTTATGGGAAGTACCGTGTTTGCTTGGAGTTCTAAGAAATAGTCGATTGTTACTCTTTCAACTTGTGAATCTGAGTATGTTGCAACTGCTTCCTGTGTTTATCTACTATTTAGTTGAGGAAGTTATTAAAATAGCTTAAATTTGAATAAGATAAAACTACGAATATTTTTGTTGATAATAAGTCTGCTATTGCTTTGGGAAAGAATCTAGTTTTTCATGATAGAGGTAAACATATAGATACTAAGTACCTCAGAGATTTTTTGGCTAAAGGAAATTACTCTACTGACTTTATAGCTTCTGTAGATTAGTTAGGAGTTCTAGACTTTAAGGTGACTGGTCATTTCTTCTCTTAAAGTAATAAGAAAACTAATGAAAGGTCTCTAAGGAAAAGTTAGACTGAGTTATGGTCAAGCAAGCATGTCTACAAAAATTCCCTAAAAGTAAGGCCTATTTCTTAGACCCTTTGTTTCCAAATTATACACCAACGATGGTGGAGGATTTGTTCCTAAAGGTGAAACGTTGCCATCCTTTTAGATTCAACAATTACATGGTCGATGTAGATAGTTTTCGGGACTACTTAAGGGTAGAGGTGACATTAAGTGTTAATGGAACTCTCCAATTCAAATGTGGGCAGAAGCTTAAACTAATCAGAGAGGGATTAAAGTCACTAAAGAGATAGATAGGGGAGAACACTTTCCAAGTCATTTCAGTAGCCAGGGACAATTAATCCCAAGTTCAATATACTTTTTCCTATAATCCTAGGGATTCTTCCCTTTATCTAGGGAGAAATATGCTATGTTAGACTATTTGCAAGCCCTTAATAATCATATTACTCTTATGGAGTAGAGGGCCAGGGTTAAATGGCTTAAAGAAGGTGACAAAAATTTCAAATTTTTTAAATCAATAATTACCTGGGAGAATAACAACTCTATTAAGGAAATTACCATATCAGAGGGGACAAAGTTGGTAAACGGGAGGATTTGTTGAAAGAAGCTGAGAGGTATTTAAAAGAATTCTATATCTCTCAAAATACAACTATGCACATTTATCTATTGGATTCTGTTATCCATAACAAATTTATCAGAGTAGTGCTCTAAAGGCATTCACCTTTAGCACTTTTGTACAAACTTTATTTTGATTAATAAAGCAAAAGGAATTTTTCATTGATTTGATATTTATTTATGTATGAATTGATATTGATCTTAAATCAAATTAATGAATTCCATGATACAAAATATAGTATGAAGGAAATCGTGATGAGATCATGATAATGAGATTCCTATCATATGTAATTATGTTAGTATCTAAACAATCCCTAGTCATAGGATTAATAAGACAGGACATTATTAATCCGAAAAAACTAGAACATATTATACTCCTTCATTTAATCAAGCAATGGATCTCATAAACTGTAAGCATGAGATGTTTAGAGTTAACATGTGGATGCTTACTAAGGGTAGTAAGTACATCAGATGACCCGCTATGAGATTATCATATGGATGATCTATCAAATGTTAATGATTAATCTCATCATAGCAATAGTGCAAATATCCTTAGAAATGAGGTACTCAAAGATATCTTAGATACTATGCTTTGACATCATTCCTTATTATCTCAAGATGAGGTCGCTCTTAGGGTGGTGATTGGGTACAACTATTGGTATTTAAAGGTAACTGGGTAGCCAATAAAGAATTCACCGCTCCTGATAGAAGGAGATGATATCCATGGCCTTTTATCAAGGTCTTAACTCAGGAGTCTCTGGCTAGAGCAGTTATATGTCATGAAGAGAGTCTTCAATGACACATAGAGTAATGAAATCCCTGGACACGAACTAACATCATTTAGACTAGATGTGACATAGTCAATCTAGTGAGAGTTGACACATAGCCTATACTTTGAACCATGTGGGGTATAGTATGGTGAAAGGACGAATTACATCGTAATTGTATATGGAAAGGTTCATAAGTTGGATAATTAACTATTGAAGAGTTCATGTATTAATCCACTTATATTCCGGCAAATTGGCATCATGAAACCCTTCATGATTTACTTGAATTAAGAGTTAATTCAAGTATCTAAAATAATCGAGAACCTAAGGGTCACACGCATAAAAGATTGGATGAAAAATATAGTGTGTATGACTATTTTTAAGTAGGCCACGATTGTGGCTCATAGGCCGCGATTGTGATCGAAGGCAAGCCTATTTTTAAGTGGGCCATGATCTTAACCGAGGGCACGAATGAGTACATAAGTGAGTTCTTCACTTATGTACACAAAAGTCCTATCACTTCTTACACACTCAAGTGAGAGCATAAGGGCTTTAAAAGAGTTCTAGAGTGAGAGAGAGGTATCAAGATTCTTGTTCTTGCAATTTAAGCAATTGTTGCATGAATCAAAGTGAACACAACAAGAGTCTTAATCTATCTTTTATCATTTTGAGCATCTACTAGAACTCATGTAGTTTGGTGCTCAAATCACCCTTATACATTGTTTCTTCTTGATCTTTGCGTGTTCTTAGGTGATGAAGGAAGGGTTTGGTGTTTGCAACAACCCAAACAAGGAGAAGAAACAAGAAAGGAGGAGAAACAAAAGGTAAAAGTTTTATATTTCATGTTC
>JANZXP010000008.1:13535951-13547891 GCA_027576715.1 Erythroxylum flavicans | reverse complement strand
TAAATTCGTTTTTAACAATTATAATAATTATTAAATTAAAAGTTAAATTTTGTCACTAAATACTATTAGCTACCAAAGACAATTCGTCACAAAAATTAATTAACTATGTATAAATAACGTCGGTTATAAGGTTTTGTTACAACCACGTTTTCGTAGCTAAAACTTTTTTGTTACCAAAACACAATCGACACAAAATCCTATTAACAACCAAAGTCCAATTCATCACAAAAAGTTTTACCTACGCTTATAGAAACGTCTCTAAAAATATTTTCCTACAACAAAAACTTAGTATCTAAAAAGATTATGTTACCAAAATGAAATCGTCACTAAACATAAATACCTACGAATACAATTTCGTGGAAAAAAACTTTGATTTACGAAATAAAAATGTTGCACAAAATCATGTACGACGTTCCTCCTTATCGTCGGTAATAATTTTTACCGACGAATTATTTTTGTCGCAAACAAATTTTGGCGACGACTTATACAAAATATTGCGGATGTTATTTTGCTACCGGAATTCAGCAACGATTTTGGCGACGACATTAATTAATATTTGCAACGATTTTCCTTTTTTTAGCAACGTTTATTTTCGTCGCAAATTAATATTTGCAACGATTTTTCTTTTTTTAGTGACGTTTATTTTCGTGGCAGAAGAACTTGTTTGTTGTATTGCAGGCTACTTCCATCTACAATTGTAGAAGATACTTGCACGAGCTTGAGCAGTAGCACCTAACTTTGAGATGTGGGGATATAACAGATAGGTAGCTTCTGAATTCGTGTTTGAAACTGAAGCTAACCATACATGGTAATTGCTGGCTAAATGGAACTAGGTGGGTCGTGGATGGCAAAGAAAACCATCAATGTGAAATCAAATCCATGTTTCTTAAGTTACAACCAAAATTTCCCAGGAAGGTAACAAACTTCCAGTTAGGAAACAACTCACTAGTGCAGTACCAACTGGTCCCTCCACAGCTCCAAATGTCTTGTATACATGGGAACAATACTTGTACTCGCATTACATTTCATATCAAATTAAATTTCTTGTACCAAGCAACTATTTCATATCAAATTAAATTTGTGTCTCACCAGCAGAACATGTTCCTGCCCATACTTCTGATCACGTTTCAGCTGCGTCGAGAACTCGAGGTTGTCATGTATAATATCTTGGCCTTCTCTTTTATTTATTACCGCATCCAAGATGCAGTCTAAATGAATGTTGGTAACATGCATGTTCTTAGATACAAATAAACGAAGCTCTTTAATTTCACAGAATTGAAATCTTCATATGGCAAGTGTTTTCAAGAGGCATTTTTAAATTTTTTTCTGGTGATTTTTGGTAGCATTCTTGAAAGAAAAAAGAAGGAAAATCATTTATAGTTCTTAAACTTTATTCATGGATTGCAAGTCTTTAAATAATATTATTATTTATTATTTAATAATCTGCATGAATTGTGAGTCATATAATCATTCTAAAAAGAAAACTTACGTACAAACAGGATGGGTACAGAGGTTAAGGACAAAGTTTTTTAAAATTTCACATGTTAGAAATTACGAAAACAACATCGTTGTAAAAATTAGAAAGATAAAGTTGCGTATATTAATAATTTTCTCTCGATTTTCGCAAAACGGTGTACCTTGTGTACATGGGTACATTGACGTTGATGTTTACTAGCTGTAACTAATTGCTAGTTTTAAGCCGTTCCAAGGTAGCAAGAGGAATCTTCGGTGGTCCAATTAAGCATTGCAGGCGTCACGGTTACTTTTTTTTTTTTTTTTTTTGGTTGGGTGCAACGCTTCACGTTTCAATTAAAATACGTAGTAACAATTGAAAATTTCCTTATGAAATTATGAGGAAACTTACTTGAAGAATAAATCCTACACATCACGTTTGACGAGGTTTTGTGAGTCCCACTCCTCAAGATTTTTGGTAATGTCAGTCGTAGCTTGAATGATGCATGAGAATAAGTTATGCACAGATCCCTATTATTGAGTTACAAATTTTTTTCCATACGTGAAAGGCAAATCAAGCTGGATACAATTATTATCCCCTTTCATGAATCATTTCTGATTCAAGAGAGCACTGGAAAATGAATATAGTTGTTTGCATGAAGCTAGCTTTTTCCAAACTACAATTATGGTTTAGCACAGCCCTTCAATTCAATTGTACTACATAAAAGAATGACATAGAGTGGTCCTGTGAGAAGTTGGAAATGATAGAGTTAGTTGACCATTAATGGAGTCCATAGATGAACATCCTGGTTCTACATTAATTTTCTTCCGTTTAGTGGAGCATAATTTCAAGATCTATTTCATCATGAGATATGATTTGGAGATTTGGTTGAATTTTCCAACGAGGATAGAATAAATCTTTGACTTAACACCGCCAAGGAACTGTCTTTACGCTATTACATAGACCAAGTGTTGACCCTCCAGCCAGTAAATTATACAGGAAAGGTTGTAACTTGTTCAGATCCTAGGCTGATACTTCACACTTTGCAGATTTGCCATCATTCGCTTTCCAAATTAATGATTAAGCATTTGTCATCATCTCTAGCTAGCAGCTTTGGGTTGGAAGCTGACATGGACTAAAGACCATGTTTTTCCCACGAACTCTTCAAATGAACCAAGCCAAAGGCATGATTAACTAAATAATATTAGTTGATTAATTCTATACACTTGCTGTCTTCGGTAAGTAATTAAAATCTTGTAGCTCTTTAAGATTCCAGTTTGCTTTTAATAGTGGCTTATGCAATTGAGCCAACTAAACAAACCCACTAGTCTGGATGGAGCAAGAAAATCAGAATATGGAATCCCAAAAGCAAAAGCAAAAGCAAAAACAAGCATTCTTTCAATATTGTGTTGGTAGACCAAATAAGCATTCATGAATCCTCAACTTTTATTTACCTATCATCTATCAAATGTTACTGTCAACAATTAATGCTAGTCGTCGACTCTCGTTGAATATCCTGCACAACTCCTCGGAGTGAAATCTTCTGTTACTTTTATCCAAGACTAACCCTGTTCCATCCATGCACAGCCACAAATTTCAATGGATCCCAGCAAAATTTATGCTGTGCATGGATGGAACAGGGTTAGTCTTGGATAAAAGGAACAGAAGAATTGGTTCCCAACTCCAAACCTAATCACATCTTCATTAGCATTTACTCCGCCTCACGGTTAACAGATTTAGTCCCTCATTTATGTTCTAGTACTAGAACTTCAATTGTTCAAGCTTTCCAACAATCAGAATTATGACACCACAACTTTTTTTTTTGGTTTTGATACTTATGACACCACAACTTAGACAGTGGACTAATAAGCTCTGAAATAGCAATAGCAATTAAAACTCTAAAAAGTTGATTGGATCGTTTTCATTAGTTTCAAGTTTTCTTATGTAATATCAGAGGTGTTAGTTAATGTAACTCTTGTCAGTGACGTACATGTGCTGCATAAACAAGCACCAACCAAGAACACACCCAAAAAAAAAAACAAAAACAAAAAACAAAAAACAGTCATCTTGGTCATAGATTTAGGATGGTCCTGCAAAGGATGTACTATCTCTGTCTCTCCAAACTCTTCCAACATTTTTATCTTCCAATTTGTGTCAGTCTTTTCACCTCTGAATGACTGAATCTCCCTGCCCAGGTCTTTCGTTTGCTGGCAGTGATGATCATCACTGATCATCAAGTGAGGGGAAAGGTGAATAAAGTTTACATCAGAGAGCAAAAGTAAAGAGTGCTTGTGAGATAGAAAGGAAAGCTCAAAAGCAGTTTACTAAAGCCAACCCAAATGATAAAGACTCGGGTATTAAGTTCCGTTTGCAGTGGTCCCATAGGTTTTCGGAGAAGGGGAAGATACCCATTTATTGGTATCTGTCCAATAAACTGAAAGCAATACTAAAAAACAATTGGCAACGACCAGTATTGCAGTGCCACAGACTCCCAGGAAATCAACTTTTACGCAAACTACGAAGAACCCAGTTAGATTCACATGATCGCTTTACTTTCTTGGGGTTGCACTCACAAGCTTGGAGCCGAGAAATAATGACAGTTAGCTCATAGTTCTGTGTTATCTATGCCCTGGCTTCATCCTGCTCAACTTTGTCCCAAGTTCGGATGCAAATCATTAATGCAGATCTTGACTGGTCTAAGTTCCAGCATTTCGGACAATCAGGGCTCGTAGGTCGGTCTATGGATTGATCAACCAAGCTCAGGTTCAGAGACGGTTTTATTTTCATTTCGATCGGCCAGTCCACAGATATTTGGAATCCTCATCTAAACTGTATAGAAAGTGTACCTGTATGTGGCAACTAAGAAAAGATGTGAACCAAAACTTGATCCCTGTTACAAAGGGACGAGGAAGTACCATTTGGGCTATAAATTAGACCCAATTATCAACACAGCAATATGAGTTTGGAAGATTAATCATGAAACTTGAAGTTGTCTTCCCCTATGGTATATTATGTCACATGAGCGATAGAACATATTCCGAAAGCCACATTTAGTTAATAATTCTTTGCTTCAGTAAATCTCTAAATATAAGTCCTGTTTCAAAATGGTATAATTTATTTAAAACATGTGATTATATTTGAAAATTGATTTAGTACTCATCAAATAAAATAACCGATGCGTGTAATATTCCAAATTCCATATGTACAATGACTATCGACAAATGATACAGACAACGGCTGGCCTTGCAGTTTCTGTAGTTGACTTGAAAACCATGATTATTTATATCTCATTATGTATGAAAGTGACTCAGCGGGTACGAGTAAAAATGCTAGATATAAGTGAAAAATGAACTTAAAAAGAAATTAAGTCTTTTGTCAATCCACTTGAATCCCGTGCAACACCGACACATAGTCAAATCTCACTGAAAGTGTTGATGATTGCCTGCTTCAACTCGTCAAAAAGATCTTAGGTTACCACTAAGAAAGCAGTATCATAGAAAGTGACGTGTGAAAAGCAACATGAAACTTTCACGAGTGGATAAGCTCCATCATTAGTTCATAGATCTAACAGGTCTCCGAAACCATCCAACAACAGTATGATCTTTACATCTCCAGTGAGCATTACCACAAAATCAATAAATTCTTTTTTGACAAATGCCATCTAGAAGTGAACAAAAGAAACAATGGTGAAAAAGCGAGCTTAGACAAGACAACTCAGTCTAGAAAGGACGTTGATTCAGCTTGATGCTTTGGTTGATCTTCATTTGTTGCTACTACAAGGTGTAACAGAAGGAAGTGTCGGGGCCTCCACTATCCGAGAATATATGCATGTTACAATCAAGCATAAATCAATCGTTTCAGCATTAATCTAGCTGCAGTTTCTTTTCCCTAATATTGACTTGAAGGAACAAAACAAATCAGAATCAATCAATCTTTCGATCAACATTACCTTATCGGATGGAGCTTAACATTGATTTTGAGCAGCAAATGTCGTTTATATTATTGAGCTTCGAACTACTTTCTAAGTTGTCATGCTTTAACTATGCTTATATACAGCATACTATAAAACTAAAACCTTTCTCCGCCTTTCGGGTAGGACTAAAATTGAAAAGGTAAAAATACAATCAATATTGATAACAGACTTGTCGTCTATGCTTTTAGTAATATGTCGATTATAAATTGTTTGAATTTAGTGTTTCCATATTAGCACTTTGACGACAAAATCAATTTTTAAGTAAAGAAGTTAAAAGTGTTAGACAATTTTGCCCCTAAGGGTAATTTTGTCATTTTCCCATGAAGTGGACAACATTTAATTGCATTATTTAGTTTTAAATAAATTATCGGTTAAGTTACGTAATTTGATCCAGATAAAGATAATAAAGTGACCCAATAAATAATCTAAATCAAGGGGTCGAAGTCCGAGTAGAAAATGGATCCCTTTTAGTATGGACATGGTCCATATCGGCCTTGTGATGGAGAAGCCCGATATGGAAGCTATATAAATAGGTTATGGTCTCCTGTAGTTGTTCATATAAAATCTCGAGCATAAGGAATCTCTGATCAGTTAAGAGAGCTCGCTTTTTGAGAAAACTGTAGAAAGACCTAGCTCGCGTCCCGGAGATCGATTCCGGTGAAGACGGCGGTAAATTTGGGCTCGATTCGGCTTCGGAAAGTTCGGTTGAAGTTTTAGAACTGAAAAACAAGTATTTTTGTATTTCTCCATTTTTTGCCCTTTCACGTTTGATCTGAGGTACGTAACTAAGGTAACGTTACGTATTACAATATATTCACTACGAGTGGATGTCGAGTGGAAGTGGACTTAAACTTGGGATGTGAAGTTCTTTCCATTTCTTATAGGGATGGTTTTGTGTTGAGCATCCTTTCCTAAAAAAAGTTTCTATTTTACAATGTTTTTAATTCTTTATCACTTTTTCATTATTATGGGATTTTAAAAGTAATTTCGTGATGTCTCGACTATGAAACTTCTTGGTTTAATTTTGTTTTTATTACTTAGATTATTTGTAGTTTCAAACTAGATGTTATTGAATCTGCATAGATTATTTGTAGTTTCAAACTAGATGTTATTGAATCTGTAACTCTTTACTATGTTAGCCTTTTCAAGGTTTTTTTTGGTTTTGTGTGCTTAATTGATGTTCGATTATGAATTTCTAGTTGATACAAAGTCCCAAATTTAGGTAGCATTTTGTTCCTTTCTTATTCTGCTTGTATATTTGTCTAAATTAGCATTATATTTATAGTTATTCCTTTCAAGTGTAGAAAGAAACAACCTATATATTTATAGTCTTATGGACACTGATAAAAATGAAAAGAATCGTTCTTAATTGGGGCTAAACAATGAGCATATCGTACACTATGCAACAAGAAGGATACCTGTTGCACCTCACAAATGTTAATGCAGCAGAAGTTTCCCTGTTACTATCATTAGCACTTAAACGACAACCTACAAACTCTGTGTGCTGCTTGCAAAAGTGTAAGGACCTGGGCTCTTAAATTGGAACCAACAGATAGAAATAGAACTTGGATTTCATCATGCATCATTCGAAGAACATCCTTTTTTGTTCCCCCATCCTACTGATTCGCAGCATCATACACATTTCTCATCCTTTTATTCATTAAAAATAGGATGTACCTTTTGCTTCTGTCATTTTTATTGATATGGGTTTGGATCTTTTAAAAACTTAAACTATTATTTTACCGTGTTATTGGTGTCTGTTATGGTCTCTGAGGAGCTTGGAAAGTCTTAAAGAAATCTTGTGATGGGATTTTGAGATTTTCATTAAGAAAACATTTTGCCTTTAGAAACATATATCATTGTACTAATTCACTAAAAATTATAACTTTATCCTTTGTTTAGAAGGACGTAACTGAGATGCAGATAATTTAGAATATGGTGTTTTAGGATCCCATATTTTCGTATTCTAAACCATCTAGCTCCTAAGTGTACCTTCTGACAAAAGCAAGCAAAAATTCATGCTGGTTGGCATTGGAAGAAACAAAGAATTGACTAATTAAGACTGATAAAGAACATTATATTCAGGAGATGATAGAGAATCCTTGAACTCGTTAGAAGCAGTCTTCCTTAGGGGAGAACATCATCTTTCCAATTCTTTCAAATTAGTATCTGGATTTTTTAGAATCGTTCTGTCATATGTTTTTAACCATGTCAAATTTAAGATTTGGAAATACATATCATTATCAAGATTTAAGTGTGTTAATTGATAAAACTAAGGTATTTATTTTTTTGATATTTAAAAAAAAGTTAAAGAATACTAGATATAAAATGAAAAGTTAAAAAATGAGATATAAAATACGTAAAAATCGTTCATTTACTTGTATATCCTTGTTCTTTTTGAACTTTTCTATTTCCATATTTTGACATGAATTTTATTAACTAAACTAGTTTGTTAAATGCAATGTATTTAGTAGGACAAGTATTTTCAACGTATATTGCTATAAAATTAAGATATTATTTTTCTTGTATTTTTAGGTTGAAATTTTTAATAGAAAATATAGAATCTTTGGAAAAAGATTCGCTAAACTAAACATCCTCTGCTCGTGTCAATTTTGATATAGCATAAAATTATTTTTTTCTTCTCAAACATCTGATAGAAATATTTAATATAATTATATGTTTTGCAATAAAATGTTTAAAAGGGGATGAATTTATAGAATGAAAGAGCAACTTGCTGGTATTAAGGGTAATATTGATCCTTGTAAAAATGTATCATTTGATGAATGTGAGAGGATTGGAAATTATTTGCAGTAGCAAATAAAAAAATAAAAAAGAAAGGCTCACAATCTATATTTTAGATATGATGAATCATAACAAGTATTAAATAAAGGAAAAAGAAAAGCTATTATTTATATAAATTCTTATTTTCCTCTAAGGAATACTAATTCTCTACCTAGTTTAAAAAGAGTTTTTGCTGGTAAGGATTCTATTTTGCAAAGTAAAGGAGCATGAACGATTTTATCCTTTTAATATTTTAAATGCCTTAAATTCACCCTATTTTTAAGAAGCAATAGATGTTGTAATAACAATATGTCAAAGATTTAAGGCACTTTTTATTTCGAGATTTGTGTGCCTTTACTTCAAGGTTTAAATTAAAAATTGTCAGTCGATTGTGAATATGTATAAGTTTAGTTAGAAATCAACAAGATGCATTATGGTAGATGGTGGACTCAAAGAATCCTGATTAATTTCTTAGTTTATTATAATATTGGAATAACTTTTTCAAGTATGTTGACGCTTCTGGTATGGTAAAAAGTGTTATTGCTTTAACTAAATTATTTTCTAAAATTGTAGGGTGAGTTAGACCAAATAATGTTGTGCACTTTGTTACAAATAATATAAACAATTATGTGTCAGCCGAGTCCTTGTTATAGTCAAAGTATGAATACATTTATTAGTCTTTATGCGCTACTTACTGTATAAATATCATTTTAAAAGATATTGGTTATATGGGTTACATTTATAGTGTTTCTTCATGTGAATCTAAAATCACAATCCATGTGTATAATCATATTATTTTTTGTCTTGATTAGTAAAGTAAGAAGATTGGATTGAGATTGCGTTTCCTACTGTTACTAGATTTGCAACTAAATATTTTACTTTAAAAAGTATTTATGGTCATAAACAATTACTTTAAATTTAGTGACAAGTAAACATTTTTTAGGTCCTAAGTTATAAAAGAGTGCAAAAAGGAAAAGAAGATTGTGTTGTTATTCTAAATAATATATTATGAGAATGCCTAGTTGATCATTGCAAAGATTGTGCCACCACTTATAAGGTTGTTAAAGATTGTTGACTCAGATGAGAAATTATCTTTAGAGTATATAAATGAAGGTATGCATAGAGCTTGCAAAATAATTATGAGTCTTTTTAAAGGGTAGAAAAATTATACAAGCCTGGTATAGATATTCTTGATCGATAATGAGATAAGCATCTTACCCAAATAATCCACTTAGCAACTTATTTTCTTAATTCTTATTGCTTATATAGTATAGAAGCATATACAAATGATATTATGGGTAGTCTCTTTAATATGGTTGAATGACAATGTATTTTTGCTATTGAAGACAAATCAAAGGTGACAAATGAAATTAAATTATTTCGTAAAGGTTTAGGGAGTTTTGCTAGATTATCCGCAAAAAGGGAACTCATGATGAAAAATATAGCCTGATAAGTTTTCATACTTGTAATTAATCCTTTACGCATTAATAATATATTTTTATGTCTAATAATTATTAATTTAAAATATTGATGAGTGGTGGAGATTATTTGGTAAAAATTTTTCAATATTGAGAAAACTCGCTATTAGATTACTCAGTCAAACAGTTTTTGTATCGGGTTGTGAATATAAAAACAAAATCGTTTGAAGTATCAAAGATTCAATAATTACGAAATCGTTTGAAATATCAAAGACTCAATGGTCTTGTTTACATTACTTATAATCATAGAATAAAGAGCATGTATTTTATTGTTTTGTTTTATTTTTATTAGTTTTTTTATTATTATTAGCTTTGTAATTTCTCTATTATGTATTTAGAATGCTTAATAAGAAAAAAACATATGATCCAATTGATATTAATTGTATAGAAGAAGAGCCATCGTCTAATCTTGATTATAATGAACTTGAAAAGATGATTTATGAAGAAAATGCATTTGACATAACGAATGATTAAGAACATCTACTGATGATCTGTTGATATATTATTTTGATCATATTTAACTTTAAAAGTCTAATGTATTACAAATTTATAATAGAGACTAATTTTATATATTATTAACTTGTAATTTATTTGATGCACTAAAAGAAGTTATGAAGATAATTTGAATGAACGTGAGATTTACGAATCTTTAAATAACATTGAAAATTTTGAAACTTTTGATGATAAGACAGAACTTATTTTAAGAATACAATATTCAATTTATTATTATTCTAAGTTTTATGTTAAATTTAAATTTAGTTTGAATTATTATATTTGATTTATCATTTGTTCATTATATAAGACATTGTTTTCTTTCTTTTTATTTCAATAAAATATTTATTCTCATAATTTTTACTATATCAGTTTTATAACGGTTTAATACATATTAAATCTTTAAACTTTAAACATTTTCTTTAACCAGTTTGATATCATACTTTAAACATTTTCTTTAACCAGTTTGATATCATACTGATTTTTAAAACATTGCAATATACCATAAAATTTGATGGACATTTGAATCCTTAATGTGAAGATAAAGTGGGATGGTAGTTTTGAATAGTCAAAGAAATGGAGTCGCAAGAGGCTTTTTTAGGAGTGACCGTAACGTGACACGTTTTCTCTACTCCAAAGTCAAGTTCCTCTTAATCAGGTACCAAATTGCTCAATAATTTTTTTTTTCCTAAAAGAGATCCCATAATAATATGCAATCAAGCGAATGGAATGGAAAGGGGTTTCCTTTGACATCGAAAGAATAAATGCAAGTGATCAAAAGGAGATGGAAGCCTAAATTGGCAGTTGGATGATGAATAACATAATTGCCAACCTCTCAGTTGGATCTTATAAATATGGTATGGCCCTAGCTAGTCTTGTGGAGATCACATGCAAAGGTAGTTTTATTTAATTTTTACATGACTTTTGGTTTCTTTAAGCAATGGTGGAAAGTAGTGGTTATCAAGTTAGCTTTCTTTAAATGCGCTCGCAAGCTTTCTTGAGGTTTTTTGCTCACTTCCCCAACCATGCCAAATCCTATAATTTATTCATATCGACTCTGTCATTAGTTGGGCAATTATATATTTGTTTAATTTATAGTCACAAATAATGTTAATGTAGAAAGTGATTCCTCTGCATGTGACAATCACACAACTGTTAACTTATGTGAAAGAGCTTGGTATGGACTTGGGCGTCATCATTACTTGGCCAGATCGTCTCACAAGCCACAGTATCGTCAGTTGCATGCCTATTCCTAAAGTAATAGATAAATACCGATCGAATTTGACTAATGTTTTTAGACGTGCTTACGGTATGCTTTCAGCCTTTGAAACATGCCTGTAGACTAGTTTAATGAAATATAATACTTTGGATGCATGAAAATTTACGTGCACTAATGCTAATATCATTTAATATAGAACTTGAACTATCATGGAAAGTTTGGACTAAATACATTTTTGTTCTAAATTATGATTAAATATCCTTAAAGATATTATAAATATCCATGATCAAAATATAAAAAGGTAAGAATAATAAAATTAAAAAATTAATTAAAAAAAATCGATGCAACCCAAAATTAGAATATATATATATGTTAAGCAAAATACCCTCGGATCGGATACCGGTTGAATTTAATAGCCCGAATCTTAATAACGAAAAATAAAGAAAAGGCAAAATAAATGAGACAGGACACAAGCTATACGTTTGGGACACATGGGTGAAAAAGGTTTAACGTTGTTAAGCAAGAAAGGCTTACTTTGTGGTCA
>JANZXP010000008.1:13514100-13524458 GCA_027576715.1 Erythroxylum flavicans | reverse complement strand
TCATGTGCAAAAATCACTATTCACAAATGCATGAGCATGAGATGTGTTTTCCTAATTTCTCCGATTGATCTCACGTGAACCCGTTTCTATGGTTCAACCCGTTATATGGGAACGGGATATTACAAACGGGGTCCAACATCGTGCTTTTGTTGCCTTTTCAACTTGGCTTTAACTTTTGGGTTATGCTAATAATAAGATAGTTCATTAAGTTCTTAGGAATAATCTACTATCTTTTGTTAAGTCAGACAAACATTTATGTCATGATTGTTCTGTTAGGAAAATTCATAAGCTACCATTTACTTTATCTCCAAATAAAGTTAATGCTTAATTGGAATTAATCTGTAGTGATCTCTAGGGGCCATCTCCCTATGAATCAGTTGGTGGAAGCAAATACTATATTCTTTTTTATGAGCATTTTAGCAAATAGAGTTGGATTTATTTCGTTCGCTTCAAGTATGAACTAATAAGTTTTTTTATTAAGTTTCATCACTTTGTTGAACATTTCTTTAATTGCGAAATCAAATGTTTTCAATCAGATTGGGGTGGCGAATATCAAGCCCTACAACATTATCTTGAAGACAATGGGATTTCTCATTGTGTGTCCTACTCTTACATGCCGGAGCAAAATGGCTGTTCTGAACGAAAGCATCGCCACATTATTGAGACGGCTCATTCCCTACTTAGTACGACATCTGTGCCTCTTGAACATTGGCCGTTTGCCGTCGACTACTCCAACTATGTCGTCAATAGGCTTCCCACTCCCTTACTGAATCATAAATCTCCTTTTGAAATTTTATTTCATGCTAAGCCTAATTATACTTTTCTTAAAACCTTTAGGTGTCTTTGTTATCTTTGGCTACGACACCATGCACCAAATAAATTACAATCGCGTTCAGTTAAGTGTGTTTTCATGGGCTATAGTAAACTTCATAAGGGATATCGTTGTTTTGATTATTCAAATAATAGGTTTATGTTTCTTTTCACATTATTTTTAACGAAAATTGTTTTCTCTTTGCAGCATCCCTCTGTGCACGACCAATTGAACTGCCATCCTCGCTTTCAACTAAACCATGCCACACTTCCACCTCTCCCTTATGTCTACCGCACGCTCCTACTCCTACACTAGCAACTACACCTTCTTCTTCAACCCAAGCCGCTCCTCTTTTGTGTTCCACGCCAGTCAATGCTCTGCCTCCTCATTGTCTATATACTCTGCACCATCCCATGTCACTCCATCGACAGATAAGTCCCCCGTCCTCTAACCAGTACAATCTCCTTCCTCTTCTAATTTACTTTCGCATGATATCTCTGTTCATGATACTTTTCCTTCTATTAATTTAGAAGTTGATCTTAAGTCTTCTTCTTTGCAGCACTAGCCCACATCTACTTATTCGATGGTTACACGGTCCAAAACGAATTCTCTCCCTCCACCACGTGTTCTTGAAGCAGTTGTTTTCATCCCTCCCTCGTTTACACTCGAGCCCACACCAACTACGTATCAATAAGCAGCTCGCAGCCCGTATTGGTGACAAGCTATGCTTGAGGAGTACAATGCTCTTCTCACCAACAAGACTTGAGGATCTTGTCCCTACCATACAAGCCGCCAACCTGATTAGTTACAAATAGATCTTTAATACCAAGCAAAATCTGGATGGCTCCGTAGCTCACTAAAAAGCTTGACTAGTCGCCAAAGGGTTCCATCAGCATCCCGGTGTTGATTATAAAAAAACTTGCAGTCCCGTTATACATCCCACCACCATTCGCTTAATTCTTACCATTACTATTAGTAAAGGTTGGACTTTTAAATAACTTGATGTCTCTAATGCTTTCCTTCATAGTTCTCTTAATGAACATGTTTATATGGAGCAATCTCCCAGTTTTGTTGATAAGCACAAACCTCATCTTGTTTGTCTTCTTCATAAGTCTCTTTACGAACTTAAGCAAACTTCTCGCAGTTGGTTCAACTATCTCAAACAAGCCTTAACAACCTACCATTTTTCCTCCTCCCACACAGATCCATCTCTTTTTTATTTTTCTCATGGTCATTCTAATCTCTTTTGTCTTATGTATGTTGATGATATCATCCTCACTGGTAGTGATTCTCGCCTGGTTTCGGATGTTCTCTCCTTTTTACAGGCTCGGTTCGCCATCAAAGTCCTTAGCTCTCTCCATTATTTCCTTGGTGTTGAAGCAACTCCCACTCCTCGCGGATTATTATTCACTTAACATAGGTACATCCGAGACCTTCTTGCTACTACTAAAATGTTGGACGCCAAGCCTGTCAACTCTCTGTCTGATCCTTCTTCTCTCACAGTTACAGATTCCTTAGAACCTTTCACTGAAGTTTCCCTCTATCAACGAGTTGTTGGCAGTCTCCAATATCTTGGCATCACTCGCTCGGATATTACAATTGCAGTCAACAGAGTTGCGCAGTACAATCATCAACCTACTCTTCTCCATTGGAAGTAAGTTAAATGCATCATGTGTTATCTTCTTGGCACTTCCCAACATGGTTTACTTATTCAACCTTCCTCTTTTCTGGCTCTTTTTACCCATTCTGATGCAAATTGGGGCGGTTCTTCTGAAGACCGAAAGTCAACAATAAGATTTGCCATTTTTACTGAACTTAACTTAATCTCTTGGTCCTCTTACAAACAACAGGTGGTTTCTGGCTCGTTTATTGAGGTTGAGTATCGTGCACTTGCCACTGCCACGAGTGAGCTCCAGTGGCTCTTTTTACTGTTACGTGAAATTCAGTTTTCTCCTTTTCAACCTCCTACATTATAGTGTGATAAGTTGGGAGCAACGTATTTGATGGCAAATCCTATGTTTCACTCACGATCTAAACATCTTGAGATCGAGTTCCACTTCATCCACGATTTGGTTGCTAAAGGTCGCCTCCTTATATGTTATATTTCTACCAAAGATTAGATCGCCGATGTGTTGACTAATTGGAAAAGATCGTTTTCTTCTTTAAGGGACAAGTTGACAGTGGCTCCCACTTTTAACTTGAGGGGGAGTAATAAGGATGTTAATCAGATTCCCTAGCATATTCTATATAGAGTGATTTACTCCTACTAGTCCTCCTTACCAATTGTAAGTAGTTGACTCAATCTGTTGTAATCCTAATATACATAGCTCTTGTATGTCTTGACTATAAAGCAATAGATTGCCGCTACCAGTTAGTAGTGTAAAAAGCTCAATTATGTTTCAAACTCATCGACAACTGTCTTAATATCTATGCCACATTGAAACCCTAAAACTACTCCTTCGCTCTCTCTTGTCCTATCTTAGATAGCCAAAAAAGTTGGCATCTTTTCGTCTTATATAAAGAGTCTACCTTGTCCTCATTCACAATCCATACATTTTTGCTATGTTCTGATACTTATTTTGTTGACCTAATAGGATATAATTATTAGCTGACTAGTTGATTTCTTTTGTTTGTTATTCATATCTCGTCAAATAGTTTGTATTTGTATCAACTTTTTCCTTCTTTCATTTTCCTTTCCAATTAGCCTTTAAAATCCATCAGGTTAGTTAGTTACATGCATGTGTTCTTCTCTTTAACTGTCGACTGTCGTAAAGGTTGTGCCCTTTGTGATGCATTATTTGTTCAAATTTATGGCCATGCTCATTTGACCGGTATCCGGGAATATCTTACACTGTTCAATCCAAGTTCATAATCATATTTTAAATCCCAGTAAATTCTATGTTTTATTCTATCTTCAAGCTTTGTTTGCCTTAATTCACTACAAGAAAAATGAAGTTTAGAGACATAAATTACCGACAGAAAACCTACATATTCCGTCGGTAAGCTAAGTTAGCGACAAAATTTATTGATGAATTATGGCTTTGGAGAAACGATCGTAGGTAATAATTTACGACAAATCACAGAATGTCCATCACAAATTTACTGACGGACATTTTGTGTTACCGTTGGTGAATATACTGACGGTTATTGTTTCAGCTGGTAAAATCGATGGAAGTGGTTATTTCGTTAGTAAATCGAATAAATTTTACCGATGAACTTTGTTTTTCCGTCGGTCAATTTACTACAAGTATTTTTTTAAATTTCCCTAATTTTATTTGATGATCTTATGTTGATGCATAATTTATACAGTTATGAGTTATCTGTTGATAATATTTTGATTTGTTTCTAAATTTAATTTATTAAAACAGAAAGTTGATTGATAATAAAAAATTATTTTGTACATAATAAGTATTTATAATTAATACGAAATGACTACAAGTACATTATTCATTTGGTGATCGTGGATACTCTGATTGCTGCGATGAGGTGCTACCCCTCCCCTTCAACTCATCCACCTCATTACGGAGCTGAGCTACGTACTCCATCGACTATTGCAACTGAATTGCCAATGTCTATACTATACTTCAAAGTTCATTGACTTTATTCAGTGTAGACCGCTTACTAGATGCTGTTGTACTAGATGTGGAAGATTGCGCATAACATGTGTTTGCAAATGAACCTAAGCCGAATATCCTTCCACAACGGTCCTTAATACCTACTGCATGAAGATATGTTTGACTTTCATCAACATCTTCAGATTGTTGAGACTGTCGTTGAATGTTTTCTTGTATTTGGTCATATTAGAAGGCAATGTTTATGTTAGTTAGTGATAATTATTAAGCATTAATATTAAAGCATAAATTTCACATACATTTAGTTCTCTACATCGAGTGTTGACGAAGGTCACACCGTCATGCTTCTTAGTGTGAGTGTATAAAAAGATTTGACAAGGTGTAGGCTTCGTGTCTATAGACTTTTCCTACATTAGAATAAAATATTATAAGTGAACTACAATTTATAAAAATTTCGACAGAAGTTCCTTTATTTTTATGATATTTACCCCCTGTTGAACAAAAAAAGTGACTCAACAACACAACCATATATGCACTAGAATTTTATAACATTATCATTTTTCATAATACACATATTTTCATTCCAAAATTCACACATCAAATTAAATTAAAATAAAGCACAAAAAACAGAATATAAGTGTAAAGTATAGATACTTACAAGTCTCTCTGTATGCTCGTGGTGGGTAATAGATCCTCCAGTATGTATAGAAAGACTCTCTCCCCCCGGTCCTCCACGTCTGTTGGTAGAATTATGCTCTGAAATAGACATTACCTTGAGTGATGTCCAATACTACTGCCAATGACTCCATATTTGTTCAAAAATATAAGGAGGTCGTACATTAGTCTTGTGTATCGCACCAACAAAGTCTTGCTAATTTGTAGGTGCTGGTCTCTACCATACTTTATAAATGACCGCATCAAATTTAAAATTCCAAAAAAAAATTTTTAAAGCAAAAGGAAAAACATACGATAAGTACTTATAATGTAATAATATTTATCTAATTAATGTATAAAAATTAATTAAAAAATAAAAAATATATTTTTTGTACCTCAAACTCCTAATAGTAAAATTCCTTTGTCACCTGAGAGATATTCTTTCATATATAACCCTCAAGATCAATCTTCTCCTTAAATTTGGATGACATGTTTCTTGAGAACTGTCCAAACGGAATCAACCTAATATAAAAACAATTAATTTTATACCAGTTTTTAAATTTAAACCTATAACTTAATTATAAACATATAGTGTTTCATGTATTTTCACTTATAGATTGTTGACAATTGCAATGTAAGTTCTTCCATCAGCTCTCTCAGCTCCAGACTAGAAGCCACCTCCTTCATCCACATCGTTTACCCCTGATATCTCTATCGGTATAGGGGTGGTGGATGGTGTAGTAGTAGGTATGGAAGGTGATACCTCATCTGCAAGTGTAGTAGCTAGAGGTACAATATCTAATTCAGTTGTAGCTGCAGAATGTGATGCTTCACCTGGACAGTAACTGGCTCCCAATCGTGGTCTGAACCTTGGTCGCATCATATCCTGTTTTCTCTTTGGTGGCATATTTTAACTTGAAATTCATATTTGGTTGAACATTCTAGAAACATAATAATTTCAGTTAAATGTTTCATACAATATATTGAAAAGGAAACAATTGATTTGTTGAATATAATATTCTATTACAAACACAAACTAATCGCTATCAGCATTTAATTGTAAATCAAAATCATCATCATCTTCTTTTTCTAAAGAATTAGAATCAAACTTAGGCTCCTCTTCAGATCTCTCGCCCTCCTCATCCTCTCCAGATGAAATTTCAGCATATTCATTATTTGGATCATCCAAAGGTTCATTCTCATCATATATAACAGATGCATTTATTTCATAAACATCTTCTTGAAATGCTTCACTTTCAATTCTCTGTTCTCTTTTTCCATGTGATTCAAAAACACCTTTAGGTTTAACTTTGCAAGTGGCCAACCAATCTGACTTATCTCATCGTAAGTTGGGGAAGAGACATAATACACCTAGATCGCTTGCATTGCCAAGACGAAAAGTTCAAATTGTCTACATCTTCTTAGCTTGTTGATTTTAGCTAGATTGTATCGGCTATGCACTTTTATTCCAACATTTGGAGTTGGATCAAGCCAATCACACTTAAATATCACATTTCGCTTTATTAGCAATATAGGGTACTCAATTTTAAGTATCTCAATAATTTTACTATAGTAATCCATCAATTCTCCCTATATGCAAACTCCACTATTTACTATTGCTAGCTATAACCATGATAATTCTTATGATATTTGTATCTAATAACGAAATACACTAGATACGATTTAACAGTTTGCAAAGGTCCCTTAGCAAGATGGCATATAAACTTGTTCTCCATTGGATTTTTTAAGACCTACACAAAAAATTATCATATTAAATCGTATAATGTCATTTGAACACTAATCTTATAATTCAATAATTTTCATAATTGTAAGTGAAAACTTACATATTTCTCGAACCATCGAGGGAAGCGTCTTCTAACTTCTTTATTGATATCATCCTGTGTTTTATCAGGCATTAGCTCGCGTAACCATTCCTTGTATAATCTAAAAACATTATTATGTATTTCAGTTGTGAATAACACTAAATTTCAAAACCCAAATAATTAATTTCAACTTACTGCATGAAAGGTTGAACTTCTTGACAATTCAATAAAATGTAACCATAGGCAGCCTCAATTTCTTCCATATGTTTGTCTAGGATTTGTGAAAATGGATAAGTTACCATTAGCATCACTTGTTCTTCCCTCATCATCATTACGAGGAACTTTCTTTCTCTTATATGAATATGCAGCTCAAAATAATGTGAACAAAATGTACTAGCTTCCTCTACTAAATAAGCATTACATATTGAACCTTCAACTCTATCCTTGTTTTTTACATTTTTCTTCAAGTGATGCAAATACCTACATTAGCGAATAAGGTTATTACAATTTAGTTATTAAAACATGTTATTACTTTAATTACAATTATTTTTGTTGAATGGCCTCTCAAACGGATACATCCATCGATATTGAACTAGATCGGCAAGTTTAGCCTTGTGTGTTAAATGCACAGGTAGATGCTTCATACAATTAAAGAAGCTTGGAGGGAAAATCCCTTCTAATTTGCACAAAATTACTGGAATTTTCCTTTCTAGTTTTCCATTTCAGCCAACTTGATTTCAGATAATGTTAAGTTTTTGAAAAACAAACTTAATTATGTTATAACTTCCCAAACCCTATTCGATAGCAATTCCTAAAATGCAACTAGAATTAGCCTTTGCATAAACACATGACAATCATGACTTTTCATCCCAAATAATTTGCACTTCCTTAGATCCACACACCTTGCCAAGTTTGAAACAAAAGCATCAAGAAACTTTAGACTTTTTAACCATTCACACAAAATTTTCTTTTGTTTTTTGTCTAAAATGAAACATGCTTTCGGTTATTTACTGGTGTGAAGATCTTTATGTAACTCATTCCTTCAATAAAAAAGTTTCAAATTAGCTCGTGATTTTGCATTGTCTTTTGTCCTCTCTTTAATGTTCATTATGGTATTGAACAAATTGTCAAAAATATTTTTTTCAATATGCATCACATCTAGATTATGACATATCAAATTAGTTTTCCAATATGGCAAATCCCAAAAGATACTTCATTTTCTCTAACCAAAGTTTTTGCTAATGCTTGTATTAACTTCATCAGCTTTAAATTCTGTAACTTTCAGCAACCATAATTCATCAATCTCATGTAATATCTGTTCATCAGCTTTGTGAGGGGGAGGAGGTGTTTGTACCATCCTATTCTTAATGAATTTTTTTATTGCATCTAAATGGATGATTTGGAGGAAGTCATTTTCTGTGGTTGTCAAACCAACATGTTTTAACCTTTTTTGAAAGATAAAACACATCAGAATTATTGTCACAATAAGGACAGGCGAATTTCTCTACTGTGTTCTATCGAGACAACATAGCATATGTCAAAAAGTCACTAATGGTCCACATCAAAGCTGCTCTCAACACGTAATTTTGTTTCAGAGATACATCATATGTCTCAATACCATATTCTCAAAGATGCTGCAATTCAGATATCAATGTTTGTAAGAATACATCAATTTTATTCTTTAGATTTATAGGCCCTGGCGCAATCACTATCAAGGACATATATGCATCATTCATACACATCCATTGAGGCAAATTATAAGGAATAATTATGATTGGCCATGATGAATATTGTTGGCCGGATTGACCAAAAGGTTGAAATCTATGCGTTAACAATCTCAACCTAACATTTCAACTTTCAGCTGTAAACTCATAATGGGTGTTATTGAAATGTTTCCATGCCAGTACATTCGATGGATGACTCATTATTCCATATTCTTATTCATGTTCATTATGTCATCTCATGTGAGATGCAGTAACATCAGAAGCATATAGTCTTTGAAGTCTCAAAATTAGCAGGAAATAATACATCCGCTTCCAGGGTACTAATTTATGTTTCATAGAACACTTTATAAGCTTGAACCTAGATTGACCACAAAATTTTTACCCTTGTAATTCCACATCATCTCCCCAATACAACATACATCTTAATATGCAACAATCAATCTTTTCAACAGGCAACCAAGACCCCTAATAAGTTTCTTCATATTGTAAAAACTATCAACTATTGTATGATCAGGAGGCAATGATTTATTATACCATCCAAGAATTTTATCAAAACTACAATAAAAAATATGTCCTTCAGACTTTATATTCAATATTCAAGCAATTATAGACAATTGAGTGATTGTCTCATAATTTGGCCATAATTCTTAGTTAGCTAAGTGTAGTAAGTCAAAAAATTGTTTTGCATATGGGTTTGGTTCTTCTTCAAAATTTTCTATATTTTCCTAAAAGGTATAACTGACTGTATCATAAACTATTTTCATGTAAGGATTTTCAGTTGCACTCACATTATTTGTTCTAAATCCAATCCCCCTTCAAACTTATCTACATTCACTTACGAGTCTATTTTATTATCCCTTGAGGTGCTACAAATCAATGGCTCCTCATGTCAAGTCCACTCAAACTAATTTGGGACAAAACCGCTTCCCAACAAATGGCCATTCACTTCATCAATAGAAAGGAAAAGAATGTGTTTGCACTTTTTATATGGACATATGATCTTTGGGCTATCCATATATGTAGGTTGAAAACATGCATAATGAATAAAAGCTTCAACTTCCTCAACAAACTCAGGATTAATGAAATCATCAGGTGTTAATCGTCTATACATCCATGATCTATCAATATTACATATTTATGTAATAATTTAAAAAAGTGATTTCATAGTTGATATCCTTCATGGACCTTAAGTTTACATAAAATCTAAACTTTACACAATATCCCCAAAGTATTAATTAACCGAATTAACTACCTATAATTAATGTCAATACTATGGTACGTGGCATTTTTTACACCTATGAATCAAGAAAGAAAGTTCTTGCTGGGACTCTTAGGCACGTGGAATTTTTCACCGATAAGCCTCACGGGAGCTGTATCAGTGGTTTCCAGCCTATATACTGTCCTAGGGGTTTATTATGTAAAGAACTATATTGTCTATTAAAGGTATGGATTTCTTGTGTTAATACTAAATTTGCATTAATCACATTGAAGTTAAAGTATTTATGTTTGAATCAATCACTTAGAATTGATTTCAATACTGTAGTACGTGGCATTGTTTATATCTGTGAATCAAGAAAGCATATTCTTGCTGTGATTCCTAGGCTCGTGGAATTTTCTACCTATAAGCTCACGGGAGCTATATCACTAGTTTCCAGCCTATATTTCCTAGCGGTTTATTATGCAAATAACTATCTTGTCTATTAAAGGTATGAATTTCTTGTGTTAATACTAAGTTTGTATTAATCACATTGAAGTTGAAGTATTTAAGTTTGAA
>JANZXP010000008.1:13490039-13506011 GCA_027576715.1 Erythroxylum flavicans | reverse complement strand
TTATAATTTCATTTGCAATGTACAATTATCCCATGGACTTTATCATATACATCTAAACATGTATAAGATAAAGAATGTCTTAAATAATTATCACTAAATTACAACCGAAGCGATTGGTTGTAGGGCATAAATTAACACTTATCTGGTCTCTTATTATATCTAGTTATTATTGCACATGGTTGTATTATAAATCACGTAATTAAAATGGGCAATTTTGTTTCGAGAAATTAGACTTGACTAGTATCATTGTAGTATTCGATATGTGGTATTGCTTGTTCTCTGTAACGTAGTAAATATATACGTGACAATGTCTCCTACTATAATCGGGTAATGCACTCACTTTTTTCTTCTAATGAGTTAGCCACATTTATTAATTCAGAAAACTTCTTTTAGAAAGGCAATAGATGGTAAAATAGTGAGTCAATGGTGCAAGCAAAATCACTAGGGAAGAAGAAAAACTAAATGTGCTGGCATGAACAATTCTCTCAGTCTCACATTTTTGGTAAAACTAGGGTTTTCTTTGGGTTCCTAATACACTCACAGAACAATGGACTCTGTGAAGGTTAATGAAGAAGGAGGGAATAAATGTGAAGATATTCACAGATTCTTCATTAACCCACAATGAAGACACAAAATCAATAGAAGGCAGAGATGAAGATTTGTGAATGTGTGTAAATATTATGTCTGAAGCTCACAAAGAAGAAAGAAGGAGAGGCTTTCGGATCTAAGAACAAAAGCATAGAATTATGTATTGATAATACAAAACACAGTCGTATTCAACACATACAAAATGCAGAGTATAAGGTATAAGTTGAACATGTGAGGGGCATATGACTTATACCTGATTTTATGGAGATACAATCAAAAGCAACTGCTACTTAGTCCTATATAAGGCAGACTAGGCATCAATCAAAAATATAGAGATCATTTAGAATATATTGTTTTCAACACTTTGTAATCAAATTTTGAGTGTAATAGAAATAGAGAGAAAGTCAGAGAGTTGTTAGAGTACTTATCTGAGGGTACTGGAGAGTTGATAGACTCTTTGCAAGTGTTTTAGAAAACACTCAATCTCTTGTAAACTTTCCCTATTCTTGTTACTAGTTGAACCACAAGTGTAGGATCCTTGAACGTGGATAACATTTTAAGCTATCGAACCAAGTAAATTTAGTGTTTTTATTTTTCTGCTCATTTTAATTCCTGCAAGATCAAATATTCTTTATCAATCTTTGATTGAAAAGACAACAGTAGACTACAAATAACCTAAAAGTAATAACAATTAAAATACAATAAATATTTATAAATATAAATAAAAAATATATACAATATATATAATAGAAACAACTTCTTTACCAATTAATTGTAAGGTTACATACTAATAAACGTAATACCAAACTTCTCTTACCTCTACATATCAACAAGACTTTTTATTGTCGTTGTTGGTTGGCAAACCTGTCTCTTATGGGACATCAGCCAATTGCTGTACTTTTAATTACCAAGTTGAGCTGTAATTCTTTAAAAGGCCTTCAGATAAGAACGAGTTTTTTCTCATCCTCTCATTGATAAATTGCGAATAATGGTGCCTAAGAGTATTCAGTTCTGTAAATCTATCTATCTATCTATTCGGTCAAGTTGGATATGAAGAAAAAAGTTTCTCTGTATAAATATTGGTTTGGTTATAAAGACAAAGTTCTCTCTGTATAACTTCCAAGGGAGATATGGAGTTTCTCCATATAAATGCAAATTAAGATTTCAATTTTATATAAAGTGTTATTTAAATTAAAACTTAATATGTTAAGTATTATTTATTAAATTGTATATTATTTATTGTATAAGTTATTTACAAACTTTTCAAAATTTTTTAATTGTATTAATTAAAATAATTTCTTATTATATATAAACTCTTCAACTATTATTTGAAATACTTGTAATATCTACGACTCTTCTGTTATTCATTTATATTATAACCTTATCATAATCATAATTTTATCCTATGAATTGTTTCTTTGGAAAACATTTTATTTTGGTAAGATTTTTTTTCTTATCTACATCTCATAAAATTTATCTTTCTTATAGTTATTCCATATTAAAATTTTAGTCTTTTTTTTAATTTCATAATTTTGCTTCCATCTCTAAGAAAAAAAGATACAATCTTAATTTGATACCTTACATATTTATATTATATAGCTTAATATATTATTGGTTCACATTTGACTCTACTCATTTTATGATCACTAAGTGTTACTTCCACGTTAAATAAAGTGGGTGGCCCACTAACCTAGTGTTTTAAATTTTTTCCCACTTATAAAAGTTTAGCCAATTAAAAGAATGCACAAAATAATTAATAACTATTGTAAGGATATTAAAAAAAACAGTTATTAGAATAACACATTCAAAAACCAATTTTCTTAAAACGTTAGATGAACGGTTATTCTTGACCTTCTTCTCCTATCTTTAAAAGAAAGATACATAATCCCTTTATGTCGTTGTTCTTTTCCATCATTTAAAGAAATAATTATGTGCATTAAATTGGATAAGGAGAAGAAGATATCAAGAATTTAAGGCTTATAAACAAGGGGATTTATCGATTTAATATGGCTGCGTGTTCTTCAAACGGTATGTAATCAATTCTTATTTTCGAGATGGTTTGAATTCAATTTATCTTGGGTTTGTGTGTTAATTTCTGCATTAAATTCTAATAATTGGTATCAGAGCGATTGGATTCAATCATCTTGGAATTTTGTAATTTTTGGCCACGTTTATATGCTTCTATTTTTTTATTATGCGTTAATTTTTATGATATTGAACCGAGACCATTACGTTTGGATTTGATATTTATTTTTGGTTCAACACCTCAACCGCCCGTGTGGTTTGATTTGTCAGAAGCACTTAATATATTACATGAGAATGTGAGAATTTGATTTCATGCCTCTAAGTTTGAAGTTTTGATTTTTGGCCGGATACTTCATTAATGACCAAATTATGAATGTTCTCTCTGTAAATATAACGGTTTTAATTAATTAAATCAAAATGCAATTGTTTTACAACCATTAATCCATGATTTTTTATGAGTTGTTATTTACGGCATAATTAAGTATGATACATGCCATGGACTCTTGTTCTGGTTAAAGATGGATATATGTCATGTATACACTTCTAGAAAAACTAAAGTTATCAAAATATGTGGGATGCATCTTCCACGTGATTAAATTGTCTTTGTTCTTTGAATTTATTTTGATGATGGCCATATAATGTTTTGATAAACAATTGCATGAGCCTAATTTCTACTACTAGTATGTATATATCCTGGATGTTTTCTTCTTGTTTAATGTTTATTTACTCGCTATTAAATTTGATATATATTGCTAACTTCACATATCACTTTACAATTTGTATAATCAATTCAAGTTGATATCTATTGGTAACTTCACACATCACTTTACAATTTGTATATTTTAGTGTGAATCATGTTATTCCATGACTCCATTTGTTCTCGGTGGTTGCCTTTATGTCTGCAATACTGAATTTAGTATATTAATTGATTGTGTCTATGATTGTGTAAATAATTAATTTGAGTATCAAATGGAACTCCTTAAAAAAAAAGGGATAATATTAGACAATTTATAAATATAAGGTTCATTAGTTCAGATAGTTACCAAAGTGACCTAAATTAGCAAATCTTATATTTATTAAATTGCATAAAAGAATAAAGGGAGACTTATAAAAAATCTTAATAATAAATCTCTTTATAATTAGGAGAATGAGACTAACCCAAAGGAGAGTCAATTTCTGGTAATTATTAGTTAATGACTTATTTTATGTTGTTTAGAAAGGAAAAAACAGATACCCAAAGGTAACATATAAATGACATAAAATAGTAAAGTATTTTAAGCTCCCTCCAAGTGAACACTGGATATGTTAAAATTTACCCAAAGGAGAATTTTAACGATATCAATGGTTCATCGTTATTTAATTTTATACTTGAGGCCTTATTGTGAGCATTGTTCTATTTTATACAATTCTCACTTCGTTACACTCTCTTGCATCTGGAATGACTGTTTTTGATGGGTCAAAATTTTCTGAATGGTATGAAAGGGTCCAATTCTCACTTGGTGTATTGGATCTTGACCTGACTTTAATAACTGACAAACCTCTTGAAGCTACGGATGACAGTACTCTGAAGTAGGTGGAACAATCAAAGGCCTAGACAAAATCAAATAGACTCAGTCTAATGTTTATGAGAACGACCATTGCCAATAATATCAAGATATTTCACCCTCAAATCGAGTCAACCTTGGAATTTTAGAAATCTGTTAAGGAGCTCTTTAATCAAACCGATAAGTCCCTTGCAATAACATTGATGCCTGAATTGACCACTATGAAATATGATGGTCAGAAAGGTATTTAGCATCCTATTTTGAACATGCATGAAAAGGCTGTAAAGCTTAAGGCACTAGGCATGAGTATGGATGAGTCCTTTTTGGTACAGTTTGTCCTTAACTTACTTCCATCACAATTTGCTCCATTCAAGGTCCACTATAATACTAACAGTGATATGTGGAACTTGAATGAGCTTACCAGTAAATGCATTCAGTAGGAAGTGAGATTAAGACAAGGACATAATCTTGCTCTTACTGTATCTCATGGAGTCAAGAAGAAGAAAGGAAAATTCAGTAAAAGAAAGAACTTTCCTCTAGAGAAAAGTGGACCTAGGGAATGTAGCCAGAGTCATGACGAAAAATTCACAGTAAGTTGCTACTTTTGTGGCAAGAAAGGACATGTGAAGAAAGACTGTAACAAGCGTAAGGCTTGGTTCGAAAGGAGAGGTACAAATCTTTCTTTTGTATGTTATAAATCTAATCTTGCTGAAGTACCTTGAAATACTTGGTGGATTGATTCAGGAGCCACAACTCATGTGACTAATTTAATGCAGGGATTCTTTACAACCAGGAAACTGAAGGAAAGTGAAAAGTTCCTCTATATCGAAAACATTCTCTAAGTTGAAATGGTAGCTGTCGACACCTATCGCTTGTTCTTAGAGACTGTTCATCAAATGGATCCTTTTAATACCTTTTATGTACCTTCGATTTCTAGGAATTTAGTTTTTTTATCTAAATTACATGTTGCTAGATATTTTGTTTTATTCAATTCTGGAAAATTAAGTTTGTTGTTAAATTCTGTTACAGTTGGTTCTGGTATTTTATGTGATGGTTTATATAAAATTTCCTTGAACCATGAATTTGTACAAGCTTTGATAACCCTACATTCAAATATTGGTTCAAAACGTGGCCTAATTAACGAAAATTCTTCAATCCTGTGGCACAGAAGACTAGGGCATATCTATAGGGAAAGAATTAAGAGATTAGTGAAGGGTGAGATTTTACAAAATCTTGACTTCACTGATTTTCAGGTATGCGTGGATTGTATAAAGGGAAAGCAAACTAAACATACAAAGAAAGGTGCTACAAGAAGTAATGAGCTTCTTGAGATAATTCATGCGGATCTTTGTGGACCACTCTCTGTCCCATGTTTTATTGGAGAAAAATATTTTATCACCTTTATAGATGATCTGTCTCGTTATGGTTATATTTATTTAATGCATGAAAAGTCTCAGGCTATTGACATCTTTGAGGTGTACATTATAGAAGTCGAGAGACAATTAGAGAAAAAGGATTAAAATTGTGAGATCAGATCGAGGTGGTGAATATTATGGTAGATATGATGAATCAGGACAAAATCTGAGTCCTTTTGCCAAATTCCTTGAACACGGCAGAATGATGTTGCTAAAAGGCGTAATCACACAATAATGGAAATAGTTAGGAGTATGACGAGTTACTCTTTTGTACCAATTTCATTATGGAGTGAAGCCTTAAAGACTGCAATGTATATCTTAAACATAGTTTCTAGTAAGGCAGTTCCAAAAACTCCTTTCGAGTTATGGACTAGTAGGAAACCTCGTTTGAGACATATACATATATGGGGTTGTCTAGCGGAGGCAAAAATCTATAACCCACATAAGAAAAAGCTTGATTAGAGAACGATATCTGGATATTTTATTAGCTATCCAGATAAATCAAAAGGGTACAAATTTTACTATCCTAACCATAGTATGAGAATAATTGAAATTGGTAATGCTAGATTATTAGAGAATGGTGAAATCAGTGGGAGTAATGAAATAAGAAAGGTAGATATTCAGGAGATAAGAGTGGATATCCCACCACCCTTGTTACCTCAACAAACTATTGCCCCTCAACTTGTTGAACAGGTAGAGGAACATGAACAACATAATAGAGATGATTCATTACCACCAGAAAATATTGCCATTGAAAATGCTATAGAGGCACCACAACTGGCACCTTTGAGGAGATCTCAAAAAGAAAGGAGATCTACCATTTCAGATGATTATGTGGTGTATCTACAGGAATCTGAATTTGATATTGGGATAAGGAAGGATCCGATTTCATTTCCACAAGCCATGGAAAGTGATGATTGTAGTAAATGAATGGAAGTTATGAATGAAAAGTTGAATTCTATGGCCTATAACAGTGTCTGGGATCTCGTCAAACTACCTGATAATTGTAAAACCATCGGCTGTAAATGGGTTTTTAAAACAAACGTGACGCTAAAGGCAACATCTAATGATTTAAGGCCAGATTTGTGGCCAAAGGTTTTACTCAAAAGGAAGGTATTGATTACAGAGATACCTTCTCTCCAGTTTCCAGGAAGGATTCGCTTAGAATCATCATAGCACTTGTAGCTCATTTTGATTTAGAGCTGTATCAAATGGATGTGAAAACTGCATTTTTAAATGGGAATTTGGATGAGGATGTTTATATGGAACAACTTGAGGGGTTCACAAAGAAAGGTAACGAACACCTAGTATGCAAATTAAAGAAATCCATTTACGATCTTAAACAAGCTTCCAGAAGATGGTATACTAAGTTCAATGATACCATTACATCTTCTGGATTTAAGGAAAATGCTATTGATCAGTGCATCTATCTAAAAGTTAGTGGGAGCAAGTTTATATTTTTGATATTGTATATGGATGATATTTTCTTGCTAGTAGTGATCTTGGTTTGTTACGTGAAATCAAGGAATATCTCTCTCAAAAATTTCAAATGGTTGATATGGGTGAGGCCAACTATGTTATTAGCATCGAGATCTTTAGGGATCGATCTCGAGGAGTTTTAGGTTTATCTCAGAAAGGATATATTAATCAAATTTTAGAGAGATTCAATATGCAGTCATGTTCAGAGGGTATTGCACCTATATTGAAAGGTGACAAATTAAGTAAAATGCAGTGTCTAAGGAATAATATAGAAAGGGAACAAATGAAGAAAATCCCTTATGCATCAGCTATAGGGAGTTTGATGTACGCTCAAACTTATACTAAATTGAATATCAACTTTGTTGTTGGTATGTTAGGAAGATATCAAAGTGATTCAGGATTCGAATACTGTAAAGCTGCAAAGAAAGTTATGAGGTACTTATAAGGAACAAAGGACTGTATGCTCACATATAAAAGATCAGAACATTTAGAATTTATCAGTTACTTAGATTCTGATTATAGTGGTTGGCTCGATAACTTAAAGTCAATTTTAGGATATATCTTTATGTTGGCAAATGGGGCAATATCGTGGAAGAGTAAAAAACAATCAATTACCGCTTCATCCACAATGGAAGTCGAGTTTGTTGTTGTTTTGAGGCCTTAAGTCATGCTTTGTGGTTGCGGAATTTTATGTCAGGCCTTAATGTTGTCAACTCTATTGCTAAACCACTGAGAATATATTGTGATAACACCACAGTTGTTTTCTTCTCTAAGAATGGAAAATTTTCTAGTGGATCGAAACACATAGATTTAAAGTATTTAGTTGTTAAAGAAAGAGTCCAGAAACAACAAGTGTCAATTGAAAATATTATGACCACATATATGGTTACTGATCCATTAACTAAAAGATTACCTCCAAAGGCATATTTGGAACATGTTATAAGGATAGGTCTTTTAAGGAATCCACAATATGTATGATAATGAATGGTGGTTATGTAATTGACAATTTGCGCATTAAAGATTGTTTTTGTTTATGGGTGCACATTTTATTATTTGATAACTAAGAATTGTCTTGACAAGACAAATTACAGGGGTTGGTTTGGTATTAAGGATTGGGTTAGTAAGGGTTATTGATGTGTGGTGTATGGAAGGAAATATGATGTTATAGTTATGTGACCGCCATGACTCGCATTTATGATCTAAGTTGATTCAGTATTATGGCATATGATTTTGGGCGTATTGGCTAAGTTCGTTGAAATCGTGATCACGTGTGTCAAACATGTTTTCTAATACATATTTTATATAAAAGTATATATATTACAGTTTTCATAATCGGTTTAGTGGGTCAAGTGGGAGAATGTTTTTTGCATGTTAAATTAAGTGGGTGGCCCACTAACCTAGTGTTTTAATTTTTTACCAATTTATAAAAGTTCCAATTAAAAGAATGCCCAAAATAACTAATAACTGTTGTAAGGATATTTACCCTTTGATGGAGTGGGTATATTAAAAAAACAGTTATTAGAATAACACGTTCAAAAATCGTTTTTCTTAAAACATTAGATGAACAGTTATTCTTGGCCCTCTTCTCCTATCTATAAAAGAACAATACATAATCTCTTTATGTCGTTATTCTTTTCCATCATTTAAAGAAATAATTCTGTGTGTTAAATTGGATAAGAAGAAGAGATCAAGAATTTAAGCCTTATAAACAAGGGGATTTATCGATTTAATATAGCTACGTATTCTTCAAACGGTATCTAATCAATTCTTATTTTTGAGATGGTTTGAATTCAATTAATCCTGGATTTGTGTTTTAATTTCAGCATTAAATTCTAACACTAAGTTTATGTTAAATTGATTTACACTTTAAAAGCATTTAAAATTTATATTTATTTTATGATTTATTGAGTTTCAAGATAAAAAAATGCACGAAATTTGAGCAGACTACTTGTTTAGCGTATGTAAGGGTAAAGCAATAATCTAGTGATAAACACTGTTTAATGAAGATGTATAAAGTCTTAATATCGATTTATACTACCCACTTCAGCCTAGTGACATCTTAAAAAAAATATGTTCCTCCGTTTATATGGAATAAGAAGTAAGGAATAGGAAATCAAAAGAACATTTGAAATGAAGGTACACGAGTCAACTTAATAACAAGCTTCAATTGCTTTTAAGGATGGCAACTTGGATCGATTTTTTATTTCTTAAAAAATTTTCAAAAATGACATCATTTTATTTAAAACAATATCACTTTTTGGTTTACCGGGGCTAGCCAGGTTTAAGGCTCAATTAACCCAGCCTAGGCCTAATTGCCAAGCCTAATTGCTTGTCTTTTACTTATAAACAATTTCTTGTGAACCCAGCCAGATGCCAAATCCCTACGTATATACTAGATTTATAATACCAAACCCTATCTATTTGCACCATCGTGCATGGGCTCATAGGAAGCGAACTTATAGTATAAGGCTATTTTGACAAGTAGAGATCATATTGTACACTAACCAACCTAAAAAATGTATGGTACGGTCCTTGGATCTCTATATTGGCATGGCATCTCAATTCTCAAACATACACTTGATGAAAACAAGCACATAGAATAGTATTTCTACTTTCTAGGTCCACCAGTAATGGCTATATTGAGGGTATGTAATCCAAGTATAGGCTTCTTTTTATAAAGAGTTTAGAATGGTTGTTTTTTTTATTGTCATTGTTTAAATCTCATATGTAGAAACAATATTACTATTGGTTAGTTAAGATAGTAGATATAAGTGATCAACTTTTCATGTGCAGTAGATATGTGTCATGGTCCTAATGAACTGGCAATTGGATTGCAAGTTTGTTTCTAGCTTTTACTGATAATTAATCTGATTAAACAATATATTAGCCATTTCCCAAATAAAAAATGAGATTTAGAGAATCACTGATCATGTCTTAAAGCACCAAATCTTCATCTTAGGAACATATTACTAATTAATCGTGTTTTGGGCATAAATAAAGACTTTAGCTGAGCAATTCCACCAGTTAGATGGGAATCCATAACTTTAAAACTTTTTTAAGTGTCATATTCGGGCATCAAGCCACCAGAATCACGTTCCTCCAGAAATTAGAAAACCAAAAAGAAAAAAATGAATTATGCCAGAGCCCATACGTGCTTTGAAGGACGTGAAAAACCTTTAAAGATAAAAGAAAGGGAAAGAGCATTTTTCGTTTGATAGAGGGGTCTGTTTCAATTCAAGCTTGGACTGTAAAATGTCTCTTCCTTTCATGTGAACGAAAGGATATGATGGAATCTTGGCTTAGCCAATGAATTGAAGAATAATGTTGTGACTAACATGCAACATCTCCTATTTTAATGATCACACAATCTTGGAGTTCCTTTAGGAAACTCCTCAGGATCTGAATAGGAATATACACTGGGCTACGAACTGTTTCCTGTTTTTTATTATTTATAATTCACTTTCCTATTTTGTTTATTTTATGAGGTCCTAGGAATTATCACTTTTTTTAATTGAGTTATAAAAGAATAAATGTGATGATTTGGTAGTGGGGAGATGAATATGTGCCAATCATGGTAGGTTGGTGGGAGTTCAGGATAATTGAGATGCCACATAGCGTAGTTGGTCCGTGCCAAATGAAGCTGATGAAAGAATAATTAAACAAAACTATTGATAATGTCATGATTAATCAATACAATTATACTAACCCTATAATTGTGACATACTAGATTCAAGAATTAGATGGATCAATACTTGGAAATTAAGGAGCAATAGAATCCATTGTTATTTTTTGTAGAGCGGAGCAACAGAGATGCAGAGGATTAACTACTGTTATTCCAAACCTTGAAACACACATACAGTTCTCAATGGGGCGACTGTATTTAAGGTTGGCTAGCTGTGCACTTCAAACATGGGCCAAGTCTACCTATTATAGCAAGCCCATGGACACAGGTCCAATGACACGTATGAGATTTGACATCTAATTAATCAAGGTTTTTACAAAAATATGTTTATTTTTTATTATGCTAGGCCAAAAAATTAATGATAAAATTCTATCATTCTCTCACTTGGACAACATAACCAATATCAATGAACAACAAAAACAAATCCCCATATTAATATAACAATATGTGGCCATCATAGGATGTCAAAATAAAGTGAATAATCTCTTAATCATAAGTCCAAAATGAGGTTAAAAGTACCTCAACAGTATAGAAATCAGACCCGATAGGAGTACTGATAGCATATACGCAAGATACCCATACCTCGATGATCGAAACAGAATGTGTCATAAGGAAATGCACATAAAATGGTGATCCATATGTGCAAGTCCAAACAAAATGGCCCAAGCATCCACCCAAGATGCCAACTAAGATTTAACAAAATATCTCAGAACAACAAAATGAGACTGGATACAAAATGTCTCCAACAAAATGCCATATATATACAAATATTTAAATGTATCTACGCAGTATATCTAGAAAGTATGTGGCAATAACAATAATAGCAACAATTGTAAACAAAAGTCTCTAGACTGAATAACAAAATAAAAGACAGACTCCCACTAATCCAAGGCATCAAAAGATTTAAATAGACCCATACGGGTTACATGATTTACAAAAGCCTTAACAGTCAAGTCTTTGGTTAGAGGGTCTGTTATCATAAGATCGGTGGGTATATGCTCTATATGTGTCTGATATTCCTTAACCTTCTCTCTAACAAACATATACTTTGTATCAAAATGCTTCGAGCGTTTGGAGTTCTTGCACATTTGAGATAAGCCCACCACAACAGAGTTATTACAATATATGGTTAGAGGTCTGGGAACACTTTCCACAAGATAAAGCTCATAAATAAAATTCTTCAACCATATTGCCTGTCAAGTAGTTTCGTAACAAGCCACGTACTCTGCCTCCATAGTTAAAGTTATTGTAAGTGTTTGTTTAACACTTTTTCAAGATATAGCTCCTCCGGCAAGCAAAAAGATATATCCTGATGTAGATTTGTGATTATCAGGGCAACCACCATAATCAGAATCAAAATAACCTATCACCTCAATGTGATCAGACATCCTTTAAGTGAGCATATGATCTTTAGTACCTTGTAGATATCTCAGAACTCGTTTCACAGCTTGCCAATGTCCCACACCAGGGTTGCTCAAGTATCTCCCAAGTACATCAACAACAAAGCAATATCAAGACATATACAAACTTGAGCATAAGACTGCCAACAGTAGAAGCATATGAGACCTTTTCCATCTCTGACTTATCTTTATCATTTTGAGGACACTGGCTATTCAAGAGTTTATCACCCTTTTGGATGGGTACACTGCAAGGATTACAAGTCTTTATGTTGAATCTATTCAAGATCCTTTCAATATATCTTTTTTAAGACAAACCAAGAACACCACAAGATCTATTACAATGAATTTCAATGCCCAGAACAAAAGAAGCATCGCCAAGATCTTTCATATTAAAATAAGCTGTCAACATTTGTTTAGTCTCAGAAAGAAAATCCAGATCATTAATGGCTAAAAGAATATCATCAACATATAAGACAGGAATAATGAATTTTCTCCTACTATTTTTCAAGTAAATGCGTTGATCAACAATATTTTCTTTGAAGCCAAGGGAGCAAACTATTTGGTCAAACTTTAAGTACCATTATCTAGAAGCTTGTTTCAACACATAAATGGATTTTCTCAATTTGTATACCATGTGTTCCTTACCTTTCTCAACAAAACCAACAGGCTGATTCATGAATACATCTTCATACAAATCACCATTTAAGAAAGCAGTTTTCACATCCATTTGATGGATCTCCAAATCAAAATGAGCAACCAAAGCTATCATAATACGTAATGAATCTTTAGTAGAGACCGGGAAAAAGTCTTATTATAGTTTATACCTTCCCTCTGGTTATACCCCTTTTCAATAAGTTTGGCTTTGTACCTTTCTATCTCACCTTTAGCATTACGTTTAGTTTTAAAGACCCATTTACACCTAACAGTTTTACAACCACTAGGTAATTCCACCAAATCCCAAATGCCATTCATACTCATAGAAGCCAACTCATCTTCCATGGCTGCCAACTATTGTGAACTACGAGGGCAAGAAATAGCGTCCTGAAAGGAAATAGGATCTGAGTCTTCAACAAAATTGAATTCATGCTCCTGTAAGTAAACATAACAGTCTCGAAATTAGAAGACTCAGTGGATCTAGGAAGCCTTTCAAATCTCCTAGGTGAAACTACAATCACATCTGAAACTTGAGTATTAATGCCAACTTGTTGAGGAATTTCAACATCATTTCCTGGATCAACAACATCATCATAAATCAGAGGAGACTAAATTGCCTCAGTATGAAATACAACAGGTGTAGGAACAACAACATGATCCTCTCTGAAATCAACAACACAAAACTCATGTCTTTTATTATGTTCGATGCCCTCCTCAAAATAGACAGCCCGATCTGATTCAATGACTCTAGTAGTGTGATTGAGACAATAGAATCTTGAACCTCTTGAGCCAGTACTATAACTAATAAAGTAACCTGAAATAGTTTTAGGATCAAGCTTCCTCAGCTGAGGATTATATGTCCTTACCTCAGCCTTACAACCCCAAACACGGAAATGCTTCAAATTGGATTTCCTTCCTGATATAGCTCAAAAGGAGTCTTTGATATAGATTTACTTGGCACATGATTAAGAACATAAATAACAGTCCTCAAATCGTCTCCTCACAAGAACTCTAGTAAGGTGGAGTGACTTAGCATGCACCTAACCATGTCCATGAGAGTATGATTTCGTCTCTCTGCAATCTCATTTTGTTGAGGAGTGCTAAGCATGGTATATTACGCCTCAATTCCACAATCCTGCTTAGCAAAAAGGCCAGGGTTTTTATCAGGTTCATCATACCGACCATAATACTTACCACTTCTATCAGATCTTATACATTTAATCTGCTTCCCAAGTTTCAATTCAATAACATTTTTCAGTGATTTAAAAGCATCCAAAGATTCGGATTTCTTATGCAACAATTCAACCCAACCATATCGAGAAAAATCATCAATGAAGGAGATGAAGTACCTGTAGCCTCCCATGGAAATATGAGTAATAGGTCCACAGATGTCTGTGTGAATTATCTGTAATGGTTCCTCCTTTCTAGTCATTTTCTCCTTTCTTACTTTAGCTGTAAACTTCTCTTTTACGCAATCAACACAAGTGTCAAAATCAAAGAAATCCAGATCACATAAAATAGTTTCCTTAATCAATCTCTCTATTCTCTCCTTAGAGATATGTCCTAACCGTTTATGCCACAAAATAGAAGATTTTTTAGTAACTCTCCCAATAACAGCATTAACATCATCATGTGGTCGGTCAAAATGAGAAGAATTAGCAATTATTATAAACAATCCATCACGCATAATTGCACAACCATCAATAATAGAATCATAGTACAAAACAATACCATTATTGATTATATGGAAAATGTATCCACAACTATGTAAAACAGAAACTGAAATCAATTTCCTTCGTATAGAAAGCACATAAACAGTATCTTTCAAAAGCAAATCATGTCCACTACTCAACTTCAAAGAAACTACTCCTATGTGCTTAACATTAACATTAGATCCATCTCCTAGTTACACCATCAACTCCCCTTTATTTGACCTCCGCCTACTTTTGAACTCCTGCAATGGGTTCGTTACATGAATAGTGGCACCAGTGTCTAACTACCATGAATTAGGAGGAACATCAACAAGATTTGATTCAAAACAGACAAAGAGTTAAGATATTCCTTTCTTCTTTGCCAACCAGTTCTTAAATTTCCCACAGTCACGCTGCCTATGCCCATGCTCATACCAAAAGTTGCAGTTTCTATTAAAAACAAGCTTGGGCTTAACACCAAAACTCTCACCAGGCCCAGAAGGTAATGCAGGTTTATCATTCCCCTTCTTCTTAAATTGAGGTTTACCCCGTTTGTTTATATAAAATTTCTTCTTGTCACCACTCTTGTGAGAAGTGTGATGAATACTGTGGGATTTTCCCTTCTTCATAGTATGCTCCTCTTAAATAAGAATCGAAATCAATTAATCAATGCTCCATTCATCTTTCTAAGCATGGTACGTAGTCCTGAGAACATCAAACTCAGACGAACGAGATTCAAACACTTGCCAAATCCGATAATGCTCTCCCAATATAACTTTCATGGACTTCAACTTGTTATACCAGTTCACAAGCTTCATCACACGCTCATGAACACCACCCAAACCATCATACTTGGTCTTGGACAGAAAAGACAAGAGATTAGACTTTTCAATCTTATCAAACTTCTGAAATTTTTCACCAACAGCCTTGAGATAATTTTTGGCATTATTAGTTTCAATGATGCTCTCTTTAATAGTCTTCTCCATTATGTACTTGATGGTCGTCAAATAGATCTTCTTAGAACGAGCCCACTTATCATATTTAGTTTTATCTGCAGCGAAAGTCTTAGCAGTGGATTGTGCAGGCTCATCCTCAAGGAGAGCAACATCAACATTATAAACAGCCAAAAACAAATTCAAGGATTCAAGCCAGTCCTTATAATTAGTCCCATTTAGCTTAACTAAAGAATTCAAAGCTGAAAGTTGATACAATGCAGGGAGATTTAGCAAATGTATCTACATATAGTAAAAGTGGGCAAACAACACAGCTGGGTTCTCATGCAATTGCAATCCTGCCTAAGGGTCCCGAATTACAACATAGATCACCCAGAACATTAAATTATGATCTAAAGCTAATATCAATAGGATACTAAAAACTCAGAGACATAATTTAATGAATTAAACAAAGCATTAGAAATCACATTGATAAAGACAAACCGATAGGGTAAGTGCATCATTAACATAGTATCTAATGTATGCCCAATAACAACATCAC
>JANZXP010000008.1:13382152-13403979 GCA_027576715.1 Erythroxylum flavicans | reverse complement strand
TATTCGGGATAGCTCCGGGGATTGGCTTGGAGGCTTTGCACAGAATATCGGTCGGTGCTCCCCGGTCTTGACGGAACTCTAGGGAGTCTATTCGGGTCTAAACCTTGCCTAGACCCTTGGCTTTCGGCACGTGGTACTCGAGCTGGACTGTCTCATAGTAAAGGACCTTCTGTTTGATGCTTCACACCGGGCTATGTCACTCAACCCTATAGTCTTGGGCATTCACGACTTACTCACAATTGGGTCGTTCTTACGTGCCACACATACAGAGAGGGCAATCGATGCGCTGATTGGCTTGCCAACTTTGCTGTTAATTTGGATCTCGGGCTCACCATTTTCGATGTTGCACCCACAGGGTGTGCCATTCTCCTTTTCCAGGATATAGCAGGGATTAGTCTCCCTCGGAAGATCATGTAATTTTGCTTCTTTTCCTTGTAAAAAAAAAAAAAAAGGAACCAAAGCTATAACAAATATAACTAACGTCCATTGCAATAGAGTCAAAAGCTTGCAGAAAAGGAGTTAAAATGTAGAAGACAAAATCAAACTTGGTTTGGCTTGTAACCATTAACAAACTCAAACCATTTCTTCAACACAAATCAAAGTCCACATGAAAAACACAGTTCCTAGATATAGATCAGGCTTCAGAGGTAGAAGCTGATGTATACCTGACATTACATAACCAAATTCATCACAAGGACTAGGTTTTTTACTATTTCATCATCTAGGGAGACTGTTTGAAGGGAAATGGCGTAACGGGTTCTGCCTCAAAAGCTCTGTTTCCCTGCACAAGAAAAGTGTACCATCAGGAAAAGCAAATCAGTTCGTATCATACGTTTCTTCTTGAACAGCCACTGGATTAACTAGATGAATTAGTTACTTCTTGATATCTGAGTCATCCCGTCCTCGTAGCTTCAATGTTGAAGACTTTGCGGTATGACTGTCCGATTGTTCCGTTCTAATTGCAACACAAATTAATGGAAATTGAGAGGATAAAGTAATATATAAAGGATGAACAAGTACTGAGAAGAAATGTATAAGCACACGTTGATTTGAACTATTTGATCTCTCAGCAAATATGACATCAATGAATTTAAATATTGCCAATATTACTCACTTTCTGCATTCATCATCAACAAACACTTGAATGCAGGCACTTGGAATTGGTCCCCCGATTCGAGGCCCAGGTCTTTGTGGAATCTGGGAGAGAAGAATTTGGTCACATATATCTTAAAGTGCAACGTGAAATGGATACAGGTCTGATGAACTGTCAGTAAGAATGTTTTCCCAATAAAAGGAAGCACCTTGTATGTTGTCCACTTGGTAGGTGCTGCATTATTTTCTTTATTTCTCTCTGCTCGAGCACCAAGGCTGCTCCATGGATTCAAATCCGTCTTTGACTTTTCTGATTGATGTCCCAGCATGACATTCTCGCTCTTGTCTTTGTAGATAGAAAGAGGAGCTCTCTGGATCCTACAGGAAAACATAATCATAATATAATTGCAAGAAACCAGTAACCAGAAGGACAATGTGATGAAAACATCACTAAAATTAGGGGTGGGCAAAAAACCCGAAAAAACTGAACCGACCAGTAAAACCAAAGAAACCAGGTCAAACCAAACTGCACCGGAGTAATGGATGATCAGTTCGGTTTTGGATATTGAAAAACCGACTATATCGGTTCGGGTGCGGTGTAGGCAAATTTTTTTCCAAACCAACCCGAATCAAACCGATCAACTAAAAACAAAAAAAGTTTGTATTTTTTTGTACTTCTAACTCTAGGTATATAAGGTAAGTTTGCAACTTTGCAAGTATGAAAATTACCCAATAGGTCCTAAATGAAATAAAAATGTTAGACATGTACTAAAATTGACCCAAATTTTAAGGCCCAAGATTAGGGCCCAAACCGATTGAAGTAACCAAACCGAGCCGAACCGCAAGGCAAACCGAATTTTCGGTTTCATCTAACATTCGGTTCAGTTCGGTTTTTACTGTGGGATAAAACCGATTATTCAGTTCGGTTCGGTTCAACAGCCGAAAACCGACCGAACCGAACCGTGCCCACCCCCAACTAAAACGGAAGCAAAAGGGATCAATTGACCATATTCACACAGGCAGATCAGAAATTGTACAGGAATCTTATCTTCAATGTTTCTGAATATTTACGGTGTCTAAACATAATTTCACAATTACCAACATTCTTCAAAGAGCATAATCCAAAATGTTTACCTGTCTGTCTTCAATTCCTTCCTGGAATAACTAGAACTCCCTACATTTCTTCTGCCTGCATGGAAGGTATTCTATTCAGCATACAAATACTCATGATGGCAAAATACAACAGAAAATGTTTACCATTTTCTGCACCGGCCAAGACAGTTCCAAAGCTTCGAGCAGTTAAATGAGTTTCTCCCGAGTCCTCCTAAGTAATTAAGCAAATGAAATAATAAATTTAGTAAAATCCAATCGACCCTCTTTGTTACCAGGAATCCCATACCTCCATAACCTTTGGTCTTCTTGTGGATCGAAGGAGAAACTTCTTGTAGGCATCATTCAGTTTCTCTGCCGGTTGTGCATTTCTGTAAAAGGAGAGAGGTTACCTAGTCGAGCAAGCTCTTGAATACAAATAATGATAGCAACAAGTCTAATTTCAATTGAAGGATAATTAATAAAAATTACCTATTTCTGGTAACAGTAAAGGACTAATGACAAAAGCTCTGCATAACTAGACTTGATCCTCTGGGTATAAGAATTTCAAGTGACTGCTTAGCCACACACGCAAACTATTCACAACCAACTAAAGTAATCGTACCATCTATACTTCCATTATACACATTAAGTGGGAAAGGTATCTAGTGGAAGGTGAATGATCAAACATATGATGCGAGTCCTAGATCAATCTCAAGCAAAGAATAGAGCCCTCAAGTATGATATATAAGAAAGAAATAGGATACATAATTACCTGGAGATCCCAAGATAGAAAATGTCATTTGCAGCTTTCATCTTAGACTTGGATTCCATATGCAGGGCATAGGCTATGTAGTAAGCAGAGTGGGAGATTCCAATTTCATTAGCATCAAGGAAAGTGTAGATGACTTGAGCATCATCACAGTTTTCAGCCTGGAAGTTTTGGTTCAAGCAAACACGAATTGAGTAGATGAAGAACAAAAAGATGAGAAAAAATGGGGAAAAAAAGTGAAGGAACCCACATATTCTAACCAAACTTTAAGATACCGAAGATCATCCTTGTATTGATGTGGATGCCAAAAGGTACGCACGCATTGTTCATAAATGACAATGAGTCCAGAGCAATCTCCTCCAGGTGGAAACGCCTCCTGAATCCATTTGATGCACCTGTTTTGTTTCAGAGAACAAAGAAGAGGTTAGATTAGAAATCAGGAGTTGAAGAATCATATCAAGCAAACCCAGAAATCTGTATCTGACATGTTAATACTCACTGAAGCCAAGGAAGAAGAGGGTCATCACCTTCATACTCATCAATCGCCTCGATTAACTTGCTGGAGAGCACAAATTTGAGACTTAGTTTTCAGGAAAAACCAAACTCAAAGAAGAAGAAGAACAGAAGAAGGACCTTCGAGTGTAGAGGAGAGACTTCTTAAGAGTATTGTTCGTTTGGGATTTCAGGGTTTGATTCAAGATATGAACGTTTCGACCTCTCTTCAATGGCCTGACATTTTCCTTGAACAGTTCCCACTCGTTCCCAGTCTCTCGTTTGGACGCAAGGAACTCCGTCTCAGGATCCAACCATCCTTCATCTTCTTCTTCTCGCACCTTCCTGATTCCATCATTACCGACGATCGTCTCCGCCTCCATGCCCGCCATTCCCTCCACCACCTCGAGAGGATGAAATTTGAAATGAAAGACTAAAAGAAAACGCGCCTTTAGTCTTCGATTTGAAATTCAAAAGTTAGCCCAATTCACACTGGGCCGTTCGATGTGAAGCCAACCCAACCCAATCCAACTGAGGAAGAAGACTCCAGAAACGCAAACCATTCTTATCAATACACATTCACTGTAGATGAAAGCGACGGAAAGAGAGAGGCAAGGAGAAAGAGAGGAGGTTACAACTTTAACCTACCTACAAACATAGACTATCCTTGTGAATTGTGATCTACATCCACACTAGAAGCCAAAAGATGTGGAAGACGTCGACTGGTACACGACTACAGGCGATGAACCTCTATTCATCGCATACACATCACTCTGGTCCATTCCCCTCCAAGCCTCCATCACTAATCCTCAACAGGAAACCACCGACGGTGAGAGTGAGAGCAGCGGGAGCGAAGTTCAAGGGGACGCACATGAGAGAGAAGCAGTTGACGGAGATGATAGAGAAGAAGGTGATGGAAGCGAAAGAGGTGTGCGGGGAAGATGAGAAGTCGGACGGGTGTAAGGTGGCTTGGGACGAGGTGGAGGAAGTTAGTCAAGCAAAGGCTGATCTGAGACGGAAGTTGGAGAAACAAGATCCGCTAGAGTATTTCTGTCTGGATCATCCGGAGACCGACGAGTGTCGCATCTACGAAGATTAAACTCAACAACACCTATTACTATGCTTTTCTTCACATTGTTCATATAGCTATTACGTAATTTGCTTTCCCTGAGTTCTGAATTCTGATAAGTGATTTGTAATAGACCAGTGAATTACTATTCATAATAAGAAGTGTCCGTACTATCCTGTCATGTTGAAACAGCTTGTAAACTACACGGATGAATCAGTGTGAGAATATGTTTGCAAATCCTCTATTGATCTCAAAATCGGCTTCCCGAGACAATCTTGTAATGTCATAAGAAACTGCACTAAGACATGAACTTAACTGTACAGACGTAATATAATCAAATAGAAAGCAGCATGATTCTATTCTGTTGACCATTAAAAAAGATATCAGTAGGATCCAAAACAAAGATGAAGAAAAGCAAACATCCGCAACAAAAGCGAAGTACAACTACATAAGCTACATAAATAAAACTAAAAAGGTTGGAAATAATGTCCGTTCACTCCTCATCAATGGCTCCAGCTTCTTTGACATCAACATTGAAGTTGTATTCCTGATCACAACCCAGATATGAATCACACATGAAGTAAAGAGTATACGTCTTCCTTCCGGGTTCTGCAGGTGCAGTGAATCCGAGTTTCACCTTTGACTTTCGTTGAAGTGAAACCCTCTTGATAGCCACCAACTGGTTAGTTTTTGTATCACCAACTACAAGCCACCACCCTTCTTCTTTGGGTTTGGGATACCTGGGAGCATCCACAGGTCCCACCTCGGTCCTCCCCTCCAGATCACGTTCAAGCGTCACCTGTAAAGTAATATCTTCCCCTGCCTGCACATTCTCCCCCTCCATTACTTCGTATGATAAGTCAATATTGGGGTACCGATTGCAGAACCTCACAATATCTAACAGCATCGAATCTGACATCTGCAGGAGCTCTCGCCTTTCATCATCTTCCATCTCCACCAAATCAAATACAGTCTCTATGCTCTTTCCGGCATTCTCTTGGCACCTCCTCGCCAATTCCTTTGTGAAGTGAGGCAATTGCAGAAGCATGGAATCACGCTCCCACATACCCTGTGTCAACATTTGGCTGACTTCCATTGCAAGAAGAGCCAGGCTTAGCCAACCATTACTTGAGATAACATCAACCATTGCTTGAAGCAACCTACTTGCAGAAAGAAGCACCTCCCGTTGATCCAATGCAAGATTTCCACCCACGGTTTGCCGTGAAAAATGTGCTTGAAGCAGTGCATTCGCCTTCACATGGGGATCAGTGTATCTGGGATTGTCAAATGAGAACCTCTGGTGATTGATCAACTTCCGAAGTACCTCTTCTTCCCCAGGCCGTATGGACAGCTGTGCATATTCTGAAGCTGAAGCCAGAATCTCTAGTAGACCTTTCATCTTCGTTTTGGGAGTCAAAGAAGAACTAAAACGCTCTATGGTAGTGTAACTAATATAGTAGTAAGATGCTATCATGCCAAGATTGAGTGGAGAGAGGTCCATATCATCCTCAATTGTGACACATTTACTCGCTTCTAAATCACTCAGCGTATTTTCAACAAGCTCGGATAGATGATCAGATAGATGCCTGTGGCTGACTCCCTGGAGATTGTAGTAGTTTGGATTCTGTGTGAGCCGCCTGTACATGAAAGTCCACGTGAGATAATCTACTGCATCCTGTTTGTTCTCAATAACTCCAGCAACAATCTCTGCATTAAAATTGTCGTGAAGGAAATGGTGCAGATGACTTTCAACTGGGAATGCTTCATATAAGAATTTCTTGTAGTATTCTTTACGAGGTGCATGACAGAGAATGACACACTTTCCCGAGTTATCCAGCAGAGGTCGACTAGCATGACCCATCATCTGTAACAGATCAGTTACAGGGTAATCCGTGTGTGCATTTTCACGCCCATCATAATATTGAGTTCCCATCACTACCACCAAATGTGCGGACAATGGAACCCCCCAACACATTGAACTACTCATCACACAAACCTGAATCCACCCAGCTTCAAATAGCTGTGACACCACTTCTTGATCCAAGCTGCTCAAGCCCTCATGCAAGTAGCCAACACCATGCTCCAAAGTGGCTTTTAGTGTTTCTTCCTGTATCTTACTAATGAAAGGCTCTAATTCTTCAGGAGATCGCAATGCAAAAGCAGGAGTGTCACCACCATCCATGCTTGAGTATGTCATTAGATCCACAGCAGTAAGACGCACATGTTTTCTTGTAGGAACAAACACGATGGCAGGCTTTGCGTTCTTTGCATGCTGTACAATAGCAGTATATGTTGGTTTGGTCATAGCCTGCATCCTTGCTTCAAAGTTCGCAATATCTACACCCTGAATGTGTATTTCCAGGGGCACAGGACGTACACCAGGAGGAAAATTAAAAAGGCCATGTGAGGTGGCCCCTATCCATTCCCCAAGATCCTTTGCATTTGCAAGAGAAGAAGAAAGAGTCACAATTCGAATCTTGTTTTCAATCTGACTTGCAATATATCTCATTCTAGAGACAATCACCTCCAAAATAGGTCCACCCTGACCCCCAATCAAGTGGAGCTCATCAACGATAAAAAGACTAACCTGTTGAACATACTTCCTTTGCTTCCAGCGACGGGACAAGGCATCCCACTTCTCTGGAGTGCTTATGATTATCTGACCCTTTTCAAGAAGCCTCAAGTCTGTTGCTGTCTCCCCAGTTAATTCAACGATACGCAAGCCAAGCCCTCTGCCAAACTTCTTCTCCCAATCTCGATATCGTTCTTTGGCAATTGCTTCAAGAGGTGCAATGTACACGGCACGAATAACATTATCAGGCCCCTTTTGATGATTTCTCAATATAGCAAACTCAGCACATATGGTCTTGCCACTCCCTGTAGGGGCAGCAACCAAGACGTTGTCATCTGTATTATAAAGAACAGTGAATACTTGAGTTTGGACAGGATTGAAATGTTTAAAATCCTGATAAAGGGCTTCATATAATGGATTCCTCAATGCGGTCACAGGCAAAGGTTGCAAATCCAATAACTCTGTTGGAGGAGGATATTTTTCTGGCAAGATAAGGTGCCTGAAAGAGACAGGCAAAACAGTCTGTGATCGAATCCATCTGTCAGACACAACATGAATGAAATATTGAGGAGGTAATGGTTCATAGATTGGAACAGTGAAAGTTAACGTGTGATCCTCATCAATGTACTGCTTCTTCAGCATAAAGTATTCATGATGAAGTATGTACTCGCCATCATTATCCTCCACAATAACCCAAAATGGTTCTACATATCCATGGACCTTGTCCTCCCACTGAAAGTCTGGAGTTATTGTAAGTTCAACCCTCAATACAGTGCGTGTAATTGGCTGTACATGCGCAGCAAGGTTTAGCTTTGGAAATTGGTGGATGAATTTGTGCAGTGTCCTGCCCATCTTTGGAAAACGAATGAGCTCACCAATCTCCTGTGATGAGAGATCGTAGTACCTCTCCCATGCCAAATCCTTCTTCTCCAACTTCATCAGAATCTCATTTGGGATCCCATTAAATTGGCGAAGAGGTGTTTGGACACTCCACATCCTCCTGTTTACCATTTTGCACAAGTTCAAAGCCTTCTCAGATAATTGTGCCCAACCTCTTTTCAAGACAATCTCAAACAAAGCTCGCACAAGACGACCAGCACTCTGACCATTACAACAAAGATAAATTAGAAGAAATGAATAAGTATGAGCATTATAAATTTGACAAGAAAAGAAAGACATCAAGAAAATAGGACATGAAAAGAAAAGTGAACTTGAGTTATATACACCAAGTCAGAAGTTAATGAAAGCCCTTCAAGCTTCAAACGTGAAATATATGCCTATATCAAAACATTTATCTTTGCACTAGGCTCTTCCAAGCTTTCCTTGATGGGAATTGGCACCCGTTTCAAAAGCTTTGCCAGTTCCATCTTTTCATCTTACCTCAGCCATATACTTGAACTCTTCACTGAGAGAGAACAAATGGTAAAGCTCAATATCACCCATTGTTGGCTTCATATGCTCATTATAAGTGGAAATTGTTCCATGAGTGATATAATAGTAGCTCGCAATCTGACCTAAATCAGTGACCTGAAAATATCCACTTTTCTTGTCATACTTAACGAGATTGTTCTTGTCTAAGATAGTTGCAACAGAATGAATATGCAAAAAGACCATTAGAACAAGATTAAACAATTAGAAAACAAAAAATGGAAGCAAGTAGGTCAGACTAAATACCTAAAAAGTTTAGTTAAATCATAACAAGACGAATATGACTACTTGCACAACAACAATAATAGTTTGCAAAAAGAAGTTTTCATGATTAAAGGGTAGAAGACAAGACAAATTGCAGAGAATTGCAGAAGTAATTATCCAAGCTTTGTATGAATTTATGAACAGAAATAAGTGCCACTGCTATGTTATGTAAAACCCAAAACCCCCCTCAGAGTCAAATGTTAAATAACTCTTCCATTTATCCTTTTTATAAAGTTCCCAAACTACATAGTTTATTCGCAATTTTTATCACTTCATTAGCCTTTTTACTTGTAGGACTAATAAATATTTTCTTAGTTGAAGGATCAGATGATATGCACAGTATCAAAACTGAATTAGAAACTAAAAGAGTTGTCTCAAATGAGCTAGGATGCCACTAAAAATACAAAGGGGAAAAGAAATTCAAACTGTTATCCTCAATCTAAACATGAAACAACATGAAAGAATGGAAAGAAAAAGTTGTATGACAAAATTAACAGGAATTAGAATGGCTTAGATATGAGGAGAAACACTCTTAAACCATATCTAAGAGTTCAGTGCTTACCAAGTTGGCCCTCCTTTCCTCTAACGTAATATCTCGAGTAAGAACATCTGGTGCCAAGCCATAAATTCCATAGATCCCATCTATTTTCATAAAAAATCACTTATCAACATAGAAACTTCCAACTAGATGTTGTTTGATTCCAAAAAACCAAAGAAGGCAAGAAAGAGCATGAATATACTAAAGTAGCTAGCTCTTGAGAAATTCCAGATCCTTAGCAAAAGAGTAAAGCAGATCTAAGGAGAGGGTGTTAGAATTAAACTGAAACAAAGAGGAGTGCCATAACTCTACCTAGAGAACCCCTGAGATGGATAGAGATCTAAGAACATTTCTTTTCTTGTTCGAATCTTAGTCTGATTCGATTCTTCTGAACATCGACATTTTCTAAACGTTCATACCATTGTTTTAAAGAAGAAAAGCACTTAAAGCTAAACAAAAAAAGAAAATTTAGGTGTTTGTGTTTAAGAGAGGGACTTTACAGAGCAGAAGTTAGTAGGTTCGTTCTCTATTTGCAAGCTTCCGTCTTACACTTCAACCCCTTTTCTTCGTTGTTATCAATAAACTTCATAGCTTTATCTTCGTGATTCCTCATATGTGTGTGTGAGAGAGATAGGTGACTATTGTAATTCGTTGAAATAAGCAGCCAAAAGGGGTTAGAAATGAGATCTGTGAAAAGAGAAAATGGTGGAGGCGAGGAGAGAGTTTGATTTGTGAAATCTGAACTTTGATTTGAGAAGAGAAGAGAAGGCGGTGGAGAGGAGAGGAGAAGCCCGAGAGGATTCGATGAAATGAACAAGAAAGTAGCCTTTAGGTATATAACTCGGTTGGACCAGTTCGACAAAAAATCAGCCGGTTAGCTGATAAACTGACTGGTTTTAATACATAGAGGTTATTAGGTGAAATCGAACCAGACCACTGACCGGTTCAAATTTTTTTCATTCAAACCGACGGACCAGTTTTTAAAACCTTGACTTTTTATATTCTTAGAAGATCTTCTGTATTTTTCAAAAATATCTTTATATTTTTAATATCTTGTATTCAATTTGCACTTCTCTAGAAGATTCATTTAACTATTATAAATATACTTGATGTACTAATAAGGTTTTTATTTTCAAAATCAAAATAATATATTATTGAATAATCTCCAGAGAAGTTCCAAGGCCAAGGCCATTATAAGAAGCATGTTTCAACTGAAACCAGATCAGACATCATAGACTTTTGTTGATTCACAATCTATTAACAATTATATTTGTATATTGTCAATCCTCTTGTTAAGTGCTAACTCTGACCTTGTCAAGTATGATACTTCTAGCCTTTTAATCGAGGGTATTAGAGACTCTTCGTTTGTTCTCCTCAAGTGTGAACTTCTCCTCTGTGGTAATGACAACAATTTGACTATTATCTAAGCCTCCATTTGTTAACGATCCTTGCTGATGCTTTTGTTTATACCTTTTATTGTAGCCTATATTCTTTAATGAGACTAAAGGTACTGTAGCTCTATAAAAGTTCCTCTTGTTCTTAGGTTTTGAAATATTCTTACATTTCTTAATCTCTAAATGGAATAGATACAACTGTTAAGGGCAATCTTATCTAGAGAGTGGTCACATTTACTTTAGAATCAGAGGTTGCTAGACCGGTTAATTATTATTGTCTAATTCACTTCTAGGCGGATGATATTGCAAAGAAATAGGATTTTGGACCTAGTAGGGGAAGAAAAGTAGCATTTAAAGTATAAATGGTAAGCTAATTAAGTCTCTTGATCATAGTTTACACCTCTTTCTAACTAAATGAAATTTTATCCTATCTAGAGTTTTAAGCCTTTTTTTAATGACTAATAATAGAATAAATGAGGCTTAGGTATGTTTAAATTACACCATTTTACTATAGTGGCAGATGCTTTAAACTTCTAAAGGTAGGAATGGTTGTTGAATTTTCTAGAATCATTGATTTATATATAATCTATTTATAACTATATAGAATCAATTATAGTAAGTTACTAAAACTAGAGTACGTCAGATTATCAATCCCATCAGGTCTATGTTGCTTTGTTTATTAATCCTAGTCCAACAAAGAAATTAAATAAACAAGAATTTGTGAAGGACAAATTGAATTACTAAATTAACGAAAATAATGATATTAAACGAATGAAAAGAAATAAATAATATGAATGCTAGGATTTTAGAGTTCACTTATATGGAATTTCGATTATCATGTAAGATTGGTCATCTACTTTAAAATAATAATTAACCAAAAATATTTATACCCTCTCTTGAGGCATACAGCTATATCTAATTAAGTAACTATCAACTCTTAATGCATAATTCAACCTAATCAAGCCCATTAAGCTTAGTTAATCTTTTCATCATCACAATGATCTAGGCCATTTTGTTTTCTAGATTTAAGGTGTTTATTCTCTAGTTGCATAGATCATACTTCACTTATTGATTCTTTATAAAACCCTTAAGATCAAATATATAATTATCATTAATAAATCTAATAATTGAAAATAAGAGAATACATTTAACCAAACAAATAATCAAATCATGTATTAAATAATCAAAAGATCCATCCTAAGCTACATCTTTAACCCAAACTAGGGATTTAACTACTCAATATAATAAAAACAAAACTAAAAAAAGTAATCTTAATTATAAAAGACATAAAGGAAGGAAGAACTAGACAAGTTATCACAATCTCCTACAATCTTACTGTAAAACCCTTTTTGATTTTAAGAAACCCTATAACTATAAAATTTTTGACAAAGGAGGTTACAAACTAGAGTCCTAAGTTATTTGAACTTATAATTTTTATGTCTTTGGAAATTATGAATGAAATTGATGTTGGACTAGTATAAACATTGATATCGATTTTCTTTTGAAACTTTCATACATCATAAGACAATATGTAACTAACTCTTAACATCAAGTTGTAATCAATATATGTTTTGTTCTGTAACTTTTTGCATAAAAGCATGGTTAGTCTAATGTTGGTCCATTTACCACTTTAGCATCAGTGCTAGTCTTATTCTGCTTCTTAACTTTTTCTATCTAATGGATAATAGATGCTTGTCTCCTTTATCATTTATAGCACTTATTATGTATTCTCCATCAACTTCTCTAATTTTTTACACCTTCAAGCTTGAATTGACCTTCAATTTATGCCATAAATTTGTTTCACTTCGAGTTAGCTTTCAATTAACTCTAAGGTCTCCTCCATTAGATAACTATAGAGAGACTTTCACTCAAATCTATGTTTTCTCTTTAAACTCACCACTTATAAGACAATAAACTAAGCATAGGAAAACATGTTATAACCTATATAAAGATGTTATAAAGATGTCAAATTATAACTAATCTAACCCTTAATAACATATAAAATATAAATCTATCAACTGTTTCCTATCTATATTGTGAGACACTCCACAATTGAATTGGGGTTATAGAGGGGGAGGTTAGCTCTCAAAGAGTCTAAACCTCTTTTGTTTCATTACCACTAGGTTTCCTGAGATTATATCCTTAATCCTTACCTTGTCTAGCAATAAGTGTCTTAGTATTTATAGATCTAGTACCAAATGATAGGCCTTAAAGAGCACTAATTTTCATACTAGAACCATGCATGTTTCCCATTTCCCACAATGTTCTTTATCTATTGGTTCACTTTACCTCTAAATCGTAACATTTGATTTATTTTCCATGAATAGGATGGCTAGTTCTAATTTTCTAGAAGCTAGTTCCTTTCAAGAATTTGGTGCACATCCATTAGATCTATAAAGTTTTATTGTGTAAAGAATCTCCATAAATTTTTAGTTAGGAGCATGTTGTTCATTTCCTTTATTAGAGTGATCCTAAGCCCTCCTTACTCTTTTGGGATACATATTTATAACCATTTGACTTTTTATATGCAGTATTTGAAGTTGTACCTGACCACAGGAAGTACTTAAATATTTTTCAATTAATTTGATGAGATTCATAAGAAGTATAAGGTGTTTACACTAATAGATATAGAGGTTATTAACTATTAACACAAAGAACTGATTCTTCCTGTATAAGAAAGGGGTTGTCAATCTCTATAAGAGAGTCTCTTTGTGGTGATGGGATCTACAGGTATGTAAAGAAAGCCTCTTTATCTTGTAAACCAGAGGCTTTAAGTAAATCATCAGCTTTATTATGAGAACTTGCTAAAATGAATATGAGACTTTTTTTTTTGAAAAAATGAATATATGACTCTTGCTTGTGTTGATTCTAAAGCCTTAAATTATCTTAAAAATAATTAAGGCATTTTTTAGTAACTCAATTGATTGGTGATAAGTACGATATAGAAGGAGTAGATCTCTTACGAAAGAGAGGCTAAAGAGCCTTATTCTTTTGCATTTATGGTGATATATGAAGTTGCTACCTTGATTGATCCTCTGCTTAACCAACCTAGTAAAAAATCAATGCATAAAGTAAATATATAAGGACAAAGAGGATCCTCTTGCCTTAAGCATCTGGCAACATTGAACACTAAGATTGGTTCTCTTTTAATTATGACAATGAATGAGGTTGTTATAATGCACTGTTTAATCTATATAATAAAGTCTTAAGGAAAGTCAAACCTTAAGACTATCAAATAAAAATTCCCATCTTACGTAATCAAATACTTTATTGAAGTCAATTTTAAGGCACAACTCTTGTCGATTGATTTATTAGTGTATTTCTTAAAAGATCTTATGAAATAAGATATTATCCCCTATAGATTTTCCTTGTATAAAAGCTCTTTGGCTTGTATTAATCAGGGTACCTATAGCTGATTTTAGTCTTATGGCTAGCAATTTTGAGATGATTTTATAAATGATATCGTTGTATGAAATAGGCTTGTACTCATATAAGATGAGGAATTTGGCACTTTAAGGATCAAAGTTATAAGGGTTTTATTAAGCACCTTCAACATCTACCCCCATTGAAGAATTCAAGGATAGTAGTAATGGCATGATCACTTATCAAGTTCTAGGATTTCTAGAAAAATATGGAGTCTATTATGATTTATGCTAAAGAAGTCCCTTTCAATATTCGATCTACTGAAAGGAATGCATATGGTTTTAGTTATATTATTATTGGATATCAGGCTATGCATAAATTCCTTTAGCACTTGCTTCGATGAATAAACATGATTATCTTTATTGAAGGTATTTAAAAGTACCTTGGATCTTTTTGATTGATCTCCTCTTACTTCCAAATTATCCTCCCATCTTAATGTAATAGTAAGGAGATCTTATTTTGTTTCCTTATAATAAGAATTGCATTATAGAAGTAGGATGTGTTCTTATCCCTATCTCTCAATCGTTGGATCAATAAATTATATTTAAGAAGAGAGTTTTGTGCCTCTAATTCTTATGAGTACTCAAGTAAAGCTTGTTTCTCTTAAAGTGTGAGGGATTCATTTAATGTTTTAAGTTAAAGATCACCTTGTATTCTATCTAGTTGTTCTCTAGAGTTTTGTATTGCTAGAATTATAATGTTAAAGTGCTTTTTATTGAGGATTTTAAACTCCTTTTGTTAATCGTAATTTCCTTATGCATTGTTTAGCATCAAATCCCTGAACCTGGAAAGACGTACCTTTGGCAAATACTTCCTTAAATCCTACTAGATTGATTAAATATTATTAAATCTAAATAGAGAGTTTATGATCTTGTGAATGCCTAGATTATGGATTCCAATTAGAGAGTGACCAAAAGCAATATTATTTCAAAAATAAGTAACACAAAAAGAAAATTGAATTATCCATTAGGTACTGGTTAATGCTTTATATAGTTTCATTCTAATTAGTCATTTACCACTTTACTTTTTGGATCATATATAGTGATTCGGACTACAATTAAGGTCAATGCACTTTATCTGTGACATATAATCCCTGAACTCAAAACTTAAGTGCTTATAGCATGCATCCCATTCCTCAAAATATTGTGAATATATGGTATTCTTGAAATCGCCTAGAATCATCAAAGTGTGATTCTCTAAAAGGCATGATTTACTCTCTCTCTCTCTCTCTGTGTGTGTGTGTGTGTGTGTGTGTGTGTGTGTGTGTGTGTGTGTGAAGTTAATAGTTGTTAAACAAGGAGTGAAGTTTAAGGATATGTGTATAAGCTAGTTAGTGGATGTGGTTTGAAGAATTCTAGCTTTATTAAGTTCATAAACTATGATAGTTATCCCATAAATATGGTCTTGGTGGTGGTTCGATGTTAATTTCCAAATCTTCCTAAAAGACCATAATCCTTTATTATAAGGATTAGCTTTTATTTTTTCTTTAAGAGACCTACAAGTCAAAGCCTTTTGCTACTAATAAAATATTGTATTAGCTCTTGTATTTTAGAGCAATTAAGTTGTCTCACATTCCATATGATGAATGATATTAAGAGCTTGAATGGGTGGCTCTGGTAGCCTTCTTATTTTTTATTTTAGATCTTCTTTTAGTCCTTAATTCAGCCTTTAGTTTTGGTTCTAAGTTGTTAGTTACTGCAACATCGATTATTGACCAGTAGCACTTTCTATCTTATCAGTATCTAAATGATATGCATCATAAATTGAGTCATTTCTCCTTTAGAATTAGCTTATTGAGGATTGTTTTCTTAATTATCCAACATTCATTATAATAAATGCTAATTACTCCATGTTTTTAGCATGATTTTGATAGCAATTTGTTTATGTTTTAATGATTTTTATATGATTTATACTTAATGTCACTTATTTTTCGTTTATAGCCTTATTTTAGCTTCATAATAAAGAAGGAATGAATTTGGGCAAGTTAAAGCCAAGTTAAGAAAGTTTTAAGGTAATTTTGGATGAACATAGGTCGAACATGGTCCTATGTTTACTAACACATCACAAACACAATACTATGTTTAACCTTGTGTAGGCTACTAAGGCTACTAGGACATTTGGCTTCTTCGATAACTTGGCACATAAAGGAACATGACTCAAACACGTTCTTGTGTTCCTTCTATATTCTACATTAGTTCATTTTATTTTTAGGATAATTTGTTATTTAAAGAACATTGGTCAAATAAGGATCTATGTTCCGCAATATGACTTGTACATAGGCTTGTGTTCCCTAGATAAAACTTGAATCTAAGATAAAGAAGCTATTAATCTAATATGGTCTAAATACGATACTATGTTATAGACCTATATTGGTAGTGATTTTTACAAAAACTTCTAAAAAGAGGCGTGTTAAGCAACTGGGAAAGGCAACAAAAACCTATGTTAGCATTAAAATTGGTATAAATTATAAGGTTTTGTGCTATAAAAAGAAAAAGGGATCCAAATTAAAGCAAATAGGAACAATAAAGGTGTGACCTTGGAGAAAAATTCAAGATTCAAACAAAGAATATCAAGATTTCAATATCTATGAGAATGAGTCCTTATGTTTTGTTTTCTTTCTTCTTTATTGTTACTTTCCTTCTTTCTAATGTATACTAAATCCCTATTTATAATTAGGCATGTAGTTTATGTTAGATATTTCAATTATTAACGTATGATTGGTTATTGCTTATATTGTATTTATTCTCTCTGCGCTTGATTATTGAATTTATATTGGCCATCATAGATTTAATTTTAGGGATTGTATAAAGGAATAAAAGTAGAATAAAATCTATGTATTAGCAGAATAAACATTTTAGATCTAAAGGAAGAGATACCTTATACTGTTGTGATAGCTAATATATTAACTATTTTAATGAGTTCTATTAATGTTAATTGTTTATCCAAGATGTTGTAATTCCTTAATTAGATATACTTTTGTCCCTAAAGAAAATGAATAGATACCTTAGGCTAATTGTTATTTCCACTTTGATAAGTGATGTTGCTTAATAATTGAAATTCCTCTTAAGTGAGGCCAAAATCCTAGCATTTGTTTATATTGATTTCTTTTTTATATTTATTCACCTTGCCTTAGTTAGTTTAGTAACTTAGATACTTTTAATTTCATTATTTTACTAGGATTAATAAGCTTAGTAGTTCTCGTAAGATCAATAACCTAAAATAATTCATAGTTAAAACTTTCTACATTTGAGTATGTGTACTTATAGATTAGATTAATCAAATTTTTAGCATCATTGTCAAGGACTACTTCTGATTTTCTATTATTTGGTTTAGATGGTTAATGTGAGATAGGAGATCAATAAGTGAACACTTGGATGACTTACTTCTTATTAACCCTAAAATTGAGACAACCTGCAGATAAAACAAAGTAAGAAGGAGACAAGAGATGGCTTCAAATTAGTATAATATGGTTATTGGTGCTGTAAAACAACAACCACAAAGAATTCTCATGAGGAACATTCAATGCTTATAGTTTTGCTAACTTCATATGTATTAGATTAAATAGGAGAGAAAAGAATTACAAGATAAAACAACTCAATCTTCACTTGCACCTAACTTTTAGTCGATTACCTAGGGAAGAAACCATCACCTTCATCAAATAATTTTATTTTGTGATTTAGACACTTCCTTTGGAGGGCCTTACTAAAGATTATCTATGTATTAGATGTTTTCCTTATTATATGTGAGATCAAGTAAAGACTTGATTACTTTTGATTGAGGTAGACTCTTTTGATAAGTGGAGTTAAGTGTATAATGTTTTTATATTGTGATTCATTCCTCCACACAAGGCCAATAAATTAAGGATGCAAATTCGAAGTTTTATATAAAAAAGGAGAAGTATTCCATAAAGGTTAGGAAAGATATAGAGCTTTTTATAAAAAATGCTAACACCATCAATATTAACTACAATTGGCAATGTAATTCTTATATGAGGGCTTCACTATCACATATTAGAATTTGGTTGACACAGTTGCAAGAGGGACCATATATAAAAAAAACTATTAAGAAATTCAAGGAGATTAGTAAGACCCTAGCCAAGAATTAGTCAACTAAGGTGTTATGGGGAAAATCAAAAGATTTTGTTTATAAGGTTAAAGCATTTTCAAAATTAGCATTATAAGTTTTGACTATTTCTAGTTAAATGAAAATCTTACTAAACTCAGACAAAGGCAATAGGGATGCATGTTATCAATGTGGCATGTATGGGCATCCTTCCCATACATGTATGAATGTGAAGCTGACCTTGAATTATTATAAAGATGTAAATGATCTGGCTACCTAAGGGGGAAACCAATGGTTAAGAATGATACTTTCTCATGACATATAACCTTAAATGGAGACCCCTTATGTTTCAACAAAGACCCATATTTCAAAAACCGCCATATCTATAAAAAAAATGGATGGAAAAGATGCTTAAGAAATATATTTCTTCTGTAAATTTTTGAGTCACAAGTGGGTGGACTTAAAGATGGGGTGGAGTTAAATTGTGCAACATTTCATAATTTGGAGGTTTAAGTGAACTAACTAGTCAAGATGTTAAGTGAAAGAGGTTAAGATAAGCTTACTAGTATTATAGAGGTATCCCAATAAGTCAAGTGTTAGCCTTTACATTAAGCAGTGACAAAACACTTGATGTTGTAGTTGATAAATAAGAGGAAGTGCAAAAAGCCAGACAAACTTGAGGAAGAAGATGAAGTGAACAAAAGTATACCAAGATTAGCATCATCTTCATCTGAAGACAATCTTGAGCTAAAGCCTTAATCCATGGTTAAGCCATAGATGCTACTCATTCCATACCATTAAAGTTTGGACAAAAATGAAGGATGAAAATGACATCAAGAAATTCCTCAATATCTTTAAGTAGTCGCTTAACATCCCCTTTATCAAAGCATTAGCTTAGATGCCATTATATGAAAAAATTTTGAAGTAAATAATCTCCAATAAAAACCAACTTTATGATTGTGCCATGGTACCTTAATTGAGAAGCTTAGCAGAATCCTACGAAACAAACTACCTCTAAAGGTAAAGAATCTAGGTACTTTTACTATTCCATATTATTTTGGTCCTTCCAACATTCATAAATGTTTATTTGATTTAGGTAAATGTATCAATCTTAACAAAATATTAAATCTATTAAAGGTTAACCCAAATTGAACATTACAACAATCCTCTACAAACCATGGAAACTTCCTATCAAAGTTTTTATATGCCTTTAAGTCTACCAAATAACACATAACGTTATCATCAATGCGTTTGCTTTTATGCTATCTTATATATATGGTTGTTTTTGTTTACATAAAAAGCCTTTGTAATTGTGGTTTAATAGGTAAGTATCTCAAGATTTTATGGGGTATCTTTTTCCCTTTTTCATCATCCACTTACCATCTTGATATACCATAAATGGGACATTCTTAAAGATCTTTAAAATCCTTCCAAGAGATAGCACACTCATACTTAGAAGTATGTATTGATATATATCCTAATCCAAGGTCCCCTAATAAATTTTTTTGCTTCACAGGAAGATTTGGGCAATTTGTGGCCAATTGGTAATACATTATTAAGCAACTCAATCAACATGTCAAAGGATTTGTTACTTTACTAATTATATACCTTCAATTACAACAACTTTATAACAAAAGATAGTTAGGAGAAATTATAACACCTTGGATTAATTCTTCTTGAGATACTTTCTATATCTTCTTAAAATTATCTTGTGTAATTTTACCTAATATATTAGGCAAAGTATTATCATCCATAGTCTTCATATAATTGCCCACATCCTTAAACATTTCTCCAATTCCACTATCTACGTTGTCATTATTATCACTATCATCTGCATTATGATCTTTATCACCATCATCACCTGTATCAAGACATTTAGCATTACTTACATCAAAACGTTTGCAATGATAATTTTATCAAGTATAGAATTTATCTATGCCTCATATTAGCAAGTGATTATATACAACATCTTGACTTTGATTATTGAAGTTTAAGCAATGTATATGTGGACAACGAATTTAACATTATAAACCCATTTGATCTTTTACAAATATCATGAAAGTCTTCACTCCTTCTAAATATTGACTGGACCATTTTTGATGGCTCATCCAACTTTTGTCCATCTAGCTATACAATTATAAGTAAGTTATTAAATTGCTTAATGTAATTTAATTTATAAATATCATAATGGCAAATCAAAATTGATATACCAAGTTTGTATTCTACCAAAGAATGTAATTGGTTGGCAAACCATGATAAACCTTATAATAAGATATATGACAACATAATCTATTTTTTAAAGAAAATATATGACAATATAATCTTAAAATAAGCATATGGTAAGAAACACTATTTAATGAAAAAATAAAGAGCATAGTGTCATTTAATTTGTATGTGAAGTAGAAAATACTATAATGAAATAGAAAACAAGATAGTTAAATTATGATTAGTATTTATGTCGTTTATGAAATAAGATTAGTACTTATTGTAATATGCTTAGGGTTGTTAACTTTGGAGCTTCAACTAATGTAGTTGGAGCCATGAAGGACAAAATAGTAAAAAAATGTAGTGATAAGTATTATCCTAATATATATTGGGAAAGGCATAAAGCATCAGGGGTGAATGAGTTGAGATAAAAACATCATAATAAGACATCACTTTGAGATTTTGAAGGAATCTCTTCACTACAAACCAATAATTAGAAGTTGATTTGTTTATGATGGGTTAACTTATTAAGAACATAGCTAAAATCAAGTCATGTGAGTAAAAAAGTATTGAAGATAGCCCAGTACTTATTGATACTCAATTGGATCAATCTAAGAGATCCATGATCATGATTAAGTATGATAAATAGAGATAATGGATTATAAACTTCTTTAAAATCATTCATTTTAATATGCTTGGTAAGATAGAAATTCTTTGCTCTTGGAATCAAACTAATAAAGGTTCTTGACAAGTGTGAATTGCATCATGTTTTAGGGTTCAGTTTGATCTGTATTTAAGTGTTAACTTAATCGTTTAGTATGTGTTTAGATTATAATTGTATTAGTTTGTTAATTAATTGTGTTTAAGTGTTTTTATGGGTTAGTATAAGTCTTTGAGATTAATTATTATATTTTTGAGGTACTTTAATGTGTTTGTTAGTGTTTTGGGTCAACATCAAAGAATAGAGAAGTTTCGGAGACATTCCAGCCTATACAACAACTCACGATCGTGACACAATAGACCATGATCGTGCTGGAGTCAACCCATCATAACAGAAGCCCAGGACACGACCCATTGCCATGATTGTGACAGAAGGCTTGGATGTGGCCCACAATCATGACTTGCATCGGGTAGATGCGCAAACACTCAAAAACGTCAAATTTTGAGGGAGTTTTTTGACCTTTTGAACCCTAGCAAAATCATAGGGCTACCCAAAACACAGAAGGTATATAAATAATAAGACAAAGAAGATGAAGGAGCTTTTGCATCAGCCACGTTGGAGAGAAACCGTAGAGATAATTGTTGAGAGATTGAGAAAGAGAAGAAGGAAGGGAGAAGTGGAGAAGAAGCTGTGTTAGAACCCACTTGCCGGAATCCAACTACTTAAACCTAAACTGTCATAACTTGTTGCTCTTAACTCCGATTTG